>JAADJF010000007.1:0-218462 GCA_012932015.1 Fusarium acutatum
TGTTTAAACTTGACCATTCAGATTTCTAACCAGTACACTGATAAACACTCCCCAGTGCCATAATATATGTCAATTCAAGATCCCCCCCCTCCCCCCCCCCCATAGGCTATGGCTAAAATCAGGTCTTGCGGTTCGATAAGGTCTATATTCTCCATACCTTTTATCAACGTGAGGACAAGGACTCATGAAACGTCTTATCAAACCGGATGAAAAGAATCGAAATTACGAGTATCTCTTCCCAAACGCATAAGAAACAATGGGTCAGTACCGAATTACTGTCGTTCCAAGTTGTTGATATGCAAGGTTCGATCCAGACCTCATACAAACCGCATATCGACGATGAGACAATGAACAATAGCATCGCTTCTTGCGGACAAACTGGGGACCATGTATATGATGACATATTCTGAGTTTATCTCTATTCCATACAGTGTCATTATCCGGTGTAGGTTTGTGCTGTGATGCCTCCTTGGAGTGTGGGCATGAAGTGATAACCACCGCAAATGTTGTGGCAGTCCATCCACAACCCATTCATTTCATCAATCTTTTTCTTTATCCTTACAATTATGTAGCCACCAAATGCTTCTTACGATCCATGAATGGGCTCAGCGGATGAGGAGTCCTGAGCATTGATGATAACTCGGAGAAAAAGTCTTCAATAAAGGTTTGGCATGGCGGTTGACCATAAGTTTCCGTTGTCACGACAGGATTTTCCTTCGCACATACTCAAGTAAACTAAATTTACTCTTGTCTCTCTTCATTATGTTGACTCATTCACTGTCATCATCGAGTTTCGTTAAGGGGCAGGTCAGTCCACAACATTACATGTGACACTTCACCATCGGCCTATGCCAGATGACCTTGGATTCCAACACGCATCTCTTTCCATGTCCTTCTCTTGCGTTAACCTAACTCGGTCTCACTCTGCTGTTCGCAACGCAGGTTCAGCCTGGGAGATTGGCGAGAGAATGGTCTTACCACCAACGCGAGTTACTCGTCAACACCACGCAACGATATCAACAGAACCCATTATGTTGAAGGCTGTGTCATTCTCAGAACCTCATGGTACGCAATCCAGCACAGCATATACATACATAAAACCGATTACCGCCAATTAAATCTCAATATTGTTACAGTTTGGGTTACTCTGATCACTGTCAGAAGTCAAAGGGTATCAGTTGGCTTAAGTGGCATTAAAGCCAAAGTGGATGGCTTTGCACCATCAGGTTTGATGATATACCTCCATGTATACATCGCCCACGGCGGGCCTGATCATCGTTCAAGTCATGAGCCATTCTGTTTGTAATAATGCTTATGTCTCAAATGTTCTCACATACAGAAGAGTATCCTGAAGTCTGACGGTACCACTCATTGCAGCATCGGTCAAAAGTAACGAGCCCTAAGTCCCAACGATGCACGATTCACCGGATGACCTTTAAGGGTTTCCCTCTTGATAAACACACTTGGCCAAAAGACCTCGGCTCTCCTATTTCTTGCTGGTGCCTGTCTTGTTACCAGGAGTCCTCCCATGAAAGCCCATGACACAAGTCGTGATATTCTGGCAAGACACAGATCCACCCAAATTCCGTGGGTGGATCGTTCTCTGTCTTTTTTTATCTGGAGTACATATAAGATGATGCTTATTGAGATTTCGAACTTTCCAGGCCTCAACACAGCCATCATCAACCTTACGTACGCCACTTAGCTTACTCTAGGGCATAATGCGCAGAAAAGTGCCAATTCAAAGCTGGAGAGAGCTTTGAGACGAATGAAGAAGGCAAACAGGCAACGAAACGCTATAGCATCAGTTGCAGGGTCTGTGGGAGCATGGGCTTATGAAGTGGTAGCGCTGGCTACGGAAGTTCCAGTCTTGAATATTCAGTTTGAGGGAACAAGCCCAATGAAACGAGTGGCAGTTTGTCCAATCGGCAAGCCTTACGGTGGGAGGCCTTGAAATGGACACATGCCAATACTGCGAGTCGTGCACTACATACATCTCGTGCTCATGAAACTGACACATGAGATAACAAAGGGAAAGTCCGCATCCGCCGCAGCCCTGGCCACGGCCGCAACCACAGCTGAGCCCTGTTCAATGCGGTTCGGCTCAGCTCAGCCCAGCTCAGCCAGTCTCCGACTCCGCTCAAGAATTGACTGCACGAGGCTCGAGCGAATATGAGCCCCGCAAACAAATCGAAGTAAATTCTGACGCCGCCACAGAACACCATGGACATGGGGGCGTGATTTTCGACGAAAGATCATATCAGATCAGATCACTCCTATGAGCCAAAACAGAACAGAAACATACTTGGATGGAAGGAATACGGATAATAAAGCAAGGCAAAGCAAGACAGGCCAATGCGAGGGAGGGGAAAGAATTGGCTCGGGTCATGGTATCAGTCTCCCCGTCTGGACTAAACGCCGCCTGAACGCGCCGCGCGTAAAGTGCTTGCATGAGGCCAATAGCTGCTATTGATGGGCCTCTTGCTCCCTCTCCCTCTTGTTGTTTTAGATCCTTGACGCCTTACTCGAACCAGGACCCCTCGGATCTTGTCTTTTCCACCCCTCTATTCCCCTTGTTTAATGTCTCACATCTCTCTCAAAGGAAACAAATAACAAGCGAAGATGTTGACTGAAGTTGCTTTTGGAAGCTCCTCCTCACATTGGTTGATGATGTCTGTGCTTCGGCTATAAGGGAACAAAATACACAACTACCCTCCACATTTTGTTCACCTGTCCCCTCCTTCTTAAACAGAACATGAGCGTGAAACTCTCTTGCGAAATCCAGAATTGAGGGGCATCATGAGGACCAAAGTTCGGGTTGGTAGTTAGCCCGTCCGAATGGTTCAAAACCCCAGAGATAGAGGGATGTCCTATCATCGTCACCTACCATGTGGTTTCAACGAGCGTGCCAACGACAGTCTTTCATCATGAGCATTCGAATTGAGACCACTGTATATTTTGAAGCCGTACAACCGTTATACCTCGTCAGTTTTCTTGTCTGGTGAATTCTATAGACGCCGTTGTGAAGCACGCAGCAGTGAAAGAAGTCCTGGAAAGTCAAGTCTCTTGACCAAAGTTTCAGGTCAGCCTCGATCATGGTAGGGATACCAACCAAGAACGTAGAGATGAACACCACCGTGCACCTTCTGCGATGATGATGCCACCATCTGGCCAGGTAGTACCGAAACCCAACGTCGACACAGAGGGTATCAGCCATACATACTATGTATAGGTGCCCAATTGTTGAAAGGCGCGCAACAACTCCTACGAAACGGTCGCGGAGTGCCATCGACGAATTGAGGCTGAGCTCTCGCTCAAACTATGATATGTCGTGGCATGGCCTGGACTGCTCCGAAAGTCCAATAATGAGCAACTTGGAGTAAAGATCACCGTCGGGCTTCACCTTACGCCTCGGCCAAAGTGATGTTGCCGGCTTACCCTTTGTTCCAGAGATATCAATTGATCATCACCCGAGGGCTGAGAGGAACAACGCCAAGATGGTGAGGAGAAAGCATGTGTCGTAGCCGAACAAGAGTCATGTTGAACTAACAAGAGGCCAAAGTTAATCAATAGCGAAGCAGGGGATGGCAGACCCCTGGCAACCTCATCTCTACAAAAGCCCTCGTCGAAGTTGTACGTAGACTGGACTGTAGGCTGTACAAATGTACAGTAGCACAGCAATTAGTGATGGGGGATGTAAGCGTGGGATTTCAACCGGGTCTGGGCATCCCTGCATCATAAATTCCTCACGCTTGAATCAAATAATTAGAACCGTACATGTTGAGGGGCGTGGAGTGATAAGGAGAACGTCGCAACAACAGGCTTCGAGCAACCAAGTGAGTGGCTTGCTAATGAAGGCAAATCTGTAATAAGTTAGTGGATACGATTTGTCTCTCCACGCCGAACGCAAAAGTTGCACTGCGGAGCATGATGCTGGAGTGGCCTTTGCTCATGGCGAACCAGGGCCAACTGAGACCTTGTCGTTGTGGATTGTGAGCCACCTGATTCATGGATAGAGCTGGAGAGCATCATCTTTCATCAGAATGTTGACTTTATAGCTCCATGTAGGGGAGGTGTCGGAAACCTTCAGTGCCGCCTTGTCTGTTGATTCAAAGCAAGTACTCTATATCTGGACCAGTATTTGCCGAGCCGACCTCAGGTTGCGCTGTAAGATGTGCTCTTGCACATCATGCTGTTGCAATTTTCCCCAAGTGGCTTCGATCTGCCAACCGTCTCATTGTCATCATCTATCAATATAATGGTAGGTTGTGATAAAGATGGCGGGACCAGACCAGCCAGACTACCAGGCCACAAGCGTCTAGCTGATGACTCTCATTTGAGGCCCGGTGGTTGGTTGTGGTGGTAGGCGAGAATTAAGCACATATCACCAAGTCTACGGTGCGCATGAAGCTGTATCCTTGAAGTTAGAGAGACACCGAGCCAATGAGAGCCCAGCGCGAGACTGACACTACCAGCCAGACACGATGAAACGACCCGTCTTTGCGTGATCTCGAAAAATTCGATGACAAGGCACTGGCGAGGTACGATGCTGGGGTATATCAACATTGCGTATTCAATCTTGACCTCATTTGCATTCACGGATCACCGACCGCTACGTGTGTGACCTGCGAGTGTTATCAACTGTCCGGGGCCGACAAGTTGGAATGCCGTATTCGCGACCATGGTGTGATTAAATGTTGTAGACGTGTGGACGCATGTCCGGGGCGAATTCCGTAGCCGTAGTCGGACGGATTCATATGCCTAAACAAGTACTGCGGTTTGAGGCATCTTGTCTCTGAAAATCCTTGGGTTAGGGGTGTCACACAGCGTTGCCATTCATTTCAAATTCGCAGGGATAGGCAAGCTTTTCGATAATGGAAGTGCCAAGATGGCGCCTGGGCCGGCGCTGTCGAGCTAGGGATTCGTAGTTTCAAAGACGTTTCCTACAAAAAGAAAGGCAGTCTTGGTTGGCGCTGGACTATGAACATCAACAGACAAGACGGCGCCCCAATTTGATGTTCGACGGTGAGTAGGCGGCCGTGCGGGAATAGGTTGATCGAGTTCAGAAGCTAAAAGACGCGGAGGCTGTTGGAGACTCAGAGTCAGCCAACAGTGGAGATCGGCCATGATTGGACGGCAGATGTGTAAGTGTGATTATTTAGCACAGCCCTTTGTCTTCTGTCTCGGAGCATGATCCTTTGTGTTGTTGGATCACCTTGTGCAGCTCAGCGGAAGGGCCGCACGGCAAGGATTGAATGCACATGTCGGTTGCCTCGTCAAGTGCATCGTTAATGATGGCGGAGCACATGAGTCTTTGGCGTATATCAATATGTGCCTGTCTCCAAAAGATGCTGGGCGGGCTCATCAACTCAAGTTTGGTTACGTTTGGGCAAAGGACCATGCACTCTTCAACCCCACCCCTCCAACACCAGGAGCAAGACTGGAACCGAACATATGTCATCAGGGCCTCTGGTCAACAATGCAGTGTTGAGGGCGGGTGCAGCAGCGGAGGATGCAGCAGCGGCTCAGCCAAAAGTGGCATAATGTCGACACCGGGGAGCGAGAGCCGCAGTTGTGTTTTTAGTCAAGCTTCATGGCAAAGCAGAGTCAAGTAATATCACAATGCAGAGTAACAAAGGAAAAATGGACCAAGCCCAAGCCAGTTTGTGACTCCACTGTATCTGGGATTGTTGGTTGGCAGTGTCTGCGTTTTGTGTGTTTGCCACAGACGCTGCAAGCTCTCCAAATGTCGATATGGTCAAAGCGTCTGATTGGTTTCCATCTTCAAAATCAATTCGAGCCTGAAAGTATTTCTTGTGGCTCAGTGATATAGGGATGTATGTGTCTACGAATGAGGATTGAATCGGTTCTTCGCCGTGGCTGTTGATGCAAGAACATACATCACATGGAGGTAGATATCTACTGTATTGTACTGCACAGTAGCACCTTGGGCCGAGAAAGGATGAGACCGGAACTGGGTATCGTCTCCAATACCATTTGTAATGCCTCCAGTACAGGCCATGGTGGGCATGAGATGGTCATGGTGGGTCGTTTTTGATAGTGTTGAGGGGATGAGAATGGCGGCTGACTGGTGCACAAGTGACAAGCGACAGGACTTCTCAGTCAAGAAACAGCTGCTGGCTACTCCGTACAGCTCGTACTAACTTAGAGGTAGGGATCCAATGGTGGTGACTGGTGAGGTTAGACGGAAGCCAATGACACATGTGGGAAAGCGCCGGTGTCTTGGTTTTCGATGCCCCCTTCCCTGCCAAGGGGTGCGTTGATCAGAAGAGTCGAGGTACAGTAACTCATAATGGTGGATTTACAACTGATGGTTTGGGCGAACTCCAAGGTACTTCTTTTTCTTTTTCTTAACAATTTAGAAAGGCATCGACCAGAGCAATATCATTGTTAAGTTTTTCCCAATGTAATAGTAAGTACTTATTGATGACTGTCATGCAATGCAAATGGTGGCGGTTTATTCTTGAATCCCGAGGACCGTCAAGAATTACAACTGCAGATGCTCTAGCCAATCATAGCAATGTCAGATTGAAAGAAGTACCGTTCCTCCCACTTTCCATTTTCAGGGAAGGTAGTAATCAAGTCTGCTTTCCTTCTTCATCCATCGGTCATCCATGAAGTGAATGCCGATCCTCAGGTATCTTACCCTACTTAGCAGTGTTGACGCATGCTGAAAAGCCCAATATCAATACGAGAGACACATCGTAGGCGTCGTTCCTTCTTGCACCGAATGCTAAAAATGTTGATGCTGCCTCACATTCTTGGGGTGCATTGTGTATCAAATCCTGTTACATGGAACCTTCAGAAATGATCGACCAAAATTTTCTCTATCGATATCCATCCTAACTCCCTTCTCTGATAGTTATTTGGCTTGGCGGTCCCGTGTCTTCTTTTCCTCTAGGAAGTTTAAAGACAATGGGGCAACTGCTACTGCATACGAGTACCTTACCTTACCTAGGTACCATCTTAGGCCCTAGATACGTAGGCAGGTATGTGCCTGCCTCCCGCCGACAGAAGATGGACAAACTTGGTAATGTGATCCATGGAAGGGGTTTGTTCCATGCTCAAATTCATCGTCCTCCAACTAAATCATCTTACATTTTGACTTGCAAGTCTGACGTACATTCGTTTGGTTGTCTGCCTGTCACTGTCTCATGATGTATGTATCCATTACATGTATTGATTCACTCCTTCAAACATCCAACCAATCATCCCTGCGCCAAAGTCCCTACTGCTCCTTTGCGCCAAAGTGAGAAAATTGGAAAGGCAAGGGTAATTTCCAAGGTTAGTTTCCCTGCCATAAGTGGCTCACTATGGTTGGCTGGCTTCTGTACCATACTGATTCGTTCATTTTCTAGATTGATTATACACATGTACTCAAGTGGTCATCACAGCACCCACTTCACCATCCTCTTCGCGAGCTTTGCGCCCACGTACATACGAGAAAAGTAGGCTGCGGCGGCATGGTTTTGCTCTTCATACGAGGCGACCGCAGGCACGCGTCGGTATACAACCAACTTTATGTACCAAGCTCACATGCGTACGTACTCGATTCCGCCAGCTATCGCTGATCAGGTAAGCCTGTCTCGCTATAAATGATTTATGCGTTACAGGTTTGTATGCACTGCACATCTTGTCGGAGATAGCATCTCGAGCTTTCCGCTATTAAGAAAAAAGGAAAGAGAGACGAGACAAGTCACTCATTCCCTTTCCACTGGAGCTCTCATTGGCGATGTGTGCAAGGGAACTTCCTCTACTTCGCGTAAGTGGCCTGGACTCGCATATATTCACAACTGGGAAGGACCCGTACCTGAAGGTCGAGAATACGATGATGAACGCCTTCATAGTGTTGACGAATGACCTGCATGATGATCCATTGTCAGCGTGGCCGATGTCATATCAAAAGATTCCTTTGAAATCATCAATAGATTTTGCATTCTTTTGACTGGCAAGGTATAAGACAACATCACAAGAGTCTTGGCCACAACATAAGCAGAAAAATCCTCGGCTCTATCACGAATTATACAACAAGGCTACTTACGTCCATATGTATGTACCCGGTACGCAGCAATCAATCAAGCTGGCTACTGAATCGACTTCTTATGCCTCCTTGTACGAAATTAGACACGCCAATTTTGATTCTCGCGACCTGCTACCAAGGTTTGTCCATGTCTCTTTGGCGCCTGTTGGGCACGCCAGTTGTTTTTGGCCAAGCAAGGTTGCAGCCAACGGAATGCAGTGACAGGCTTGTGCACAATTCACTTACTTCCTAACGGCAATAAGCCTCTTGCACCACAGGGCCTGGACGACGACTTTTTCTGTCATCTCTGCACATTCTGCATTTAGGTCTCGGTGAAATCAGGCGCCCTTCAATGGGAAGGACGATCTGAGAACAGACAGACGTCTATGCTTGCAACAAGTTGACAAGGGCTTTGTCAGAGGGCATCAAACCGACTCCGGACCATGTGTCGATTATTAGTGCTACAAGGTAACTCAACTACTTGGCGCGCGGACGTGCCGGTATTGTCTGGCTGACACAGTTTGAGGTTTGCGAGATGCAGATTCGGTGCCGTCATCAATTAACTGGTCACTTCGGGGTTGCCCCGGTTGAGTTTTTGGACCATCGTCCCTAGTCTCTCTTTGTTGGAAGTGTGATGACGGGCTGGGCTCCGTTCATGGCGCTGTCCAGCACCTCAGGGCGAGGGGGAAATGCCCGCAACGGCAGGGATGCCCATCGTTCAATGCCAGGTTATCGGATGGGGCCAGACGGTGGCTTCTAACTACGTGCTACTACGTACCTCATTCAATGGTCGATAAGACGGATTCAAATATCCTTGTTCCACTTGGAAAGAATTTCAGTCCAGCACTGTAGAAAACGACCCAGCACCATACCAAGGATCCGGGAGACCTAATATGCCTGCCGAAGGGACGCTGGCTCAGCAGGCCCACCAACTGCGTCCGTATACAATACAGAGTATTACGAACACTACACCACCAAAGAATGAGTGCAGCCATAATCCCAATATGCTCATTGCAGTGTCTCAGAAAGTCATGAGGACTCAGGGATGAAGCAAAAGGCTCATATCTAAAGCACGGTGCTCGCGCTCGCATGCTGAGTGACAAAGACGCAGAAAATTACTTTAGCCGTTAATAGTTCGACGAGTGGCACAGATTTGCGGCGCCTCTCAGCTAATGGGTGTTGATCCCATTTGGAAGGGAATGGACTTGTCCCTTGTTGTGGGGGTACATGACAGCTATGTTTGATTCCTTGCTATTGCTATTGCCCTTGGGCTTGAAAGCTGGGACCATTTTCGTTCCTTTCTCAGCCATGCTGTGTCGGAAGTTCTGGTGCGTTTACTCTCCTGAACCATGACTGAACTTGTCTAGCAATCTAACGATGGTTGCCGCCTCAATATATTAAAAACACGGCTAGCCGACCCCAAACCAACCAAAGCCAAAGGTGATCACTGCACGAGCTGCACAGCATCACACAACATAGCAGTGAATGAGAACGGAGCGGTATCATCAATGAATGGGGCAGGGAACCAGGTGATTATTTACACGCGGCCTTCATTCACGCATTCACGTTCCTGGAAAGGTCAAGCAGGGAATAGCAGTGGAGTAAGCGCCGCGGCATGGCTCATGGCTCCTCATGGGTTCAAGCTCATGATTGACGGACAACTCATGAGGCAAGCAACATTTCAAAGATGGAGTTGCACCACTGTTGCGGGTTGGGTAAGTACAAATAAGTGAAGATTCCGACACACCATCTGTTTGGATGGCTCAGGACTTGTTGGACAAGCGGGCATGCAACACAATGAATACCTAGTTAAGAGGGAAATGCTGAGTTGAACTCAGGTTGATTGATACATACGACCGTCCACAACACAAATTATTACAGTACATAGAGCAACAGCACTGTAACTTACTGTATCCGTACAGGACCGATGGATGATAGGCTTTGTACCAGTCCTAAACCGACGTGTGCCCAATGAACTTTCATTGATGATTCGGGAGACACTCCACAATGGTTGTGTTTGTCGAAACCTCCATCTTTTCATATCAAGGATCTTGCATACGGATACAAGCCCCAGGCTTCATGGATGGGCTGAGAGGAATCCAGCATGTGCATAGAGGTGTGCAGGTCAATCTCACAAGGCTTTCAGGAACGACGCACTCATCTGCCGCCTTTTTTTATGTCCCTCCTGGCTGAGCAAGTTTCGTCACGAGTCTCACTCTCATCATCCCCATTTACATTCAATCCCCATCTCAATATCAAAACCAATACCGCAAGTATCCCTTGAGCAAGGTCCCGCCGCCGCTTACAAGGCCCCCGTCAGGCCCGCCCACAGCTTCGAGCACGGCACCGACCGGGCGACCCCTAGGGCGTTCCAGGGGCGACTTTGAACGAATTTGATGCTCCATTAACAATTGAGCTGGGGGCTTAGAATGCAGTTGATGAATGGTAGGTTCCAGCACCCAGGGCTCCGCTGTCTAGCGGGCTTTGGATCCAATAGAGCTTGGAGAGGAGTGGAGGAAACGAGAGTTTTAGCGGCGAGTGAGGGGCGTGTGGATTTTGGGCCATGGGGCGTGTGATAGCCGTAATAATGGATAGGAGCTAACACAAGGCAAAGCACCTCACCTCACCTCACGGAAGCCGGGGTTGTCGCTGGGTGCGGTGTCAGCTGGAGAGCGCCACGATGGCCCTGGTCTAGTCCGTAGTAGCAGGTCTAGCAGAGGCTCGCGACATGGCCGACACAGGATTGTCATGTCGGTGGTACCGGGCTTTGTATGGGTTTGTCTGAGAACTAACAAGTATAGCCATACATGCCCGGCTAGTACCACAGGACACGGAGCGCAAGCTGGCCTAGGAACGGCCGGGCGGGTGTGCGTGTGCAATGTCTTGTCTGAGGTCTGATAATATGAATGAGTAGGTGAGTAAGTGAGTGAGTGAATGAAAGAGTGTGAATGACCGAAAGAGTACATACATACAAATGTACACTCACGGCCAACGGAAAAGCAGCCCATGACCCCATTGAGTCTGAGTCTGAGTCTGATCCAGCAGGGCTTGACTTTCAAGGATGGTACTTCTAAACCTTAGTCGGTTCGGTGGTGAGATCAAGTACTTTAATGGGGCTATCAGTCGCAGAGCAGGGGGCTCCACTTCACTGGGACTGCCCTGGGCTGGCTGGGTCTGGGCAGGCTTGAACTGGAGACGGACACCCCTACTTTCTACTCCCTACGCTAGGTCTAGTAGGTACTCTACGCTAAGTGCGCTATACTATACTGGGCCGCGTCTAGGAGAGAGAACCACACTTGCTTGACGAACGACGAGACTACCAAGTCTAATCCAAGTGAATGGAAGTCAACTACCTTACATGTCTGTACATACATGCACACAACCACCAGCCATGGACTGACTGAGCCCATTCCGTTGTTGTTTCTTTTTCTTCTTTCCTTTTCCCGTTCCTGTTCCTATTTCCTCTCTCTTCTATTCCTTCCCGGCTACCTACCTATCCAAACTTCCTAACCTGGGAGTCCTCCAAGACCATACTTCACCTCAACCTTAACCTCCATCTTCAAAGCGAATACAACTGCTCTCCAGCCACAGCGAGCTTATACTAGCTGTCTTCCCAGTAGCTTTGTCCTCGCTGTCCGATCTCACAAACCAACAATCACTCTGTCATCCAGGAAACGAACGATCTCCGCCGAATTTCTTCGCTTTGAGCCGGTCTACTACGAGTACACTGCCAGCCTGTGCCAGTCGAACATGGCACTGGTCCTCCTAGAGTATCTATAGACCACATTATTCTCAACACACTCATTCGCCGATATTATCTCCAAGCTCTCAATATAAAACGAATGAAAGCTTCGGCGGGGTAAACTCAATTGTTCTTTTGCCGACACAATAGGTCAATACGCAGTGACGCAGTGGGGCCTACTTTGAGAGAGTGAAGCTTTCACGAAATACCCAACCCCGAATTAACCTCGAATTTGGCGATTGCGCCTATTGCCTCGCCCAACAGCAAGCAGGCGAAACGCATAGGCCTCCATGTCGGCTGGTACATTGCTCGGGACCTTGAACTTTCCTCCTTCACCTCCGCACGGCTCAGGCAGCCGGGAACATAGCTTTCCTTCAAGTATACAACTGCCAAAGCTGCACTCTCGATTCGACAGCACTCTGTTATCGCGAAACGGGCTTAGGACTCCTCCGACTGACGAAATGAGCACTGTCTTTCAGCCCCAGCTGGCTTCATGGGAGAATCATGCTATTCACAACTATCCTGCTGCAGTGCCCCAGGTTGCCCGACCTGCAGCTCCTGTAACCGATCCGAGAGCATCTCAATACTACAGATATCCCACGCAGCAACAAGATCAACAGCAGCAGCAACCACAACCACAAACCACATATAACCATAACTACCAGCATGAGCCATCGACACATCCTGCACAACCTCAGCTTAATTTACATTCGACTTCCCAAGTCTCTCAACACCGAAATGGGTCAATCTCAGCAGAGTCACAAGCCCTGGGACAGACCGTCAGGCCTTCGACGCCTGCATCGACTGCATCAGGGAGCAAGGACGAGTCCGAGTCGCTTGTCTATCATAGCCTGCAAATCCCCAAGTGCATCAGTCCTTCAGGTGGAAACCTCGCCGATTTCGCTGCTCAGGTACGCGATTCTCAAACACACGTCGTGGGCTCCTCAAAATGCTAACAAGAATAGATGACTTGCTTGTTCTGGTTCGAATCGATTGAGGAACTCAAGCAGGCCGAGTCGATCCGTGTCAGAGGCCCCAATGCTCTCATCCCTCGGTTACCGTCTCTCGCCAATCCCCACGACCAATTTCGGAAGTGGGTGTACAGCGTTTTGTCAACGACACAGGTGACCCAAAATGTCATCCTATTGGCATTGTTATTCATCTACCGATTAAAGATGTCAACTCCTCAAATCAAGGGTCGTGCCGGCAGTGAATATCGATTGTTGACTGTGGCCCTCATGCTCGGGAACAAATGTAAGTGATGAGTTAACATGGGTGTCAGACATCAACTGACCTTGTCACAGTCTTGGATGATAACACCTACACGAACAAGACCTGGGCCGAAGTGTCAAGCTTCAATGTGCAGGAGATCCATGTCATGGAGGTGGAGTTTCTGAGCAACATGCGATACAACTTGGTTGCTACAAAGGAACAATGGGAGGGCTGGTTGGACAAGCTTTCCTGTTTCCACGAGTACTACGAGCGAGCTGTGCGATTGCCAGCATCCCCGATTCATATTCCTTCGCCAACAAACAAGTCTCATCACTCGCCTGTCGCTTCACCGACGGGTATGATGCAGCCCACCGCCAATCTCCCTACTCCGGCTGTTACAACGACCAACTACTCACCTACCTCGAGTCATTCCCAAAACTGGTCTGCATACCACTCGAACACCGTCTCTCCATTGGCTACCAAGCCCAACCTGCAGTTCCCTGTCTCACGGAAGCGAAGTCCCGAGGAAGAGATTATGGAACATCCCGCGAAGCGACTTGCTCCCCCTGGACGAGCTCCAGCTGCCGCGATGGTCCAAGCTGTCAACCCCCGATCCAATGGAATCGTTGAGCCGGCGAGGCTACCTGTTCCCCATCTCACTGTCATGACCGGACAACCCCAGATGCAACCTCAGACCCAGCCTACACTGACGCCCTTCAACAACGGCAATGCCAATATCAACGGGTACCCTCAACCTACACAGCAGGTTGCCCAGCCTGTTCACGTCTCGCTTCCTCCATTGCAGACCGGTATGCGTGCCATGTCAACAGTCTACCCATCAGGCCCCGCCGCTATGGTGCAGAAGCAATCGCTTCCCACAACAACGGGTGTCACCATGGCGCAAGCTGGCTTTCCTACTCAGGCACCTGTTAACTTCGGTACACCAACCAAGCAGCACAGTCCTGGA
The DNA here is from genome assembly GCA_012932015.1 of Fusarium acutatum. Taxonomy (NCBI): domain Eukaryota; kingdom Fungi; phylum Ascomycota; class Sordariomycetes; order Hypocreales; family Nectriaceae; genus Fusarium; species Fusarium acutatum. Next base: position 13,963 of record JAADJF010000007.1, read on the forward strand.
CGTCTGGGCCCCTTCAACTCGTCACCTCTAGCTGAGGCATACGGTCAAGCATCGGCTGTTCACACTCCTATGGTACACACCCCCATTTCTAACTCGCCGAGTGTCTTCCTGCAACAGCGACCTAGTCCGTACAAACCTGTGCGCCATGTTAATACGCTCTTGTGTCCCCCACCTTCGGCCTCACTTGAGCAATATCATCTCGCTGTGCCTGTTCCCCCCACACAGATGCACTATCAGCCACTGGGACGACGAAACGACCTGCGAACTGGCATTGTCCCAGAATTTATGGTCTATAACCGCAGTCACCCCCAGAACCTCCCCCCTCACGGACTCGCTCAGGGACACTACCCGTCTTAGGGATGGCAGGGTTACCCTGTGATCATTCATGAATCTCACCGCACCACACAACAAAAGCCTCAGCTCTGAGGGCATTTCAACTCGGCATCTAAAGTATGTTTCGCTTTTTTTTCACGGATCATCGCATCCTTGTTTTTATGAAGTTAGATTTTTGGGGTCGGATTTGCATCACAGCATTGCATGGCATAGGCGTTTGGAAGGAAAGAAATAGGTCAGGGTTCAACAGTCTCCCGGATAGGACTACACAAGGAAACGGATCAGGACATCAGGGCTTTCGGTCGCATTTGGCTTGGAGTTTGGCTTGTTTTTTTTTTTTTTTTAGCGATGAATGCTGCGAGGCCATATAGCTTGGCAATGAAGCATGTTTCACGATGCATTGGGCTTCTTAACGGAAAGCTCATCATATCGCAGCGTTCATCCACCATCGGATTTCTCTGCATGACGTCGGCGTCAACATCGCCTGTATATAGACGGACGCGCAGGACGTGAGTTATGACTCTTAGAATAGATCACAATCAACAGAGGGTTGTGCCAAAAGCGCCAACCCCCTGCTCATACACCACTGTTTGCTATACATCATGGGCGCTTTACTCAGGACGATGCTTCTGATGTCGTAGATGTGTTTGGAACCAACCTGTTAGTCGGTGGCACTATGGTTAGACAACATGTTCGCTTATAGTTTCTAAGTAACTCGACGGCATGGGACTATGGTGTGCCCGAGGGTGGTTTTACTCACTGGCACTTGTGCGATTATTTGAAGCTTCTATCATGGCATACCTTATACTTTGACTTTTCTGTGGTTTGAACTCATGTCATTGGGTCATACGAATAGCCAGTCGCAACGTCAGCCGCAGCAATATAAACTCTCTGATGATTGAGTCTCGTCCCTACACCTGACTACACTGTATAACCTAACTATGCCGCCGTAGGTTTGTTAGTTAGGGGCTAGAATACGATATAGGATTTGCTCTAGGGTATCTTATACACCAAACAGAAGTGGTGATATCTTTAGAAACCCAACTTCGGTAGAACTACATGGATAGCTTTTTAGGAAGCAGTGTTGCTGGAACCATGGATATAAAATCAAAACGTTCTAGTTCGGTAATGTAGCAAGGTCATGTATCTTTGCTGCATCTGCCTCTGAAATTATAGGTGAAGTTACCTTGGTACAGGGGTATATCACTGGCAAACAGGGCACGATGCGCTCCCTACAGCAACGCCAAGAAACGAACCAATCATATAACACACCAGCCACTTTTCATACGCCTTACTTCCCCACCTCTGCCACTTTCCCACAACAACGGCACAGCAACGAGGTTCTCCGCTCGCTCCACTTTGTCTCTTCTGACCTTCACTCATCTCTCTCGCCTGAGCCTAAAGCGCAGCAGAGGCATGCAACACATTCGCTTCGATACCTCGAATTAAACCATCGCAGTCGTCGCATCGCATCGCATCTGTTTCGTTCTTGGTGTTTTAGACCCGACCGGTTTTCTTGTCTCTTCTCTCGTTTTCAGGTTTCGTTCTTTAGCCGCTAGGTCGAAGAAAGGGGGCGTCGACGAGCCATCGGTCAAGGACGAGACATTTGCTACCTGACCGAGCGAAACATTCCCCTTTTTACGCAGCAAAGGGCTGTGATTGCATTCCGATCGAAGTTTGAGCCCCTTTTATTTGGGGATATCTCCTAGTATTCGCCCTCGAACCCTGACGACGATTGAAAGGGTTGGGTCAGCGACTGATCATCGCGCCGAGGGGTTTCGACGACTCGACGATATCGATACGACGACATAAACGATCTTCTCGACGACAATCGCTCTGCCACTCGTTATCGCAATATTCAATTCATCGTTCTCCCACTCTCGCTCACTTTTGGATCTTCGTAACTCCTGCAACAGCAACCGAGCAGTCAACCATACTTGCCCATCATGTCTGGCTTTGGCGACTTCACCTCGATCTGTGAGACGGCACCTCTGCCACTATGCGCTTCCGTTGGACCTACACTTCAAGCCACCGGCCGAACCGGTATTGAGCCAGAATGCTATGCACGCAATATCGAACTTGCCAACACCATCATTTTCGAAGGCGCTGCGTCGGTGATGCACATTGTTGCGCTCATTATGACCGTCATTATGGTTCTCCACGTTCGTAGCAAGTTCACCGCTGTTGGCCGCAAGGAGATTCTCAGCTTCTTCTACCTCTATATGCTTCTCACTGCCATGTCTCTCATTATCGACGCTGGTGTTGCACCTCCAGGAAGCAACCCGTATCCGTACTTTGTCAGTGTGCAGAATGGACTTAGCAGTGCAGTTATCACATGTCTCTTGATCAATGGCTTTGTTGGATTCCAATTGTATGAAGATGGAACACCTCTGTCAGTATGGATGATGCGCATTAGCTCTCTGGCTGCTTTCGCCATCAGCTTCCTCGTTTCTCTCGCAACTTTCAAGAGCTGGGCTGGACTTGGACCCACCAACACTGTTGGACTGTTCGTCGTTCTCTATCTCTTGAATGCCGTCCAGCTTTTCGTGTACGTGGCCATGCAAATTCTGCTCGTGACCAGGACACTGCAGGATCGATGGCCTCTCGGCGATATAGCGTTTGGCATCTTCTTTTTTGTGGCTGGTCAGGTCCTTCTCTACGCTTTCAGTTCAAAGATCTGTGTCGCTATCAGCCATTATTTTGACGGCCTGTTCCTTGCGACAGTTTGCAATTTGCTGGGCGTAATGATGGTTTACAAGGTATGTCAAATATGATTCGGAAACTCCGCGGTTCGTTACTAATATTTTAACAGTACTGGGATTCGATCACCAAGGAAGATCTTGAATTCTCAGTTGGCACAAGGATGAACAACTGGGAGGTCAAGGAGCTTCTGCCAGAGGAAGATCGAAGGGCGACTGTCTTTTCGGAGGATCCCTATGCTCAATCCAGCTCCTATGATCTGCCTTACTCGCCAGGTGCGGCACGATACTCGGCCAAGTACTAAACGCTCTGACCACCAGACCAACTTTGACGCCATTAACGAGACTTCATTTTCTTCTGTTTTGATTCAGCGCGTGGTGCGCAGTTTATGGCGCTCTTATAAAGCGACGCGAAACATTGGGCTGTTTTGCTTTTAGAATCTGTACATTGCGCGGCGTTTTTAATGGACTGTATAGGTGTGACCAGCCTGGATGGCCACAACTGCGGATAACGAAAACCGACGGGCAAATGGAAGCCCTAGGGGAAGCAAGAGACGCTTTTTAATTAGGGGAGGGAACCTTGATGACCAGGATGGGCAACGAGATGTAGTTGTTGCGAGTTTTGCATATAATCATATAGGTAGTTTATATATCATTGAAACTATACTTGCAACGCTTGCCATTGATTGAGTTTTTTATCGTATCGTGGTTCTTGGACTACAAGATGGCTGGCATGATCTGATCTGATAGTCGGCCAGATAGGCTTATGATACATGGGCTTAAGCTGAGCGATCCGTGGTATTATACCGAGTTGGGATTGGTGAGAATGAAGTCTCGTGTCGGTAAGAAACTTTCGGGTTGATATTCGTAGCAGCTTGGCAGAGCATGTTAGTGGAGAGGTCATGTCACTGGACGAATGGATATCCAATTCCCCACCTCCCATCTCGGCCGTCTCCGAAGCCTATCGGCGATGATAATGAAAACCAGGTTATATCCAGGAACTAACTAGGTCAAATATGTGCATATTCGTACATAATCAATCAGTACTGTGAAGGATGAGATCACAACCAACCAAGAAACATGTGCCGCACGCGGGACAGGCAACAATATGTATATGCGATATCGACAAGGAAGTACAACGTAGTATGCATGAATACACAAGAAGATTAAGTTTAGTTGATACTCCCCGTCTAGGTAGGTATTTCTTAACAAGCACTATCGTGTCAGCATGGGACCCGGCGCCACAGGATCAAGGGGCGTGGAGACGATATACTACAGTGCCGAATTAAGTGGACAGTGTCAGCTGGCGTTGCTGGCTTTTATCTTGTCGTGACAAAGCATTGTACTGCGAGAACTCTCGATGGATTGAGTGAGGGTGAAGGGGGCCGGGATGGAATTGGAGGGAGCCAAATCGCACGTAATGTAGCCAACCAACCACGACAACTGAGCTAAGGAAACACGACCAGGGCCAGCTGCTCGTATATAAGTCCATTCCCTTTGTTATAGAGCTATACTACTAGTACGCTGGGCTACCGCTACCAAGTTGGTCGCAGGGGAATAAGGAAGCGCACAGCCAAACATTATTACCGTCCCCATATATCCGTTTCGGGCTCGAGACTATGTGTAATTTGGCGCAGTGGTATGGACTTAAGATAACTGATTAGTACCAAGGTATAACCTGCGGGTAAATAACAACGACAGGGTCGCGTATGCGTGTTGCTTAGAACGGAGTCTTGTTGAGCTCATCAATTCCATCAATCTCGGATCTTCTCAGGGGGAACCACAAAAAAAACTCTTCGATAGATGCTATGAACGTTGATGATGAGGCTGACTTGTGATTTCGACTTTCTCTCCTTCCTCGTTCGCTTTAATGCTGGAGTCACCGCGTATAGTTTCCTCGCACGTGATAAGGCACTAGAGCGAAAGAGGCACCGGAAGCAGGGGGTGGCCTGTCGAGTTTTACGTTTTACTCGCTTCGTGCATGGTTCGGTACCGGACGCTGGGTACCTTTTTATAATGGAGAAGTGAAAGCAGAACCAACAGGTGGAGATTGAATCAAAATGCCTAGGACTTATGTAGCAGCGTAATGTAAATGATCAGGCGATGTATGTAGCATATGACAGACACGTGCTTGATTAGACATGGGGAATCTCCTCGATACCTTACCTTAGTACCCAGGTTGGCAAGAAAACGAGAGATATATTGTCACGTAGTTACTATGACACTTGGTTTCTCAAGTGATGAGGTAGCTTCAACTGCTGTCGAAACTCAATTCTTATTCCTTAGCCTCTAGGTACTTTCTCGGGACAAGCTACAAACTAGATACCAGTCCAGCCTCTGTGAGTGGTCGATCGGTGCAAGGGTCCATGAGGATCTAGCGGAAACAAAGCGCGCGAAAGCAGCTGAGACGGGAAATAAGTTAGCAAAGAGGAGAGAAAAGGATCCTCCTACCTTAGTACTTACCGACCGACCTACCTTAGTAGGGAGAAGAAAAGATACTTCTAGTACTTTTCCTCATAGTCTGGTGCACGTACCTGGCCGCACAACTACCTGATGTGATGTGAGGTTTGATTTGACACAACATGTGCTTTTACGTTCAGTACGGATCCATACCTATACCTCCCAACCTCACGTTGGCAGGTACCTACTAGTTACTAACCCGGCCTACTACTACCGGTAGAGCTAATAGCTTTCTGTAATCTGCATTCACACCTTATTCGTGCTCTCCTCTCATTCGCCCCATTGCGGTGGTTTCGGTTGGTTGTTTGCTAGTACATCCATCCCTCCTAGGTGCCTGCCAGCCCAGGCCAAGTAGGTACCGTACTTAGGTGAGGTGAGATAGCTCATAGGTACTGTAGCACTTCCCTTTCCAGTCAGTCAGTCAGTCAGTCACTCACTCACTGGGCTCTGTCGAGCAAAATACATAATAATATTAAACTTACCTAACCTTACCTTGACCTAAACTCTCTTTCCTTTCCCTCCTCTTCTGCCTAATTATACTATTCCCATTTCATTTTCCTCCTACAGTCAGCCTTTCCCTTTATCACTGTACGGTCCTCCACTCCTCCCATTCACTGACTTGACTGGATTGAAGACTATCTCTCTGCCTATCTACCCTCCTTCCCACGTCACTGACACTGACACTTACCCGATTTTCCTTTACAGTACTTTCCCGCTTGGAGGTGATCGTCTGAGCTTACTCTTATTCGCGAATACTCTCTTTATACTTAATCTATCCGGCGTCTTCCTTGTCCATAAACAATCTTGTCCCTCCTTGTCCTTGCGCACATTATTCTCGCCCCCAATCCCCCAATCGTGGCCTATCTATCTCCCAGAGAAAAACTTTATCATTCATACCACGCCCGTTCCCAGGCGCATCGCGTACCACAAACTGTGCAACACAGCTGCACCTCCCCTTTACCCCAAAGAACAGCCTGAAACCATTCGATCGCGTCCTTCTATCATCTCCCATACGTCCTTTTCAGTGAGGTTGTACCTTTCTGCAGGGGATAGTGAGTGGCCCGCGCTGCGAAACCGTGGGCTCATTTGCGCGACAGCGATCTAATTCCGATTGCAGTTCCGACTGAGCTGGGGTGCTGAATGGCATTTGAGAGGAAGCCAGCTTCTGTAACCAAAACCCGCTTCTTTTTCGACAGGCCCATGCTCATTGACAGCCGCCGTGAGAAAAAAGAAAGCAATTCGGCCACTAACGGGCTTTGGGTGACAAGGGGATTTGTCACTTTCATGCTTCAGCATTCATGCTAGGCCAGCTGCCTCCCTATTGAACCCACCACTATCATCTTTCCTTAGACCGATACACGCTGGTCGCTACACGCCTCGCTCCATCAGAGTTTCGAGATTTAAATGTATGATTTTTGAATCTCACGCGCTTTCCGCCAACTCATTTCCTTTTTCTAGCCTATTGCCTCAGCTCGACCATTGGGGTGATTTAGTCCGATTACAACCCGCTTTCAGCACGCGCCCCACGACTCTATTTCAGCCTTTGGGCAATCGGATCAGAGCCACTGATTTACAAATTCCTGCGACCATCTGCACAACACCTAGGTAGTGAAACGCGTTCGCCCGTCTGCGGCCTGCTCATTTCCTTAAGCCAGACGTCGTCACGTGTAACCCAGTAGCGAGTTCATGCATCCAATCATCAAAGCTTCTACTGCTCGTACTTCATCTCGACTGATATTGGTCCTACCTTGAAGTCTTCTTGTTATTGCAGATCCGTGATAAGCAGTCGCTTGAACCATTGGGCCCACGATGGCCACAGGGGAAGATGTCTGGGACTCTCTCCCAGAGGGGGAGCAAAAGTCTGTTTGGGATGAGACAGAACGCAATTTTTGGGTTAACCTTCGCAGCAAGAAGGATGCAGAAAACAAAAAGATTGAGAAGGATTTCCAGCTCTCGATTAACGAAGTCAGGTTGAAACTCAGTGACCTTACAGGACAGCGAAGTCAACTGAAAGAATCTCAATCCCGACTGGCCAGGGAACTCGCCAAAGTCGAGGCTGAATTGGCACGCACCACGGATGAGTGCGAAGAGAAGGCCAGTCGACTTGAGCGTATTGAGCAGGACTACCGCGCGTCACGCCAGAAGAGAACAGAAACGCTCCATGATATTTGGTTCAAAATGCGTCGATTTTTTAGACAAAAAAGAGGAGAGGATCCTGATGCCCCAGACCATCTCGGACCCGAATCAGAAGGCATTGTTCTACCTGAAATGCTGCCAGAAGTATCCTCAGGCTTTGATGGAACGACCCCACGAGTAGAGCCTACTAATGGAACTGCAGTGGTAGCGGAGAGACCTGAAGAAGAAGAAGAAGAAGAAGAAGAAGAAGAAGAAGAAGACGAGGATCGTATGGAAGGCGTCGAGCACCACGATAATAGGGGAGCCTCGAGCCTCGTTGATATTGTTGATGCTGATGGCAATGTGATTGGACCCGTGGAACAAATAGAGCCTTGGAACCAATGGGTTGAGGGCATCCAAGAATTGGAGATACGAAGACCCGTCAAGATCCGCCGAGGACGACGCTTCAACACTACACATCTTGCAGGCATTTACGAGCGAACTGAAGCGAAAGGGGTCAAATGGCTCTCTTGTATGATTCAAGCGACAGGGGCGATACAGGCCAAGAGATGTCTGTCTTGCGATAAGAACCAAGGCGCCTTTGACGACTGCATCATTGTCGGCGGGGATCTCTTTCAGAAGTGTGGTAACTGTGAGTGGAATCGCCAGGGGTGCCATGGTTCCTCAGGGGACACAATCGACATACTGGCCTCGAGGGAGAGGGCACAACGGAGGAAGCAACTGGAGGATGGAGCCCAAGAGACTTCTGCAGACCGATCCTCAGAAACAGTACATCAGACTGTTGAAGTTCAGCCGAGGTCTGAGCAAATAAGTCAATCAGAACCTCAGCGAGTCGATGAACAGATTTCTGTGCCCTATCAGCCACCTTCACCAAAGCCCGCTCCACAATACCCTGAGCTGCCGTCTGAGAGACAAGCGGATAGACAAATTGAAAGACAGCCCGAGCGACAATACGAACGGCAACCCGAAAAACAGCCTGAACGACCAGTTGAGCCCCAACCTGCGCCACAGACTGAGCGTCAAGCAGCATGGACCACTGCACCACAGCCAGAACGGCGCCCTGAACACCAACCCCAGAAAGTCCCAGATCGACCTAATGAACGGTTCCATGATGTGATCGCTGCGAAGGCCCCAGAACGGACTGTCGAGGTAGCACCAATCCGAATCGCTGAACATCCTCGTGAAATCTCCCACAGACCAGCCTATGGACCTCCCCCTGGACCTCCAAGCCGACCGACAACGGCTCCCAGGTCAGATTATGCCCCGGAACGAATGATTGACCCCGTGGACTCGCCCTTACCGACACCAATATATCCTCAATCCAGGCCCCTGGAGACACCACGTTCTGTGCTTCCCTCAGGTGTTCTGCGCCGCAGTCCTCATGAAATCCTCCATCCATCAACAGAGCTCGATGGCCCTGCCAGAGACTATCGCGGTTCTGATTCAGCTCACACATCACGAGAGCCTGAGCAAATACACACTCCACAGGAGTATCGCGTAGCTGCTGGTTTTACGCCGGCCAATGTGAGAAGTCGACCTCCATCTAGCGATCGAGGACGACCAACTCCACCATCTCTGTCCCTGGACCCTTCATCGCAGCCACCTGAATCCCCTCCTGCCCAACCACTGGAAGAGATTACCCGTGAAAACATGGTTCTCAAGAATGACGGAAATGTTTACACCTATCCTGAATGCGTGGCCGGTGTGCCATTGGTCAAGATTAATGAGGAACACCCCTATTGGGAGGCCAACTGGCCTAACGTTAAGACACTCATTGAGCCACAGCTTGCTCGATGGCGTGAGAAACACCAGGCTGCCATTGAAGCAGGCCCTAAGCAGGATAAGGGTGGTTCCTCAAAGTATCAAATCGGCAGACAGGTCAACCGTGGTATCAAAATTCTCGAATTCCACGAAAATGGCCCAATCAGTCCCTATCAGTTATTGGGTAAAAGATACATCCAGGCCGGTAAAGGCGGCATAACGTCATACGACACACTGTTTCGCCTTTCAGAGACAATATCGGAACTTGAAAAGTTCAATCTTGATATATCGCCAGTTGACTGGATGCGACAGCGACTTCACGAACTAATTCAAACGCAGGGTCACAACTTCAACCTGCCACGAACAATTCACGATTTCTATCATGACTCCAAGCTCACCAGTCTTCGGTATAAGCATGGATTCAAGAACATTGGACGTCCTTCGGGAGCCATGAAGGCGCGCTTGAGTCACGGCAGCCCTAGCAATACACCCAAACCTCTCCAAAAGCGGAAGTCTATGCACTCTGTTCCTACTACGCCCCGGGAGGATTCATTCATCAACCACTCTCCTCTTCCTAGCCAGGTACCGCCAAACTATCCAACGCCAGCCCCAGCGCCAGCGCCGGTCTCCGCCCCTGTGCCCCAGCCAGCATTCAGCACCCACCTCAACAAGAAGCCGAAATACATGCCACCTACACATGGAAGCCCCGTACATGACGAATTTCACTTCGAGGCTTGGTCTGACACAGATTCATGCAGCGGAGGTAGCATCACGAAGTACGATTGGCGGCTTGCTGTAGTCAAGACTCGGTTGTATACCAGCCATATCAATGTCACTCAGTATTGGACCTGGGTTGGTCAGATACAATGTTTCCAACACCAAGTACTCAAAGATGTGAAACCTGCGAAATGGGGCTTGTTTAGGGACGAGATCGATTTCCACGTCAACCTCGCAGAGATTGAGGAGATGGAATGGAGTATCGATGCACTTCGTGTTCACATCATAATGAAAAAAGATGCCGGAGAGCTTGCTGCCGATGGCAAACCTCGAGGCGATGTCATGGCGTCTTTTCCAAGAGCACGTACAATGCGCCGCTTCCTGTTCTTCTGTAGAGAAAGGGGTATGAAAATGGCTAAGAGAGCCCCGTAAGTGTAACCCCTGAGAACAATTGTGACAAAGTTGGGAACTGACCCGGATAATAGTGAGCAACTCAATAATATGTGGGATTCCATGGTTTCTGAACAATTGCCCGGTCGAGGCGATTCTAATCAACAGCTGGTGGAATAAATTTTGTTGCTGCAAGCGACCGTCTTTGAGGGACAAAGATGGCCCTATTCTACCTGTCTCCCTTTTAATCAGGATCTGACTTGTTTCAATTTCCTATTGTTTCTAGTATTTTTCTTTACTCATAGAGGATATCACTTCGCACCAAGCCAACACTGGATTATGTGTGCTCACGAGAAGATTGTTTTTCTTGGCTCGGGGTTAAAGGATGGAAAAGAGAAATTGATGGGTGGAAAGGAAAAGCTGTTTATTAGAGAGGAGCTCTCTCATATTACATACTATACCTTGCGTGGATTAGACTGAACAAATGGTCTCAATTTCCTTTCAATTCTTTCGTAGCCACTAGACAAAGTGTTTCGCAACGTTCTCCGGCATTCGGTTCTGTAAGCAAAGGTATAGACAGCGCTCATGTGGTCTTGATACAGGGCTCATCTCCAAGAGAGATCGTAGTACTTGTGCCAAATACCATGCTTTCCTAATCAAACAGACCGTTTATACTAAACTCGGAACAGATTATGACGCATATACATCCTTTTCTACATATTCATCCCTATCGTTTTCTCAATGTTCGCGTTGGTCCTGGTCCTATATTTTGTGTCACTGTAGACGCTGCAGCCTTCACCTCGACACCACCAGTGCCCATCATGCGACTCATGAGAGCAGCTCGACACTCCTTCGCCTTATCGTCACGATATTCCAACTGCGTTGCTGGGGGCTCAGATTCTTGGTTTTCTGGATCTTTGTCCTCATCGCCAAATACGTCGTGGAGCTCAGCCGCCGAGCGCGAGGCAACACTGCTGGCATTGGAAGCATTGCTGATGGCACGGCCGAATAGCTGGCGCTTGCGAGGTCTTGGTGCTGGCTGTTCGGTTTCATCGGAGGCGAAGGAGGGGAGATTTGGTGTTGTGGTCTCTATGAGTGAGGTAAGTTTTGAGGAGAGGGCCTGGCGCTCTGCGGCTTTAGCGCGAAGACGAGCTTGCTCTGCATTTTCCTGTTGTTTCGCTTGCTGTATATTTTCTTGTGGAGTTGGAGGATTGTCTGTTGTCTCCTCGGTGCGAGAAGTTGTAGTATTAACTTTGCTCGTGGGATCGGAGCAAGTGCGAGGCGATGTGGTATGTTTGGTGGGCGATGGAGATCTGTTTAGACGTGCTTGAGGAACCTCAGCAAGAGGTGAGTCAAAGTCCTTGTCCTTAGGTAGACTATTCGTTGTTGTTTGGTGAGTGCGTGCGGTGACAAAGTCTGGTGAGATGACCGAGGCAGGTTTCGCAGTCATTTTTCTAGGGACCTTTTCAGGTGAATCATGATCAAAGGCCGAGGTATCGACGCCAGCGCCGTGTGGAGGTTTCCTGATATGACTTTTAGTTGACTTAGACACCGGTTCTGAATGAGTGCGCTGCATTGGCTTTTGATGTAATCGTGCCTCAGGGGCGGTTCTAGAGGCTGGTTTAGGTTCAGGCTGAGAGGTTTCCAAGTATCTTTCTTTAATCTCGGGGAATATGTAATCGTCGAGAGGGACCTTGAAGCCTGTACGGATACACTCCCAGAACCAATCTGCCGAAACAACAGGAATGCCCCATTTCAGAGCCACGCGCAACTTCTCCTTGCGCATAGAAGTGATGTCCTTGCAAATTAGCACGCTTGTAGTTTTACGAAACTCTCCATCAAACTTGGCTCCTAATTGAACAGCGGCTCGGGCAACTTGGTTGAGCTCGATTCCTGTGAAAGCAGCACTGCATATGATAAGATCCGAAAACGCTGGTATGGGGAAGAAGGTGAATGGTCGACCGAGAACGTGTTCCCCGGGGTCAAAGTATTGCTTGTTGTGAAGGCACTTTTCGATATAGTATTCTGTCACAACATGGAGGTTGTCGTAGGTTTCCTGAGGGTGAGTGCCAGGCTGAGATGTCTGGGGAACAATCAGAAACCGACTGCGAGGTGGCTTTGGAGTTCTTCCCAGAGCGGCCTCATTTAATGATGAGCAAATAGTGGCCCCGAGGGTGACGAGTGTTTGCTCTAGGACAGAGGTTCTTTGTGCGTTGAATCCATGTATGTAAAAGAAACAGTTCCCAAAAATGCCCTGATCTTCTTCTGGGACTATAGGAGCTGGTGGCTCAGGCGGAGCTTCCGCACGCTGTGGCTGTTGGACCTGAGCCTGGTTTCCGTCTTCCTTATTTTCCTGAGCGAAGGAATAATCTCTCGATGTTGATCGACCGAGGATATCGCCCCAGATGTTATTACGCTGTGAACTGAGCTTCATGCTGGCAGTCTTCCTGAGCTTCCTAGGGCCCTCCTCAGCGCCACCTGCAATGGCAGACTTTGATCGCTTACTCATTGTACGTTTCAGTTCTCTTGTAACCCATGCGCCCTTCCCTTGCTCCTCGGGGGGTAATGTCGGGTCGAATTTGGCTTCTTCCAAGATCATCCGTCGAGATATAGATTGTTCAAGCCAGGCGAGGGTGACTGGGTGAATGCCCCATGCTCTGGCTGCAGTATATTTCTTGCCTTCTGGTTTGTTGACGATTAGGTGTGTGCACCGTCTTGTCAAGTCGCCCGTATATAAGCCTCCATTCGATGTGATTTTATTTGCAATTTCGTCCCTCTGGTCGCCAAAGCCAGTCAAGCAAATCAGCAGCGAATCTCTTGCTGGCTCCCCTCGTTGTGGCTGGACTGTAGGATCGATGCCTCGCTTCTCTAAGGGCTTCAGTTGATGCTTATTCTCGAGCTGTCGATAATCGATCTCTTCGTCGTTCTTCCATATCTCGCTAAGTTCTTCGATCCAGGCGGCATCCATGGCCTTGATATCGGGGCGTTCACGAGCGACATGGCGATATTTGGGTGTGTCGTAGTCACCAACAATAAGATGCGTTACGTCGGGTGTGAGATCATATTTATGAATACCACCAAGCTCGGCAACTTTGGAAGCGATGCTAGTCTAGGCATCATGGCGTCAGTAAATGGGACTCATGATGACTGACGAGTTTGAACGGTACTTACACGATGCTCAGCAGGAATACTTGTACAGCAGACGACGATGCTCTTGAGAGGTTCTGCTGGATCAATTTGTATATCTTCCTCTTCGTTCGCGCGAGGTGAGGCCATCTTCAGTTCCTTTGGTCTGGCGGTTGCTGTGGTGTTGCAACTTGGACGTCGGAGCTTGTGGTTTTAATTGATATCAATCTTTTTGGGAACGCGTCGTGAAACAAAACCGCGTCAAGTGCTTAGACTAGGCCCAGACGTCATGACACAGGCGGGGGCTCTCGCTACATTGATATTTACACTGTATATATCCACTGTAAGCCGCTGAAACTGGAGCTAAAAGATGTAAATACAGTGCGGTGATAGCACCACACATCATAGATGGATGACAACTTCATCTCCACAAGATACTTGAAGTATAGAATCATCTGAATTTGGCAAAGGATACACTGTTGATCAGGAACTCCAACTCAAGTGCTATACATAAGGTAGTTCGTAGACTCACGTGCGGAATAACCGTTTCCAGAACTCAAGAACCTTGACTTTATAACTCGACTACTGGCTCAGAGCCGATAATCGGATTTTAGGCTTTTTATGCTCATCATTCACGAAACTCTATAAAGAAAATTGAATAGATAATTCAAGACGTACTATAAATAATCTTATTCACGGTAAGAACTTCATCTTATCATAAGTGTCACCAGTCAAGGGATCTAAGACATCTCATATCATATATTAGTGAATTACGGATACCCCCGTAAGGCATATACAGCCAAGCCCCGCTCATCACCTAAACTTCAACCCCACCATCAGCTAAGATCGCAGCCTTGTCGCGAAGTGAAAGCTCAACCCCTCCATCTACACTTCTTCTTCGTCTCCAACAACAACTTTCCACCTTCCCTCTCGAACATAACTCGATCTCAGCGGCAACACCTCCACATGGGGAACTCCTTCCGATAAACACTTCCTCACCCTCCGACCCTCATTCTGCGCCATCTTACCACGACCGAACCAAGCATCTTCACCGTTCGATCACCGTGGAACAGTTCGACCGTATCGACCGACGCTCGAGTATCCCAAAAACCCGCTTGACGACTCGATTTCGATACCCTTGCAGAGTCTTGCCAACTAGCGACAAATCCGACGCCGTCAAGATGCCTCCACCATCTGCTGCCCAGCAGAAGGTTCTCATAGCCCAGTTCGTAGCTCTGACTGGTCAATCAGAGCGACAGGCTACCCGTGTACGTATTTTCCGTGTTCACCTTCCTTATGTCGATCATCGCGAACCAAGCTGGTCCCTGACACGGATAAACCTCATGACAACCTACTGCTCTACACGGCATGGCTTGGGCTATGGATGCATTGGCCTGTGTTTCAGCGGCGCCTATTTAGCCAGGAGTTGTATCATCATGATTGTATGGTATGGCGTTGCTAACATCCACTTTAATAGTACCTCAAGAATGCCGGTTTCAAACTCAACGAAGCTGTCGATACGTAAGTTACTGCCGTCTTTTCTATTCTTTATGCCTGTCATGATACACGTCGCCTATGTCTACTGGCACAATGCTCCCTGCTGCATCCAGATACGGATATGTCTATATTGAGCAGCTTACGGCTATTGTTTGCCCATTGTGTCCATCCTGTCACTGTCGCCTGGCCCACTATTGCCCGTCTCATTTGCAAAGTATGACCGACAAAGACGCCGATAGTCTTAGACAAGGTTACTTGTAGATCTGGTGCTATTGAGGGGTCTTGAATACGTTACCTCGAGGACATGCGGTGCTTATGCTTCTATCAAATTCCCAGATGAGAACCATGGGAATCTTGAAGTAATTTTGGCACCCATGACAGGGCTTGTACAGACGCCTCCTACATTACAAAACTTTCAACCCCTCCTATTCTTCAGAGCCCTGGACCATTCGGCGCTTTGTGACCTTACCGTAGTCACTCAAGCACAGTCCGGCCAGCTAAGAAAATGGGATGGAAAAGTTTCAAGAAGCGCATCACGACCGGGGTTCCTATCTTGTCCTCTACCAAGGAGGCCGGCAACGATACCCCTGGATCGTCTCATCAGACGGAATCTGAACAAACACCAACGAATTCGAAATCTCGGTATATCACCTTGGTGTTCAATAGTTGTGTTATGTGTTGGCTGAGATGGCCACAGCAGCACGCATAGTTACTGTTGGCCATTCCACTGGCCCTTTACTCAGAACACATCGCTATTTCAACAATACCTTGCGGTATCGACTGACATATATCGAACAGGTTCTTCTCATCCAATGGAGACACAAAAGGCCCGTCGCCTCTGGAAGTATCGCTAGACAAGCTATTTACTCAACTGCAAGGTATTTTGGTCCTCTCAATTCGTCAGGTTCATTAGCTTACATCTTCAACTAGACTCTAGCGATGAAAAAGACAAACTGGAGCTCGACTCCACAATGTCATACCTCACTGAGAAGCTACAAGTCAACATCGAAAATGCCGAGCTTCTTGTTGCGCTTGAACTTCTCCAGGCTCCCTCCGTGGGCGTCATTACCAGAAAAGGTTACGTTGATGGCTGGAAAGTGACTGGGTAAGAGTGCACTCAAGCCTGCTATTGACACCAAATGCAATACATGGGCAGACTCCTTTGTGAATTCATTGCTGATTTGATACAGAGCTGGAACGACACATCAAGAGCATGCCGCCCATCTCCGAAAACTGACCAAATCCCTCTCTTCTGACCCGACGCTATTCAAGAAGGTTTATAGACATACCTTTGTTGCTGGTCGAGATGGCGACCAGAAGGCACTGAACCTCGAGACTGCGCTTGTTTACTGGGACATCCTATTTGCCCCTCCGGGAATGGAGTGGAAGACACCAAACCGCAACTGGCTGGAACTGTGGAAGTCCTTCCTCAATGCCAAATGGACTCGTTCGGTCAACAAGGACATGTGGAACATGACCCTCGAGTTTGCTCTCAAGTCTTTATCTGACGAGTCGCTATCATTTTGGAACGAGGATGGCGCGTGGCCAAGTGTGATTGACGACTTTGTGGATTGGTGTCGTGAGCAGGGCATTGGTAAGACCGATGGCATGGACGTTGACAACTAGGGAGGCGGCACACACATTGGCTCACAACACGAAACGGAGTCCATGGAAGACATGGGCTCCTGCAACTTCGATTCCGATATCCACATACCACTGTATACAGGCAGGGCACATCGTTTAGGCGCCAACCAAAGGCATGGGAAGCGGGTTGCGTTTCGAGAAGGACGGCGTTAACCAAGAGCACCCGGACCATCGGTGTGGTTGTAATTGATGATTTATGATAGACATGCAGTAACAGAATGGAACAGCTTCATGTTACCAGTCCCTCCCTCTGTGATTTGTGTCTTGAACCCTTGGTGAGATTCGTCCACCTATTAGGTCCTTGAAAACATAACAAGCACATAATGAAGCGAATGCTAGTTTGAAGCTTTATAATATTTCATACAACCATGGCCACTGTCTTTAGACGTAGCGTCGTTTTGGTACACAGCATCGTGTGATGCCTGAGCATAGAGCGGAGTCTTTTCTCGGACTGACACCCACACTCTCATTCGAGAATCGTTCATGTATCCTACACGAAGATTTCCTGCTCCTTCGTTGTTACTTTTAAAGCCGTTTGTCATCCATTTATATCTTCAAGTCTTTCCTTCTCCCTTATGCCTCACTGCCAGTCGTCTTCCACTTGGGCGGTCCAAATCTAGCTAATGACTCAAGCTTTCCGTCTCCGAGCTTGACATGGGCGGCGCGAATCATACGGGGCTCAAGGCGCAATGTGTTTCGTACGTCTTGGTGGACCTTTGAGGCGGCATCGTATCGCATGACGAAGTAATGGCCATGTGTGTGCTTCATTTGATGCACTGAGATAGGCTTCGGTAGGGAGAAGACACCCCAGTTGGCGAGACCGCGGATGACACCGCCATTCTTGAGGACGAGGGAACCGACGGTTTGGGCGATTCTGCATTGGTTAGCTAAGATCGGTTGATAAATCGATGTGAGGAACGCACTCCTTCACCTCAGAGAGGCTGCCGGGTCGGACCTGATTTGGGTTAGCTCTAATAGACGTGCAGAGAAGGAAGGGACTTGTACAATTGCGATTAATTCGTAGAGCATCTTGGTGATGACATCTACAGTAAGAATGGTATTGTCGCGGAATATTTCGATGTCGCCCAAGCTGGATGAATTTCTGGCGGATCTCGAATTTTGGGCCCCGAGGATTAGCCACTTCAATGGCGGGAGCTCATGGCATGTGGGGGCATTTATCCATTCGGCAACACAATGCATTCACTGTTGGATTATAGTCGATTTCATCGTCATTCATAATATTCTAAACACGATGCCTTCTATGTTATAGGCTTTTCGATATCGTACAGTCGAAACATATCTCGAGATTGGTGGTTTTACATATTAGATTCGCTCCTTAGACAAGGCCTGCCAGATACTCCATGGCAGTTTCCAGCCAGCTGTCTTGACAGCGAATGGGTTGAAATCTGCTTGCTCTAGACGTTGCAAGTACTGTGCCGAAGGGATAGCTTCAAGAAGCACTCCAAATCCCTGACGGATCTCTCTCAATGTGTCGCTTGCCTCAGTATAGAAATGCTCAGCTTCTCCTTGATGTTCGAACTCATGACCTGGATCCTCTCCTGCCTTGAGCCGCTTGAGCATCTCTCGGGCCGTGATGAGGTGGTCATTGGCTCGTGTCGCGACCTGGAATACAGCATCTTGAAGTCCGGGTGCATTGGGCCCCTGCCTGAAGACCTCCTCTTCTTTGACTCCTGCTTCAGCCATAGCATCCAGTGGTAGAAGAAGCGCAGGCTCTCGCACAGCTGGAACCTGACCAGAAGGTGTATTTACTGGAGGAGGAGGTGCCGCCAGGACAGGGATTCCACGTAGGACCGCTGCGATACCACAAGCCTTTCCGATATGACTTGCGAGATGATCGACATGCATTGATCTCAGAGGAAGTGATGCTAATGTCGTGTACATGAGAGTCGAATATGTATTCTCAGCATACTCCTCCAAGCTCGCCAGATTCGCGAAAGGCCTGTTTGTCATATGCTTTTCTCTCGTTTTTATTAATCTCGAGATCCAAAATTTTATGGATTTCTTTGTGGAATTGCCATCACGGGCCTCCAGATCTTGTAGACCCTTGTGAAGAAGGATGCAAATGGGTTCGCGAGGGGGACGACCCGCGAAAGTGTTGTCAATGGATTCTTGCCAGAACTTCATTCGGAAGGATCCAATCGTAGGGTTAGAAACGAGCTCAGGGAGGCGAACAAGCTCAAGGTTGAGGGTACGGAGAGCAGCGTAGGTGTCTTGTACTGGAGAGGGGACAAAGCGGCGAATGAGATGAGCATCATAGTCGCTATTTCTAAGAGATATTAGGGTAGGTCCCATGGATAAATAATTGGGCTTACTGTAACTGTGCCAAACAGTATCTTCTCGCAGATTCAACATCAGCGTCTGTGATATATGTTCGACGACATGTTCGGGCGTGGGTGAAGCCCCGAAGACTCTGACCCAATATTCTTGGGCGATACATTGTATAATGATGAGTCCCCAACGATTATTGAATTACAATCGTCTTTCAAAAACCGTTATCATCTCAGTAACAATGCAATTGATCGTGATACAGTGAACATGACGGTCCTACGACGTAGACACGGCCACCCATAGACGTCGGATTTCCAATCGCCTTCAATGAATTTTTCATGACGTCGAACTCTGCCGCGCCACAGCATCAGCCACATCAATTAACACGAAATGACGAGATGGAAGGAACCACTTAAACACGGGATCAGGTGACACTCCCACGCGCAGTCGCGCCTGCATGGGTTTGGCGCGTCTCCCAGAAAGTCCAGCTCCGACCTCAAAGAGCTCTTTTGGGGGGCTTCAACAATTTTGGCCAAACGCTCTATGAGAAAAGGTCTTTAGTCATGACACTTTCTTACCAACAAAAGCACCCTGATGATCATATAGATCCAGAACCTCCCGCGAAAAGAAGAAGGTTTTTTGCAGACCCAGACGAACTTTCTTCAGACCCTGTCTCTCATGACCAGTCCCCACTACCGCCGCCGAAACGATTCTTTAAAAATGCAGACGATATCGAGGAAGAAGATGAATACAAAGATAATTTAGACGAAATAAACGACGATGATTTTCCTGTAACATCTCCGTCACGGCCACCGGCGCCCCAACAGGAGTCGTCTGTCTTCTTTGATCAAGAGACATTCGAGGCTTTCGTCGGGGACAAGGTCTCTACTGACGTTCTCACGGCCATAAGAGACCACTGCGGAAATGATCTCGAACGAGCGGTTAATATGTACTTTGATGGAACATACAAGAAATTCGTGAAGAAGCCATCATGGAAAGCACCATTAAAGCCTGCCTCTACCGCCAGCTCTAGTCGGTCGCCAAGCATCCCCAGCGAACGCAAGCCAAGTATCAAGACAAGCCAGAAAATGCCGAAACACCGATATATAGGAGCGTTTGGTGTTGAAGGATGGGCCACACGAAGCGGAGTTAACGTGTTGAAGCATGGCGATATCGTGAAAATCGAGCGACAAAAGTTACAGCCACCCCAATCGGTCAGAGGGAAGGGAAAGAATGGACAAGTTACACCTTCACGAGGATTTGCCGCCGCCGCCGCGAGGCGAGTCGACGTAATCGTGCGCTTCACCACTCAAAACGGATCAGAAGTTGGACGACTAGCGAAGGAGACAGCGAACTGGGTTTCAACTCTAATCGACGAAAAGGTGTGCAAATTCGAAGGAACTGTGGTCTACGCCCCTGAGAGACTCCGAACGAACGACACGATTTTTCTACAATTGCGATGCTCATTGCTTGACTCTGCCTTCTTCAACCGCTCATTCAAACTCGCTGACGACCGGTCGACTGCTTTCTTCGAACAAAACGAGACAAACGATGAGAAAACGCTTCGACTACGACAAGTCGCTCTGGTCAAATTGTTTCAAGAGATCAATTTACAGCCCACTATGTCGAATTCTGCTGCTAAGGATGGCCGTAAGGGGTTACTCCAAGCTGCCGAGCAAGACGAACAGAAGCAAAAGGAGGCGAAGAAGGCCAATGGGGATACTAATGGAAACGGCAAGGAAGCTAACTCATCCCAGTCATCCGAGACTGAGGAAGGAGAAGAGCTGGAACAGGATCAGCTCGATGCGCTTTACAAGAAGGCCCAGTCCTTCGATTTTAGCACCCCTGAGGCGGAGCCAGCAGATACCTTTGCTATGACACTGCGATCATACCAAAAACAAGCGCTACACTGGATGATGGCAAAAGAGAAGGACGAGGAAAGCAACCGGGAGCCATCCATGCACCCTCTTTGGGAGGAGTACGATTGGCCATTGAAAGATGTCGATGATAAAAATGTACCTCAGGTTGAGGGACAGCCGAAGTTCTACGTCAACCCGTATTCTGGCGACTTGTCCCTTGACTTCCCAGTTCAAGAACAACATTGTCTGGGTGGTATTCTTGCCGACGAAATGGGTCTCGGCAAGACCATCCAAATGCTAAGCTTGGTGCACACGCACAGGTCCGAGATTGCACTTGAAGCTCGCCGAGCAGCTGTTGAGCTCTCGAGCGTGAATCAGCTTACCAGACTGGGCAAGAACTCAGAATCGGTACTTGATGCGCCATGCACAACGTTGGTGGTTGCACCCATGTCGCTACTGTCGCAATGGCAAAGTGAAGCGGTGAAGGCTTCCAAGGACGGAACGATAAAGATTGAGTTATACTACGGCAACGAGAAGTCGAGTAATCTGCAGGCACTCTGTTGTGCTTCCAACGCGTCCAACGCTCCGGACCTGGTGATTACCAGTTATGGAGTTGTTTTATCCGAATTCAGTAGCATAGCTGCCAGAAAGGGAGACAAGAGCTTTCACAACGGGCTCTTCTCCCTAAAGTTCTTCCGCATTATTATCGACGAGGCACACCATATCAAGAACAGATCATCCAAGACTGCAAAGGCTTGCTATGAAATATCCGCCTACCATAGATGGGCTCTGACAGGAACTCCCATCGTCAACAAATTAGAAGATTTGTTTAGTCTTGTCAGATTCCTAGGCGTGGAGCCTTGGAACAACTTTTCGTTCTGGCGAACATTTATCACTGTGCCGTTCGAATCAGGAGACTTTATGCGGGCCTTGGATGTTGTGCAAACAGTGCTAGAGCCTCTCGTCCTACGACGTACAAAGGACATGAAAACGCCCGACGGCAAACCGCTTGTGCTCCTACCACCCAAGCAAGTCGAAATTGTGGATGTGGAGCTATCGGAAACGGAACGAGATGTGTATAGTTACATCTTCAACAAAGCGAAACGAACGTTTTCGCAGAATGTTGAAGCGGGTACTGTCATGAAAGCCTTTACCACCATCTTTGCACAGATCTTGCGTCTTCGCCAATCTTGCTGCCATCCCATTCTCGTCCGCAATCGTGACCTTGTGGCAGATGAAGAAGAAGCTGGAGCTGCTGCTGATGCTGCTGCTGGACTGGCAGATGATATGGATCTCGAGTCGCTTATCACTTCTTTCACGGCGGAGACAGATGAGGCTTCGAAAGAGACTAACCAGACCTTCGGTGCTCATGCCTTGGAACAGATCCGCGATGAGGCTGAGAATGAATGCCCTCTATGTTTTGAAGAGCCGATGAATGATCAGACCGTGACTGGGTGTTGGCACTCTGCATGTAAAAAGTGCTTGCTTGATTATATCAAGCATCAGATTGGCAAAGGCGAAGTGCCTCGATGTTTCAGTTGTCGTGAGCCGATCAACAAACGTGACCTGTTTGAGGTCATTCGACACGACGATGATCCTGATATGATGATGTCCAAGAAGCCTAAGATCAGCCTGCAACGAGTTGGCGTCAATGCTTCTTCAGCAAAGGTTGTTGCACTGATGGCCGAGTTGCGGAAGCTGAGACGAGAACATCCCAGGATGAAGTCTGTGGTGTTCTCTCAGTTCACGTCTTTTCTTAGCCTTATCGAGCCAGCTCTCACTCGTGCGAACATCAAATTCCTGCGACTTGACGGATCTATGGCCCAGAAAGCTCGAGCGGCCGTACTTGACGAGTTTACCGAGAGAAAAGGGTTCACGGTCCTGTTGCTAAGTTTGCGTGCCGGAGGTGTCGGACTAAATCTGACGAGCGCTGGCCGAGTATTCATGATGGATCCCTGGTGGAGTTTTGCAGTCGAGGCTCAGGCCATCGATCGAGTACACAGAATGGGACAAGAGTCGGAGGTACAAGTCAAGAGATTTGTCGTCAAGGAAAGTGTGGAGGAGCGGATGCTGAAGGTCCAGGAGCGGAAGAAGTTCATGTGAGTTTTACTGATGGAGAGAGTATCAGAGCGCAGCTAACATTTGCAACAGTGCAACCTCTTTGGGCATGATGAGTGATGAAGAGAAAAAGCTTCAACGTATCGAAGATATCAAGGAGCTATTGAGCTAGAACGAGCGCATATATCTGCTGCATGCATTGCTTGGTTTGTTTCTGCAAATTTCTCATTGCTAGACATAATGGCTGTGGCACGAATGCATTCGCAAGGCGTCTGGGACATGAATGAGATACGAATAATAGTATAGAGGGCATGAAAATAGCAGACAGCCGCCACTGTTTGACAAGATAGTCTAGGTCGTGGCGAGGCCTCAAGGAGTCTGGTTGGCTGGGTTCCCAGTTGAGATCAGAGAACACCAGCATCTGATGAACAAGCCTGACATGAAGTCAATCACGATAGTTTAGGCATTTAAAAATACATGAAACTTAATCATCTCTTCTAGTCAGGTCTTTATGTTATGAGGAACAAGACGATCATTTGGTGCTGAATTCTGGTCATGGTCATGTCTCAGCGCGGTCATGTTCCTGCATTGCCGCAATAGGCGCGTGACCAAAGGCCCATGAATGTATCATCTTCAGTCTCAACCATCACGAACCTGACGCGACTCACCTGACTTGGTACTTCATGGGTACATAATCACCGTAATATTCAACCCTGACATGTTTAAATAGTCGAGAGTCCGCCGGGTGGCTGCTGTCACTATGGCAGTCTTGTGTCACAGAGTATACATATATAGGCGACTGCATATCCGCTACACAAATCGTTCGCCTGATTAACCTGCACTTTCTCTCTATTCTTCACTCTCATTGTTAGCGTTCTTTGAGCATATTTACAACCTGGATAACCCTTCGTCAAAGTCTGGGGAAGTAGTCGAGGGACAAAGCAACGGCGTTGCTACAGCTCGCGACTCAATCTCTCAAAAGGAACCAGAGATCAAGCAAGAGTTTGAGGACGAGCTAGAAGAGACACAAGTTGGTGAGGTTGAAGCCGAGACAAAGTCTGTACCCAAGGACAACCTTAGAGACCAAGACGACGATTACGACAGTGACGACGAGCATCATCTTTGCTCCATACTTCTCTACTTTATATCAAAGACTCTTTTAAACCATCTCAGAGACGAACCTGAAGATATAACAATGGACCGCTTTGCTGAACAGTTCTTTGGTCGCCAGGACCAGTCTTCACGCTCTCGGCCTCCTGAAGATCCCAGCTTCATGGAGACATTCGCAAAGAACTTGGCCAAATCCGCCGCTAAATCTGCCGCTAGAAAAGCCATGGGTCAATCATCTTCTGAGAAACGAACTCGCGATGGTACACGAAGCGGAAACCAGATCAACCCTGAAGACTTCCGTGGTGTAGCTGAGTTCGTTCTGGGTATGCTTGGCGGCAAGAATGAGCAGCAACGAAGAGACGACGATCGCAAGAAAGATAAGAAGAGGAAGAGAGGTAAAGATAAGGAGAGGATCAGGGAAGCACCGAGGAGTAGGATTGTCGAAGATGACGGTGATAAATACGGATCTAATAAAGAACGTCGAAAGAGACGTCATCACCGCGTTACCTTTGCAGAACCATACTACGAGTCTCCTCGTCCAGAAGAGACCTACTATGCTCAACCCTATGAGCCCCGTCGCGATGAAGACAAGGAAGAGCGCCGCCGTCGTCGTCGTCAACGCCGATACAAGCGCGACCTAGATCTCAAGACCCTCAAGACAGAATTGGAGGCCATGTCGAGCACTATAATCTCTTTGAACGCAAGAGGCGCCAAACATCGGGACTGCGAGTTTTACGACCGCTTTGTGAGAAAGGGCGGGAGGTTGCAGGATGTCATTGGGAGCACGTTGGGACAGATCAGGGGGGTCATGGAGGGTGAGGTTGAGGCGGAGGAGAGAAGACGACGGAGAGATCGGAGACGGGAGATGCGATGATATTCATTGGTACAAGGTTGAGGGTTTGTCATTTTATTGTGTCTTTGCAAACGTGTTAGGCAATCTTCTAGAATTTATATGTGTTACGACAAAGAATGTTGTCAAGTTTGATGGAATGCATGAGGAATCGGTGCCTTGCAGATGTTTGATGGGGTGCTTGTTTGCATTTACATATAGACCAGGGAGTGAGTTGGGCGTTTGTAGGGGGATGAAGGAAAAAAAATCAGTCATTGATTGTCAGTTTCAACTGGCGAGGTATGATGATGGACAAGATATGTCGCTGCAATTGAGGAAGCAGGTTATTCCCTTGGTATATAGATATGCAGTCGCTCTCTTTCGTTCTATAAATAATGAGTTATACGTGCCATCCTCATATACATTCTCTCATTCACGATGCCTTCCCTCAGTCTCACTCACAACTCAACAATCCTGAACCACCTGGCACCATATATTACGACAGAAACACACACTACAGAACCAACAACTCAAGCTTACAATCATACTCACGACTTTAAACATCTCCTATCAAGAGCCCTTCACAAATTCCACCGTCGAGACACAGCTCCAGAAATCATAGGAATAGTCGTCGGTTTAACTCTCCTCGCCGCTGTCATCGGAGTCGGTTTATTTGTATGGAATTGGAATATCTTCAACCAGCTGAGGACGAGGAGCAGTCAGAGACGCAACCATCGTCATCACTCGCGCAGTCGACGTCATATCATAGGGCATTTCAATGCAAGTGTCGAAGATGACCCTGAAGATATCGAGCTTGAGTGTCGTGAGCGACACCACCGCCATGGAGTCCGTCACCACCCTAACTGCCGACATCACAGGCTTCACCACGGACGACGACATCATCATTCAGGTCCTCGAAGACCGGAGCCGATATTTCAGATGCCTGATCCCTGCCATCTACATCCATTTCACCCACCGAATGACATGGACGCACCACAGATACATGACGGACTAAACAATCCTTTCCTGTTTGGACATCGTTGGCATAGGCGGCACAGGGATATTGTTTCTGTTTGTTAGATCACTACACATGAAGAGGAGTAGACTGTACGATATACTGGGAAGAGACGATATTGAAGCTTATGAATATCTCAAAGACGAGCTGATAGAATACAAATGATACGATACATGAATCCAACTACACAAGAATGATGTCCTGGGACTCTACTTTTGGAAGTCAAAGAACGAAGCACTAATACACTCAAAGGATATACGTGAAATAGAGAAATCTAAATATGCGTTAGCCTCATTCTCATGTGTATAAAAGTATGAGGACAGTAATTACTTACCAAAAGACAGAATTACTCCCCCTACTACCCATCTGCCGGCTTATCAGGTGGAGGCGGAGGTGCATCATCCGCAGGAGCAGCACTCCTATCAGAATGTCTCGAGCCTCCACTACTCATCGATTTATGCCTCCTATGATGATGATGGTGGTGGTGATGATGCCGACGATGTTTCTTCTTCCTAAAAGTGAACCGTGCAGATCTGTAGTAGAAGTACAAAAAGGTGATGACAATAGCCAGGAACGCAGCAAGGGTAAAGCCCACAATGAGTCCAATCTTGATGTTGTTATTCGTAGTTGGGTTATCAGAGAATTGTCTCCTTATAAGAAGAGTGGAATATGGGCTAATATGACTCAAGGGCTTCGTGAGTGGATGAAGAATGGCTGGGGATCCATGGCGTCGGGCAGCCTGCAGATGAGGCGAGGATATAGGGATATACATCAAATCTCACAGGTTTCAGACAAACAGAGTCAAAAACATTGATATAAAAGTGCAAAACGGGGGGGCGTCTAACGACACCGGAATCAACAAAACATGATGCAGGACAAGATACTTATCTCTTTGGGATGAGGCCTGAAGAGAAGGGGAAGGACATTTAAGTTTACGTCTACGATAACGGGATCAGGCAGAAATTGTGTATGGCAGGCAGTTGAACATGGATGGTGTGAGAGAGATGTTTCTTTGAGGAATCGACCTGAAGGAGGGTGAGGGAGGGATGAATGCATATAGGCGCTGCAGCCCGACGAGTGCAGTGAAAGCAAGACTAAGACGTGCGTCCATTCATGTCCCAATCAATGTATTCCGAGGCGAGGTTTGTGCGGCAATGGTTACTGTTACGGTTGATCTTGCGGGGGGCAAGAATGCTGTACAATGTGAGTTGAGGTAGATGTGTGTAGTGAGAATAGATAGTGATATGATGTGATATGAGGCTGTCGAGATGTTACTTGATATGATATTAGACACATTGTGCTTGATCTAAGCAGCTGAAAGGCTGAAACATATACATGACTATACCAAGTTGAAGAATAAACAAATAGAGGAACAAAGAACCAAAAGACATTCTGCCGTGGCTTCAATGCCAACGCATCAATCGACCATTTGAGGCATTCGATCAGCGTCTCGTTACCAATCGTACGACACCATTCAAACGATGCATGCACGTTGTATCGCTAAAGAATATACCAATTGGGGATCAGAATGTAACATGATATCAACCAAGTACCAAGAACCTGGAGAAGTACATGATACATCACGTCACTGTCCATCCCATCCCATCCCATCCATAGTCTGTCTAGAGCTGAAGCCATAGCCAAAGAAGGGTCATGGCGCATGATGATCATATTTGCTTTTTCCTTGAGGCTCAACTAACATCAGCATAACGTCCAATATCATTCTGCACTAATTCATTGATTTCTTTCCTTTTTTTTTCTTTTTTCTCTCTCTCTTCTCTCTGATCCCAAAGGTTGAGCGTTTTTTTTTTTTACTTTACCCCTGTCAAACCCCCCCATGACAATATTCAGGGGATGTAAACCGCCTCACTTACACGACAGACAGGGCCATGACTCGGCTGAGCGGATCATCATGAGCACTTGACAAAGAGTTTACCATACTATCAGGTTCGCTTATTATTAGCTAGTCTAAAGCAGTAGACACGTTCCTATCGGCACTAATCCGTGTATTCCGGGCATAGTCTCCGCTCTATTCAGTAGTTGATCAACAGAGGGGAAATGACCCCAAGTTGACTCTGAGAGGGCTGAGTATGTATTGACCACCTGTTCGTTGGCAAACATGATGCAGCGGATAGATACATGCATTTACGATGCTCTACAGTACCCAATGCTGATCAACACGACCAGAATCGACGGCTCGTCAGCTCTAGAATCATCAGACTCGTTCAAACTGAACCCCCCGCTTAATTATCGACCGTACAGGTAGTATTGGGGCACTATATACGAGTCAAAGCGCAATTCCCACCTCTGCTCTCCTCACTTTCAGTTCAGTTCAGTCAAGGTCCAGGTCCAGGTCCAGATTGCCGAGAAGCAGCACGCACGCACGCAAGCATTGTATTACCTGACCAGACCTGTAAAGGTTATCCAAGCCCCTCCATAGACTAGGTAGACTATTCAATCATAAAAAGACTCGTTCTTCCTCTCAGCTCAGCTCAGCTCAGCTCAGCTCACTCTCTCCATAAATCATCAACCTTCAACATATCAGCTCCACACGTGGTTCTGTGGCTTGCTATAACCCCCACGTGTTATCATCAACCTCTTGTATCGCGTGTTGATCACTACGATATACAAATACACCCGATATAACCATAACCATAAGGGTATTCACCTTTATGGTTACTCGAAGATCACTCTATCATGAAACATAACAACAACGTCAGACTTCTCGCTGTCCTCGCAGACCCTGAATCAGACGAGAAGAGCGAGTATCGCTTCCTTGTCGACGGCGCTCACGTAAGATACGTCACACTAGACGGGGGTCTCATAGACCCTGAACATCGCACATACGAGCCAAAACTC
Source organism: Fusarium acutatum (assembly GCA_012932015.1). NCBI lineage: Eukaryota > Fungi > Ascomycota > Sordariomycetes > Hypocreales > Nectriaceae > Fusarium > Fusarium acutatum. The sequence goes on from JAADJF010000007.1 coordinate 42,745, forward strand.
CTCCCTCAACTCCCTGTATTTCCCCCAGGAGACTGGAACGAGGGCCGTGTCGGAAAGGACGGGCATACAGGGAAACCTTTCTTCTGCGAGACAAGAAGAAGCAGTTTACCTGGGATTGGAAATGTCTGGCATGATGTTATGATAGATCATCTCGAGCTCCGCCAGATCGAGCGTGTGCGCCAAACGCTCTATCGTGTATCGCATCCTGCTTTCAAGACACCGGTGCTCGCAAAGTTTGCACAGTTTCCATGGGAGATTCCTTACTTCGCAGCTGAGACGACTTCGTACGAATGGATTCACGGTCAAGGCATCGGCCCTGAGTTTCTCGGTCATATTCACGAGAACGGGCGAGTCATTGGTTTCCTCCTCGAAGAGATTCACAATGCTCGGACTGCAGAACCTGAAGATCTCGCTACATGCCAACGAAGTCTGCAAAAGCTGCATGATCTAGGCATCGTACACGGCGACATCAACAAGCACAACTTCCTCATCAGACAAGATGGCGATGCTGTTCTCATCGACTTCGAGACAGCTTACAAGTGCACAGATCCAGATATACTAGATGAAGAGTATCGACATGTCAAAGAGAGTCTGGAAGATACATCAGGACGTGGAGGAGCTGGCATGGCGAGCGATTCAAGTTCAGATTGAGTGGGACACGAGTATACGGATTACAGTACAGTATAGGATCATATGTGCAACAGGGTTTTCATCACGAATAACAAGCGTTATCTTTTTTCTGATACCAGGGTATAGAACAAATGTCAATTTATCTGATTGACTAATAAACAAGAATCTTTTTTTAAAAATACAAAAACAATGTGCCTGATTTCCAAGGGTCTATCAAGCCCGAGAAACACCAAAAGCGCCTTGAAGAAGAATAAGAAGAATAAGAAGAAATAGTACAGTGAACATCTCCGAGCTTAGTTCAGGAGGATCTGCTGCACATACTGAGGTCCGAACAAAGGCTCGCCGAACACAGAGCCAGGAAGGGTAGCGACAGGCTTCTCAGCAAGCTTGCCGTCAGCACCTCGCTGGAGAGCAACGAGACCGCTGGTACCGTTCTGGTTACCAACAAAGACGTGCTTAGCAGTTCGGCTGAAGCTCATCATACGGGGGAGGAGACCACCAGATGAGACGGTATCGGCATAAGTGAGAGTTCCGCACTCAGCGATGGTGAAGCGAGCGATAGAGTCGGTCTCGTTTCCGGACAGACGGTTGGAGATATAAACGTCCTTGTTGTTAGGAGCGAGAAGGATCTCACCAACAGCAGCGGTCTTGGGGTCCTTAGCAGGAGCGTCATTGCCGTAGGTAGAGATAGACTGGTGGTGCTTGAAAGCAAGGGTGTTCTCCTCGTAGGAGACAGAGTAGACGAGTGCCTGGTTGCTCAGCTCACAAGCAACGATGTAGTGAGTAGCCTTCTTTCCACCACGAGGGTAGAAGACACCATGTCGAGGACCGCAGCCAGCCTCGACGGGGATGTTCTTTGCGATCTTGTAAGCGTCATCCTTGGAGTCGATAATGACAACAGAGTCAGTGCCGAGATCGTTAACGGCAAAGTAGCGACCAGAAGGATCAAGGTTGGCCTGGTGAGGGTGAGAAGCAGCTTGGCGCTCCTTGTCAGGACCAAGCTTTCCAGGGGACTTAAGAGTCTTGACAAACTCCAGGCCACCCTTCTCAGTGTTCCAGACATCAATGGTACCATTTCCATAAGCGGCACCCACAAGACGCGTCTTATCCGAGTTGAACTCAAGATGAACAACGCCAACACTTCCGGCCTTCTTGGTCTTGAGGGTAAGCTTATTAGCCTCGAGATCAAGATTGAAGAGTCTCAGCTCGTCAGAGTTCTCGTCAACCGCGTAGAGCAAGTTGGGGTCATAGTAGGCCATCCATGAGTTACCACCCTCGATCTCCTGGTTCAGAGTGAGCTCGAACTTGCCCGTCTTGGGGCTGAAGTCGGCGACGTAGATATGGCCAGAGTTTCCGAGGAGGATGCGCGCAGCAGCGGATGAAGATGCTGAGGCGGTTGGGTATGAGCTGCGTGCGATGTTAGGAAGCGCAGAGGCAGATGTAGCGAGAGTGGCCAAGAGGCCAGCGATAGTGTACTTCATCTTGCTGTGTGAAGCGTGTCTTGTTTTGTTTTGTGTTGTGTTATGTTGTTTCGTTTCAACGTCGTAGTAGTGAGTCCGATACAGTAAGGTAGTATAGCAAGTAGTATACTGTAATAGCGATCGACAATCAATATCGAATGGGGGGTATCAAAAGTTGAAGAAGGAAAAAAAAAAACGGAAAAGTCTATAAAAGATACAGGAACCAGTCCAATCTTTTTAAGTGTAGGTAGTTTTAATGAAGGGAGGCTGATGTTAGCAAAAAGGATTGCGGCTGTGAGAAATAGAGTGACCAAGGATCAATGGCTGGGGGTTGAGCATATATAGCTACAGATGTAAGCCCCAGCCTCAGAGACTTAGACCAGGTAGTGAACCATTCTCACAAAGGACTGTGATCCATGCAGATGCACTGTCACTGGAACAAGAGAAATCCCCTCTTGTCAAGCCTTGTTCACTGGCGAAAAGGCGAACATCCCATTCCATTCAGTGGAGGCGCAGCGTCAGTGATTGGAAGAGAACAACGGTCAACCAACCGCTGATCAGGGGTAATGTGCGTACTGTAGGGCTGTTAGCCAGTGAATGTTCACGGCAACATGAAACGAAACGGATACCACAGCCAGCAAACACACCTGCCGAGTTTCACCACTGATCCTCCCCCCATAACAATTGGCTCAGAGCATAGCGACTCCAGCGCTTAGAAGCTGAGATGCAGGGGGTTCGCGTTTATAGGAGACCGCCAAGATGAGAAGGGATTGGATCAGCGGTAAAAAGCCTTTTTTTTCTCCGGCCACACAGCTTGAGGTCAAATGATGCCATGTTCAGAGTAGGGCTGAATTGGTTGGCCATTCTTCGAGGCCATGGTTTGTCTCGATCCTCAACGCTTTGACTAACGGTTATGCTTATTCTCTTCTTCTTTTACTGGCAGGTCGAATTGTCTTTACTTTCACTAACTAATCCTTTGCTTGCATGTGAGATTTTAGTACCTGTCATCTTAACACGGATGTCCTCATCATGCCACCAAAGCCGAAGGAGTCTGTCTAACCCATCCTCTCTACTCAATCCCAAACATCCATTACATCTTCTCCATAACAGGGCGCATAGACCAGATGATCACATACTTAAATAACCAAGCCGCCCTGTATTCTTCACATGCCATCACATGCACAGCAAGCAAGCAAAATACCTCATTTAAACAAGCCCATGCAAAACCATTTACCATTATTGTCCCTCTACTAACAGAATATGGACACATGAATGAGAAGAAATTACATACAAAATCTCAATGCCGACCGTCATGAAATGCTAAACAGGAAACGTGCGGTGAGATGCTATAGACTATAAGAGTGGTAAGGGGAAAAAGAGAGGTTAATGGGAGGAGTCGCAGGACCGACATCAAACGCCATCGTCATTGACTACAGCCAGAACAGAGCACCACCGGCGATAATAATGGCCAGGGCACTTGCGCCGTTCCGTGTGCCAGCGTTGGAACCCTTTCCATCATCTGAGCTGCTGCTGCTCTTGCTAGAGCCCGAGCTGGCGCAGTCTTGGTTGAAGCTGTTGGTCTCACAGTTGGTGGTGTCAGCGGGCTCAGTATCATCTGAGTCGCCGTCAGGGTTGCCCGAGGGGGTGTTGCTAGAACCGGAACCAGAGCTGCTGTCATCGCTGCTATCGTCTCCGTGGTCGTTGGATGGCGCGCCGCTGCTGCCGCCAGGAATAGTGGCAGGCTCATCATCGTCGTCGTCGTCCTTATCCTTGCTATCTTTGCTGTCCTTATCGTCCTTGTCATCGTCCTTGCTATCCTTCTTCTTGTCCTCCTTCTTTCCCTTGTCCATGTCCTCACCAGTGGCCATCAGAGAAGCAATGGTGTGTCTCTTGTCACCGTCGACAATGGTGTCGTTAGTTCCAGCAGCATCCTTGTACCAGTAGCTAGTACCCGAGTTGGTGCCAGGACCAGACTTGGCGTTGTAACATTCGATCTCAACATCGGAGAAGGTAGCAAAGTAGTAACCACTCTTCTGGATATCGGGAGCATCCCAGTCGATAGGACCTCCGGCCCATGCTACAGTACCTTCGGCGTTACCCTCCTTGCCACCAGGCCACAGAGAAAGCTGCACACGAGAGGGTGTCTGAGGGAAGTCAAAGTTCTTAGAGGTGGCATTCCAGGTGTCACTCTTCTGCAGAGTTCGGCCTAGCTTGCCATCAACCCACCACTCAATCTTGTCGGGGGTCCATCGGATTTCGTAATCGTGAAAGTTGGCAAAGGTATCAGACAGCGTAATGTTTTCGGAGTTCTCGTCTATCAAAGTGTTAGCCGTGTCAGGTACAACATACAATCACGTGAGGATTTATGGCTGTGCCACGAACAAGGGGCTACCTTGTTGTGTGACACTGGGACGACTTACAGTTGGTGATGCCCTGGAAGTAATAATTGGTCTGAGCATCGCCGAGCTCTGTACCAACAAACTCATAATCGATCTCATCCTTGACGTCAGAGAAGAGAATGAAAGCAGTGATGACACCAGCGCCACGGCTGGTCTTGAAGCGAGCCTTGACGTTACCATACCACATGTAGACAGTAGAAGACAGCAGAGTACCAACACTGTCTTTGGGCATGGTAAGAAGAACGTTGTTCTGGAAAACAACAGGCTCACCCTGTGCAACCCAGTCGGCCTTTGAAGAATCACCAAGATACTTGCCGATATCGACAATTGAATCGAGGGAGTTCATCTTCATCTTGCGATCCTCGCAGACGGGGGCGGGGACACAAGAGTCGAGTGAGAAGGACATTGTGGGATCGCAACCACCCAGACAGTACGCACCAACACCGCATTCACCATAGGCTGATACATGTCAGATATCAGATATCAGCAGATTCGTGCAGATAACTTACTGGAGCAGCATGGCGAGTCCTCGGGACAGTGGCTGCTGCGCGTGCACTTGACGGCAGCGACAGAGCTAGCGCCCAACAGGGCAGCAACAACAAGAGATCGCAACATTATGAATATGAAATAGTCGAGCAAAAACAGATGTAACTGATGCTTTGATGCGAGAGCGCCCTCGAATTAGGGGTTCGGTATTGTGGTATGATCTGATTGGGATATTAGGAGTAGATACGGCGTTGAAGTGTCGAGAACAGGTAGCGACTGCTGTTGAATTGAGTAGACACAAAAACGACAGTCGAAACAACCCAGCAAGCGAGCGACTTGGGTTGTTGTCGGTGATTGAAGGTGTATTTGCGTGGTGTTGATAGCGACCGTTATATTAGGTTGCTGATTGACAGTTGAATCGAGTGAAAAAGGGCGATGGAATGCGGGCCGCAAAACAGTTTGCGCGTCCTCGATCCGAAAAGATTGTCCCTTTTCTAGAAATCTCCCTTGAAATCGCAGGATTGACCTTCTTAACGAGAGCAGAAGGATATTGGACAACTTCACAGAAAGCGAGTGTCTGATTTGGAAATTATCGCGTAGATTCTGCGTGCTTTTTTCGATCGATCGGGACTCCTCGATTGTGTGACTTGAGCGAGAGATAAATAGCGACGAGAAGATAAAAAACGATTGATAGTGCCACCGATGTCCTCCCTTGGGTCAGGAAGAAGGCAAACGATGAGCAAAACAGTGAAAAAGAAAAAAGAGGATTATCAACACCACAGACAAGACAGACTGCGAAATCTGGGGAAAGGATAGAATCAAAGGGAAGAGGGATGAAAGAAGAGAAGCGAATCTCCCAAAGAAGAAGGCCCCGTCCGTACCTGTCCGTTCCCCCTCAGCACTCACACACTCACTCGCGCACTGGCAGAGCGGACCTGTCGTGCCGAGAGACACGAGACATGACCTTTTTCGTTTAGACGCACTAACACACTAAACCACTCTGGAGATACAGTGTCCAAGCTTGAGAAAGGACCAATGACAGCTCGAGTTTATCCAAACTTGGTGATCGGTTCGTCTAAGATCACGCGCCTGATCCTGGCTTGACCCCTGAACTCCATACACCTAAACAGAGGCGATGTGACTGTCTTGGTGATCCATCAGGAGCATCATCGTATAGGTATCAGTTGTAATAAGAGCGATTGCTGCCATGGAATCCTCTAATCTCCAGTCCATTAAACATGTCTTCAATAAAACATTGCTCAATCTCTGAATGCTTACAGCAAAGCAATCACTTTGTTAACAGCTGTATCACTGCTGTCGCAAATACCCTCGTTCGCCAACAAAGTTCAACCAAATCGATTGAGTTTGACTTGATCTTCAGACCCGAAATGCTACCTACTATATTTTAAACTTTCAGCTTCGACTCCATTTACAAACTCCATGTATCTCTAATTACTTCAATAACACCAGAAGCCGTGAGTCCAAAGCCCGTGCATTCCGCGAACTAACATCCATATCATTCATCCATCTATATCACCCCAGATTTCAGGTCATAGACTCATCCCTGCCCTTCATAACACCTACCGCCCCCTTCATTCCGGCCCATTTTACCTTTCTCGACAGAGCTCAATGCAATAACCACACTAGCAATAGATGGATGGATGTCATGATGAGTTGGCATTCGAAAACCTTCCAAAACCCTTCGACGCCATCATGCATCGCCGTTGTCACATCTACATCTGGCACGCCATTTCCCGTCACACAACGCTTCCCCTCCCGCCGCCACAATCCCATTGTACCCGACAAGTAGCCCAGGTACCTTACCTAGCACAGGCTGACAGCCCAGCGCCCACCACAGGGGACACACCGCGGTCCCTAGCCAATCTTACAGGCCTGTCAAACAACCAACTTACTGACAGTGGACAGCCAAGAACGTATTGCTCTTGCAGCAAAACTAATTGGTACGGAATAATGGCAATTGCTTGGTGTCTTGACAAACTGAACTACATAGCGACCAATATACAGGATATGTACATTGTAACCCCCAAATACATCATGTTTTCATTACAGGCAATTGGTTCAGTTCACGAAGCGTCACTCAGGGGGCTATTATGTTTGTGTGCAAGGAATCAACTCCAGGCATTGGGGTATAAGTAACCGAACCTAAAATCGAACAGTCCCATCATTTCACAACCAGAATCGAAAAGGAAAAAGACATGGGGAAAAAACAACACACACTGCCGTCATCCTTCCTTTCCTTTCCGTCCCTTCGACTCGGTCCGTCTTGAAACGGCTTCGTCTTCGTCAACCTCAACCTCAACCTCAACCTCAGACAGCCATATCCTCCTTCATCTCTCCCCATTACACCAACAGACGCGTTCATATCACAAGTCCCTTTCCTTTGCAACACTCTCCTCCTATAGGTCAGTTCGACAGGTGCATGCGCTGCTCCTCGTCTTCAATTTTTCCACCTTTACGCGCCAGTTCCCAGTTCCAATCCTTCCCGTATCCGATCCGAAAGAGTGGTAACAAAGCCGTTGAGGCATTGTCCGCCATGCCTCGTAAAACATTCGAGGCAAGTCCACAGTTAACAAACATTAAACAGTTTCCCGAATAGAAATGGTGCAGAACGCCACTGCTAATTTTCCCTTTGTTTTTGGTATTTTGTGTCTTTTCCCTTTGCAGTAGGGAATTTTGGGTAAAAGGTCATTCTTGGCTCTCGAGTTCTCACAGAAGTGCGAAACTTGCGCAAGAGACCCCAAAGCCACCTTGCGATTCGCCCTATCTCTTGGAATTGGGGAACAAATCTATGTATGTCAGTTTCAATAAACGCTTCTTCACTCTCCGTCGTCGAAACGGAGCAGTCGAGACGTACCTGGAAAGTGTTCTTTGGCGTACTGTTCGCAAGCCTACGTCATATGTCAACACCTTACATGATTTCTCAAGTTCCAGTGGGTAGGGTTCGTACCTTGGCAGGTTTGTTGACCTTCTGCCCAATTGACTTCCACTTGTTGTTCTCGTACTCCTTGATGGCGTTCAATAACGCTTGGCTCTGATAAAGTGGAGGTCAGCTTTGTTGTTCACTGTAAAGGGCTAATGGTGGCTACCTCGTCCTCAGCAAACTCAGCATAATGCATGTCCTAAATCTAGTTAGCTTCATCAATCCTCCCGTTGAATTCCTGGTCGAGCATACCTTGTACCAATGCTTCTTGACAGATCCTTCTGTCCTGGTAGGGAAAGTCTGCACGTCATTTTTAACACATGAATCATACCCAGGTTACACCGCATGTCTTACCTTAGCAATCTCTGCCCAGCTGTTGCCAGCATCTCGCATTTGCTTCAGTCGCAACTCTTCTTGTGGTGTCCAGGGGGTGTTGGTCCGGCTTTTCTTGGCCGGTGGAGGCGCAACTGGTGCTGCGTTCGCATCATCTGTCTGAACTTGTTGTGGTTGTTGAGGAACTGCCTGCGGCGGGGGAGGAGCTGCGACAGGAGGTTGAACTTGAGATGGGGTGACAGGGGCAGGAGGAGCAGCTGTGGCAGGAGGTCCAGCAGCACCAGGTGCCGGCCTCTTTCGTGACCGACCAGCTGGCGCCGGAGTGGGAGTAGGTACTTGCTGAGGAGGTGCAGCACCGTTTGGAGGCTGCTGAGGAACGTTCATGGGAGGTTGAACAGGCGCCGGGTGATGTTGCTGCTGCTGCTGCTGTTGAGGCTGCTGTTGTTGCTGCGGTGCCATATTAGGTTGGGGGGCGCCGTAGCGGAATTCCATGTTCTCAGGACGACGAGTCATGTCGTTCTGGTACTGATGAGGGTTGCTATTGAGAGACGCAGGTCAGCAGGGTGGCTCCCAACCGTAGGGCTTCATTAACGATATGAATGGGCTCGGTAGTCAACACAACCACAAGCTACAGGCATTGGAGGTACTTTCATGTGAGAAAGTTACTTGTGTAGCTTTGGTAGGCGTCATGTCTATCAGTGGTGAAATGGGTCGTGAGACACAATTCGAAGGCACCGGTCAAGGACCTTATAAAGCCAGGAAAACCTTGACGAAACAGGAAAAGAGTCGTATTACACTTGTAATCGACAGAGGATGTGGTACCTGGTCCAAGAAAGAAGGGTTCATCAAAGGACGTGTTACTTACTGCATCTCGGTTGGCTGATGAGAGTTGGTGTAGACATACTCCGGGACAGGCCCGACTTGCCACTGCTGCATGTTCTAAAAGGTACCAGTTAGCCATCAAATTCAAAGAAACATCGGCAATAGGCAAGGAAACATGATGTTGAAAGTCGTGAGACGCTGACGCTAGCGTCCGCGATACAACAAGACATATCATGCCTCTGACTGGTGTATCAACCAACGTGGGTCTGAAGCACGCGCAAACTGGGGATGACGCGACCAGGGTCTGAGCTGAACTGAGCTGCGCAACTATTGTCGATATTCAATTTCGACAGGAACAGGACAATAGTCGCTTCATAACATTTGCAGCATACCTGTAACCACAGCCTTGGGTCCACCTTGTTGGCCTGCATCGTGTTGCGATTCATAGTGCTTCTCTCTGTATTAACACCAGAAGCGCGATGGCGCAAAACGCGGAACTTTTTTTCTGGTTTGGGTGACCAAGAGTACAGATGGTGACAATAGAGAAAGTATTTGTACTCACGGGCGAAAGTCTGACTACTTGATCCGTGAATATAGTTGAGTTAAAAGGCAAGAGAGTTAGACAGTGACCAGTCACAGTATCGTGAGGGCGACCACGTCGATACAAGAGAGGTACAGACGAGTATCTCGAGTATCTGCGAAGTACTCAACAAGATCTGTGCTGGGAGGGGAATTTTAGGGCGTCAGGAAACACAACCGCGGGATCTGGTTGGTAAAAAAACTGAAACGTGATGTGGTGGGATGCCGGTTTGATTTCTCCACGCAAGTACCAACTGGTCGTGATGATCAGGGTTTTTTGTCTTGTAATCAACGTTTGTGCGCTGGTTAAGGTTGGGTCAGTATCGGCGTGTAAGTGGTGAGAGTGGAAATAAAGAAAAATTGTTCGAGTTCAACGGAATCGCATGTGCGCGATGCTCTACGTGTCTAAACCGTGTGCGCGGTCAGATGCTGTGTTGCTTTTCGCGTGCGCCTCGGCGAAGCTATGTTGAATACATTGGCAGTGAGTGCCCCGTTGTTTTTGGGGGGTGGTTGGAGACGAGGCAGACGCTTGTGAGCGAAAAGAGATTGATTGGGGCTGGGGCTATAACGAGACAGGAAAATGCAAGCAGGCCAGACAAAGAAAGGACAGGCGGACACACGCGTAACGTGTCTGCGATAAGACGCGAGTGATGTGAGGTAGGACTTTGGTTGTGACAAGACAATGGGCAAGTAGGTATATGCGATGCGATGCGACAGGTGATATTGATGGTGATGGTAAAGTATTGAGTCATGAGTGAATAGAGTGAGTGAGTGAGTTTATGCTCAGTTGCCGCATCTCAACTCGGCAATGACGGAAGATACAGGACGCGCGCTCAAAAACATGTACAAGTTTTCATTTCGACGAATAAAGACGCAATAATGAGTGAGAATGAAAGCCAGGAGATGGTATTGAATGATGGGACACGATATAGAATAGAATGCTTACTTGACTTGAGTTAAAGGCCCAGGGTGAACGAGCAAGCAAATGCGCGTCTTGTTTGTCTGCGACGGTGACGACACAATGTGAATGTCGAGTCACAAGTCAAGTCGTTTTGCTCGCCTGTCGCAGGTCGCAATCGCAGAATGATAGAGAGATAGATACCTCACTCAGCCTTAGCAGATGCTGTGAGTGGATCCACAGCTAGGTTGATTGAGGATGAAGTTTGGGCGTGGAAGGTATGGATTGTAAGATGATGTACAATAGATACCTCACCTCAGTTCAAGTCTGTTTCCGTCAGGTCGAGTTTGAGGTGGATTGAATGCGGCAGGTTAGAAAGACGTAGGTAGACAGGTCTGTCTGGGGGAGGGAGGAACGATGGATGGTACCTCGAGGCAAAGTAACTCGGGCAGGACCTTGGAAGTCGCTGGGACCTGGGGAGGGGAAGGTAGTCGTGCGTTACCCTTTTCTTTGGTGGAAAGGGGAGAATGGAATGGGCGAGAAGAGGTGGGCAGGCGTGACAGAAAGCTACGACGCTTGCGCTAAAAGTGGGTCACCGACGCTTCCGAGGCGCGAATAGCTTAGAATTTGGCTTCATAATCACACTGTCTTTAGCTGCATAAGATATATTGGTATGTACAGTGCGCTGATGACGAGCATGTTATCTCTTTCAGCAGGAAACATCTCGAAAACAAGTACTGAGAGGTACGTGCTCTCGTTCCCCGCCCGCTAATGAAAATCTCTCGTTTCTTTGGTTGATCCGGTAATTGCCAAGCCACGTTTGGTCAAGCCTCAGTTATCGTCGTACAAGTTTATCATAGAATCAGGCATTCAATCAGTTGAAGTGATGAGTGGCAGAGATTCCTTCTTGGTATCAGTAATTGTCAATCCCACTCGATCCAATGGGTGTAGGTAGCTCATCGCGTACGTCACCTTTTTGATCTGACATGATCTGTTTCTCCCATGTCTAATAATTCACCGACTGGTCTAATCTCACGATATCATCCCATCAAACAATGAATCCCTGTTGGCGATTAATTATACGGCTGTCGGCGTTTTGCAATCTCTATTTCGTTTGTCGCAACGGATCAAATATCTTTGATGAGGCTTTCGTATTCAGTTCCAGCAGCCACTGACAACCTCTATCTACGTGACGTGCTGTCATTTTGCATTGCGTGATACAGCGATAACCTTGGTAGGATAAGGCGGTCCTTTCACGTGTCCTCTGCTATTCTTTTGACTATTGCAGCTATTCATCTGTCATTTTTCCCGTTCCTAGGTTTGTTGGTTTCAACATGTTTCGTTCTGTTGAAGGATGGCAAGGTGTCATCCCCACTCTACGCGATCAATTCATACTTTATCTCCAACAACCACGAAGTGTTGTTGAAAATAAGCCCACTTTGAATGACAGATCTGTACTAGATGTAGTCTTGACACCGTTTCTTGAACCTACGTACCTTGTCTTGCGGTACGTGCCATTTGAGGATGGCTGGCCTCAAGAGCCGCATCTCTCGAAATGATGGATCTGCCCCGATTCTCCACCCTACAAGTACTGTACACAATGGGGTATACCCGGCAATCTGGTCGCGTCTCGAGCTAAGATCGTGACATTGAATCTGTGTACCTCTCAAGTCCCTCCCTCGTCGGATCCGGGACTCGGAGTTTTTGATCTATCGTACGGGTGGCAATTAATACAAATGGTTATGGTCTAATATAATGTTTGTGATGCTGTAGAGATGTTGTTTGAGTAATTCTGCTTGTTTATCCATCGAGGCTGTCGACCCCCCTTTTGTTTCCATTCCTCCTCAACCGCACTTGTGATGCCGCCTTTCACTGTCATGGGCAACTCGAACTCAGGCTGCATCTACACGGGCAAAGATACTGGCCTTATCCAATTCAATTATACCAGGGGAATTTAATATTACATGCTAATATCCCGAATGGCAAACGTACGAGACTACTACACATTTGATGAATGTCAAGGGACCAGACTCATATTCGTTGTCTAGGGTAGGTCTACCACAACATGTCCTCTCAAGGCAGCGTATAAGAGAAATTCCTCCTTGTCCCTTCAATACATAGGCACATAATTAAAATACCATAAAAACTCCACTGAAACCAGGCATGGGAGGAAACTAAGTTCATTGTTATTGATTGGATTCGTATACTCCCCATGCCAAAAATTCCGACTAAAATGATGCCAAACATGACTACGTTTCTATAATCTCAGACTATTCTTCCTCCTATGATCTGACTTCTCGTAGATTACCCGGCACGACAAGATGAGATCCTTCGAGCCCTAACGGTGGCGAACGTTGAGATTAAGCTCTGATAAAGATGAATGCATCAGAGCTACCAGATCAAGACAACGGCGAGATAACCAAATCTTGACATTCACACGACGATCCGGCACCGGCATCAAACTCCATCGAGTTCATCTTCCTCCACCATCTCCAGCTGCATTGCCGATCCCCGCCCGCTTCGAAACACGCTTGTAATCTGGGATGGCCTGATGTCCCACGTCAACAATAAAATAAGCACAAAAGAGGAGCACGGGGCACTCTCCCCATGCGAACGAAACATACACGCCTTAATATGGATATCGGGGAAATACATTCCGAGGCAAAAATTGTCGCCCGCAATACGAGTTTGCGGTGAGCAAAGATCCTGATAACAACAACAGAGCTCGAGTGCATCGGTGCTTTAGCCTTCTTTTGAGTTACATTAGACTATCAAGTTTCGAAACCTTTGTTCCTCGAGGGTTAGGCCCGCGGATGAAACCACCCCGGTTGCAAGAGCTGGTCGAAATATTCGGACACCTCTTGAGCCGTCCGTAGGGCCAAGCGATTAGGACCCTTGCTTCTACCTCACGCTTCCAATGGGTAGGGGAACTTCTGGGTACAGTAGGTAGGTAGGACTGGATGATGGGAATCTCAAACATTCTGGTCGCGTTTCAAGCTACAAGCTTATATAACGGTGAATATTGAAACGCCAGCCCTGCAAGATAGACATGTGGCGTCGAGAACACAAGGCATTGCTTAGCCATGGAGTAGAAACCTTCAACAAACACGAGATGAATCTGCCGGTGTCATGAGTAATCTCACAAAACACGTAAACAACTTTAAAAAAAGTCTTTTTATATTATTATGGAGTGTTTACTTTAGTAGCACAATCAATAAAGACAAAACCTGGACGAAATTATCATCAACACGGAACCCTGCATGTGTTTTGTGGACTTACACGTAGTGCTCTCTCGCAAGCATATCCCGCCATAAAAAAATCTTGACGACCCTTTGCCGCTTGACTAGCAATTCATGATAGCTGCATCTCTGTCCCCGTGCAGAGCAAAGTTCCAGAACATTTTTCTCAGGACAGCCTGAAGGCCCCCAGTCCGAGACCCAAACAGCTATGACCAAGTCAACCGCACAGACTCCTGAAACACTGCCGAGGTAAGTCTACGAAGGGAAGTATTGCGACTTGGCAAACATTTGACAGCTGTATAATGTTTAGCGCTTAAGAGAGGAGTATTAAGTAAATAATAGCCGAGGAATTATGTATCAGGATTTCGTATGCGAGGTTGCATGGAAGAAACTCAAAACTGAGGTTATCTAAAACTTATCTGGGAATCTCAGATCTTGGAGTTTCGGGATCTGGACATGTTTGATCGCTGCTTCAGACTCGAGCTCACACAGGAACGACAGCTATCCGGCGTCATGGGACCTCCTGCCAACTCGGTAGAGTAGCACCCGGTTTCCGGAAATGTTTCGATCCGAGCTGGAGAATGTGTTTCTCTTGACGCTGTCATGTTAGAAGTGTGCATCAGATATCTGAAGCTTGAAGGCATTCGCAGTTTTGTTTAGCGCCACAGAGCAGAGCCTTGCTGCAGGTACCAACTAGTGCATATTTTCATAAGGATGTTCTGCAATACGATATGCATGGGGGTACTCCGTAAGCCGCGTAAAGATCTCGGACAAGGGGAGTGAGATCGACTACACGCACAGAGTCACTTTACAGCAGCATTTCGCTACTAAGGGTCGGTTCACCGCCCGACACCACCTGGTGGTCATCTTGTCATGGCACGGTGTTAGTCGGCCAGGGCTCTAAGAATAGGTAGACGAATAGATTCAGTCGTATTCAAATCACTCAGAGTTGCAAGGAAGGACGACGATCAGAGCGGCGTAAGACAGCGGGATCGAAGCATCCGTATCCATCCTGTGTCTCGCTTGGCCGTGTTTCTCATTCTTGTTTTCTGTAACTGGGGAACGAATGTTTCCGTTTGTGCCGCAAACTCAGCTCGTTTCCCCTGCACGGTACATTGCCAGAACCATAACCAGGACACGACACAATACAGAAGACCATAATAGGAATAAGGACAGAGTCTGTCGACGGACAAGGTAAAAACAAAGTGTCGAAAGCACTGAACCAGTATTCTGAGGTTAATAAGCCGCCCAATCAGCAGAGGACGGTCCACAGAGTTCGCAAATGTCCATCTCTTTTGGACTAATCCCTGATACCGAGGTGAAATTACGCCAGTGCGCTAGCGGGTTTCAAGGGGGGATCCCTGAACCTTGGGCCTGGGGCGCGGCGGCAGCTAACGAAGCGGCGAGATTAGTAGGCTTTGTTAAGGTAGAAACCGAAACCGACGGCAAGGAAAGTTATATGGGTTTGAGTAGTAGTGTACAGTGACTCTGAGACAGGAAACATCATGACCAGAGAGTTGGTGAGGTGATAAGGCCCCGGGTCAAGAAGTGATATGTATGATATCAGAGTTGAAGTTGTTTTGCCCTGATCCTACCGAACAACAACAGATGAAGATAAAACTTCCTAAAGTCTAATTAATTAATAAAGGTGCAAACAAGTCACTGCATGTTGAAATTAGACAGGCGCTTGTCGTCCCGCAAATTTGTGAATCGAGGCGTCGATGGCATGTGCGCATCGTCTAAACGGACGGCATATCTTGCACCCACCTATCACGAAACGATAGCCGACAGGGTTGCAATGACATGCCCTCCACCAAACACCGTGCAAGCCGGCCGAGAAGGATAATATGTACGTATCTGGACTGGACTGGACTCGACTCATCTCGAGTTTTGATACTTGTTGGAGCCAACAAAAGGCGAGAGAAACGAAACCGGATCTTGTTTAACTAAACATTTGGGGTTTGATAAGCTTTTGGGGGAGCATCTCCTTGTAGCGGCTTTACTTCAGCTGCTTTATACAGAAACACCAAGAATTATGCATCAGCATCAACAGCAACAACACCAACTCCCCGATCGTGTTTACTTGCTACGCCCGGGCCAGTAGTAGTCTGCTAGCTGCAGCCAACAGCTTGGGACCTAATCACGGTCCTCCAGAAGATCACGGATCAGAGCGCAGCGGCGCGCGATGGATGTTAGCCTCGAGGCTGTGGACAGTGGGTGGGATTATTACAGCCAAACCACGAGGTTGAAGGAACTCGAGGTGCAAATCAAAATCAATGACCGTCCAATTACGAAGCAATATATGAACCCCTGCTGCTCGCCAGGGTTGGCTGCCAAGAAGCAGTTTGTGTGCTGCGCTGGAGAGTCAGACAAGGCTATCAACTAATGGAAGGGCACCTTCAATTATTACGCGCATCACGCACCTGAAGCTGAGGTCGATGTAACGCAACACGACCCCGCTGAAGAGAGACTGACTGACTGACTGACTGTATTCAAGAATAAGAAAAGTGATTGATTGATTGATTGATTGTCAAGGAATGAACACGCGGACAAAATCCACAGAGGCTATACGTAAACCTACCTAGGGACAGTGCACAGTATATGCGTGTCTTGTCCGACGGGAGACAGTTTCTCCTAGGTACTGTGCTGCTGTGCTGTGCTTCGCTGTAGAGATCGGATGCCAAGGATGGCGAAGAATATGTTTAAAACTCGCACAGGCCCTGCCAATATCCTTTGTACGAGTACTGAACCGGGGGTGGTAAATGGATGTTTGGATCACTTCTTCAACAGTGGGAGACGCTACGTGCGGTGGTGACCGTTTTACCAGGCAAGGGTGAGTTGATTTGACAAGGCGGCGGATCTTGTATCCGTCACTGACATCGACTGTTCTGTTGTGTGGTGTTGTGCAGTTGCAGTTGCAGCATGTAAGTGATCGTTTTGAGGCTCGCTTGGGATGGACCATGCCATCTGGTCTTGGTTCCATCCTAACAAATTGATTCATGATACTGGCGGACGGTGGTCTTCGCTCCATATTCCTATTCTGTCGAGCCCGTTTAGACTAGATCTCACCTTCACCGCGATTGAGGCTTGACTACTGCACACTTGTATCAAGTCATTGTCATCGGTGGCGTTTCTGTAATATTACGATCGTTGCTATTGCTTCACAAGCTCACTTTCTTTTCGTCTGAGGTTTTTTTTAATTGGGGGTTAGAGAAACAAAGAAACCACAAAACCCCAGAAATTGGGTGTCTCATTACTGCAGGTTTTGTCTTGTGTTAGTCTCGTCTCGCGCGCAGTCTATCGTCAGGCTAAAATAGTATAGCGTCGTCTAGTTTGTCTCCGTTTAGAGCCTCAGATCTGGTTGTAGCAGTATTTGTTTTGAGTTCCAGACAGGAACTGTAAGATGAATCATCATCCACGACTTGTTCCGTCTGCGATGGATGTATGTTTTGGTTTTGTTCATGTTGCAGCATCCCAACTCCAGCCAAGCCACATGCCATGCCCATGCCCATGCCCATGCCCTGCAGGCCCTGAATTTACCCCCATGCCCTGTCCTGTCTTGTCGTCTAGGCCTGGAACGCCTCCCACCCCCGTTCGTTAACGCTGTTAGACTGTTCCTGTTAGATGTAACAGGGGCCCTGGCAGCAGCAGCGAGCAAACCCTTGTTATGCCCTGATCCATGCAATGGATGGATGCATGGCCCGAACCATCACCACCGTCGTGGCCGTTGCAATCTGCCCCGTACGTACTGTACCTTACTCTAGTGAGCCTGTTACTGCATGCATGCCGCTGTAAACTGTCTATTGTGCCTGTTTCTGAATCTTTGCCGTCCATTGTTATTACTACACCACTTGCCCCTCCCCTTCTAATAAACTACTTCTACTTCTCCTCCTCCTCTTTTCCCTTCTTCACTTTGGATTGTCATCCTCAACCTCACATCTTTTCTTTTCTTTTTCTTCTGCAAACAAGAAACGCTGTTGCGTCTTGTAATTGTATTCACTTCTTCCGGCTCTGCTTCACTTCTTCTACGCAGCTAGCTCCAACACACTCATTAACAGTACCAACTTGGACCAACTGGTTTGGCTGCTGACACTCCTTTGAACAACATCAACAACAACCCATTACCTTCTATACAACAAAACCGATATTGGTTTTTCATTCAACGCCTTTTTATAACTATCCTGTTTCATTCTATCTGAAACAGTTCCAACTTTTGAGGACTTTCCTTTCCGGTGTCTGTATTTTCGAGTTTAAATATTCTCGCTGGCTTAAACAGCACATCCGGCATTCGAACGATATCGCTCGCTTCGACCACACATTTGGCCTGGCCTCTTCTTCAAGACCAGCCTATACGACGACTTTCGACTCTTCGAAATACGACGATTCTTTTCAGCAACCTGACTTTTACTTTACGATACCCCATTGCGGATTTCAAGGCAGCACAATGAACAGCCGACCAATGAGCTCAGGCATGCCTCAACATCAGATGGCTCAGGCCCCTGCGCCTTATATCCCATCACGGGATTCCATGGACCGCCACGACTACGGTATTTCTAAGAACCGTAAGGCTTCGTCGACTGGCGGAGGACGTGCTTGGAGCGACGAGGAGGTGAGTCGATGTTGTTTAGCTGTGTCGGACCATATCACTAACACCAAGCTTAGGAGTCATATCTCATCCAAACTCGCCTCCAGAAGATGCCATATAAGTACATTGCAGCCCATCTCAAGAAGACAGAGTTGGCTTGCCGTCTTCACTACCATCAGCTCTCTCATGGCAGCAACCGACGCAACAAGCGTGCTGCTTCAGTCTCCTCGGGTGCCTCCAATGACATCCTCCAGACTCACCACGTGAACGTCCCCAGCCCTGCACGAGAGACTGTCTCTCGCTCAGTTTCTCCTGGCGGAAGTGTACGAAGTTATAGCCCTCCTCCCTGCAACGTCAACACTGCCAGCCACATCCAACTCCCCAGCATCGTTGGACCTAGCGATGTCACTCGTCTACCGTCCATTCTCCCAAAACCATCTCGCATGTCTCTCCCACCTCCTGTCACCAACCAGCCATATACGACGACGATGGACGCCTCTGTTCAGATGCCTCATGCTGCTTTCCACCAGCGCGCAGCTTCGCTTCAACGAACAACACCTCCCCTGCGTCTTGACTGCTCAGTTGTGCCTGCTCCTGGACCCGCATCTTCCCCTCCTGCACACAACGCCTCGCATGTCGATCTTTCGCGCCTTCATTCCATCTACTCAACCCATCGTGCGTCTTTCTGGACAACCATCGCCAACGAGTATGGTCCTTCAGTGTCTCCCACTGTTCTCGAGCAGGCCTGGAAGACTGGCACCTGCTGCAGCCCTTCTTCTCTGACACCAATCACCCCCATCTCAAGCCCAGGCCAGGCCGAGAAGGATGCACAGAGCCAGTCCTACAACAAGGGACAGGACAAGACACGGATCTCTTCGATCCTTGGAATTGACGCTGACCCACGAACCGCTCGCGATCGGGATATCGTGAGACGGCTGGAAGAGGAGCGATTCGGTATGATGCAAACCGCTCACTGAACGTGGACTCCTCGGGTCACGTCACCCTGTCTTGATCCTCATCCCGTCCAGAGGCGAGGTAATTTGGAATGAGGACAAGGTGAGACTGCAGCGTGGTCTCGCCTCATTGTATGATACGCCTCTTGCTTTTCGCATTTCGTTTCAATCACGGCATTGTTGCTCTCTATACCACCAGAGGCACGCACACGACACGGCATATCTGCCACACACTTGGGCATTTTACTTGCGCCCGCACTCGTTTTCACGAAGTACATCACTTTCATTCTTTTCACTGTGCGCCTATACCGTTCTTATCTTACGAACAAAGTATTGTCTAGTGGTTGGGATCCAGTTCCATGCTGGATCCTCGAGGTGGAAAAAAAGAGGTAGATGCACGGCATTTGCTACACGACATGAAGAGCACTTGTCGGAGATGGAGGAAGACAACTACTTTACACCCTTTCCGTCCTATGCTTGGAGTAAAGACCTGTCCCGGGGTAGTGGACAGAGTCATGGATTTTTCATTTGGTCTCAATTTTCGGTTTTTTTTTTTTGACGTTTTTTTTTCTCACCCGTTTTATTTGGCTTGCTATTTCGGCAGATTTCCTTGCATTGTACAGTCCTCTTGTTGTTTCGTATTCAGGACTGATGAAATTACGGTGATGAAAGAAAAGAGCCAAAGCTCAAGGCGCTCGGCCCCGGGCTACTACTACTGAGCGGATGGGGTTTATGGGGGAGGAGGATAATATTAGATACACCCTGACAGTGGTAAAAGCTGGCAGGCATCAATTGATAATCTTCTTCACCTTGAACTGTTTATTGTTTCATGTGGACTGTGACATGACAGCATTGAAAAAAAGTGCAGCTTGCTTGCGTAATTGAGGTGAAACTAGATCAGCGTGTGTTGGTGGAGGATATGGGGATGGGATATGTTCGAGGTTGCTCGAGACGGTGATACGTCCGATCAGTGTCTGTACAAGGTGTCATGAAGATCATTTCGCAGCAAAAGCCCGAATTGTCATGGTACTGCTGAGTGATGCTTATGTGTGGTGAGTGAGTGAGTGAGTGAGTGAGTGAGTGAGTTGGGTGGGTGTATGTGTCTTGGCTGTGCCGCGTTTCAATGCGTTTTCCGAGTCTTTGTTTCACAATGACGACGGATCGTGTATCAAGACGCATAGACCAATATGACTGGCATGATATTGGGGGATGATATTGACGAGTTGTGAGTACGTACACTGTGTTGTCTTGTAGTAGCTGAGGTATGAAAGGAGGAGACGTGGAGAGGTGTGTGTTTTGTTTGTAGTTAAACAACCGACGAATGGAGGCCATTGTCTATTTTGGACTACAGCATGATATATCTGATACGTCGAAACATTACAAAGTCTCGGTGGTTAGCACCGTTCGGGTGAGTGTCAGCCGAAACTTCGGTGTTTCTCCCCCGTATCCGATCCGCGGTTCGGCCCCGGTGGATGAAGAAATTGTGGATGTCACGCGGAGAGGGGCATATCGGGGATCATGGGAAGGGATCCATAGCGAATGGGACTGCGGAGTCCCGGCTGAATGTAACTGTAAGGTACTATAGGTAGATATTCTTAGGGGGTTGTTTTCCCATTTAGCCGCTGTCAATGGATGCCGTTTTGTTTGTTTTGGGGGTTAATAAAATTTAACCCCACGCTTTATGATCTGGACGAAGGTATCGTGAGGGGAGCCTGTTTATTACCTATGAGTGGAGATGACCTCGGGGTATTTCAAGTATTTATGCTCTCTTGCACTCACTTAATACTGACACTGACAGAGAAGAGCTCTTGTTTTCTCTCTGCTTGATTGGCAATGCCTAGCTCGGATCTATTAAAGCTCGAGGGATCCGTAATTGCTAAACCGACGGTTGGTATTCGACAAAGCTCTAGCTACCAAACTAATGTGCGGGGTTGCTGGCCTCTTTAGCAGGCGGGAAGTGGATATGTCATGATCATATCAAGTCAGGAGGGGTTAAAAGAAAAGAAGAATCAAGAGAAGGGCAAGGGGAAACTCTTTGATTCGAGATCCGGAGCGAATGCCGAGCTGTTCGGTCCGGCAAAGGAAGGATAAGTGAGGCAAGCCAAGATTTTTGGAGTGAGAATAGCCTCTGACAACACGAGGCAGACGAGTTTTAACGCAATTTCTCACGAGGCTTCTCTTATCTAGGTATCATGTGTTGTCAATGAGCGAGAAGCTACCTCCATTAGCTTGGGGAGTACAAAATGTCACAACTGTAGCAGCCGTTACCATCACTTACTTCCTTTCTCCCGTATCATCTTCATCTTCTCTTCTCTCTCTTCGTGACTTGTAATATCGTAAACCTTCAACTGATCAACACAAGAGCTAACGCCACCCACTCACTCACTACTCTACTCCGCACACTACACTACCTCAAGTCACAGGGCTTCGAAGCTACAGGCTACAGGCTACAGGCACAGGACATTCCGCTTACATCGAAAAAAAGTCACTAAAACTAAACTACTCCGCTCTTCGGCAGACGCATTGCAACTCGCACCACAATTCTTGTCTAATCCGACGCTTGTCTTTGGTCAATTTCTCTTCGTCTTCGGTTCTCTGTCACCCTCACCCAAGTCCAAAGTCTACTAAAGACCTTGTTGTCCGGATTCAATTCCTTTATATAAGGTCTGCCACTGCCAGTCACTGTCCGTGGGGTTACGCCTTGGCACCTCTCTTCACTGTAACATAAACCAGCTCATCCTTTCTTCCTCTTCCTCTTCCTCTTCCTCTCTCCGACATCGCTACTTATCGTTTACCTTAAAAATAATCCCAAGTCATCAGGAGATAGCTTCTTTTACCTTGAATCCATTTTGGTGCTTCTCAGCCGTTGAATCACTAGAAGCCGCTGAACTCCACCGACAAACAAACCACAGACTGAGATCAGCTCTCACAACTTATCATCATGGCGGACCAAGTCCAACACGACCCTAAACAAGATCCCGACTACATCCCCTTTCCTTGTCTTCCTCCCGGTGGCGCTCTAAACCGTTGGTCAACAAAGATCACTCGCGAGCATGACTATCCCGGAGCTCAGGTATGCCTCCCCTGCCTCTACCATGTCCAAATAAATCACTGACTTTACCAGGCTATGCTCTACGGAGCCGGTGTCCCGAACAAGGACAAGATGAAGAATGCCCCTCAAATCGGTGTTGCTACTGTGTGGTGGCAAGGAAACCCTTGCAAGTGAGTTTTGAACCGAAAGCCTCTCTCAAGACTGAATACTAATGATTCCTAGTACTCATCGTAAGTGAGACAACGTCACGCTGGAAAATATATACTCATAAAGCTGCAGTCCTCGATCTTGGCCAAATCGTCAAGAACTCTATCGAGAAGGAGGGTATGATCGGATGGCAGTTCAACACCGTTGGTGTCTCTGACGCCATCACTATGGGAGGTGAAGGTCAGTGAAACTCACTCACAAAATTCGCAAAAAACTCACACCTCTCAGGCATGCGCTTCTCTCTCCAAACCCGAGAAATCATCGCTGATTCCATCGAGTCTGTAACTTGCGCCCAGCACCATGACGCCAACATCTCTATTCCTGGCTGTGACAAGAACATGCCCGGCACTGTAATGGCCGCCGCTCGTCACAACCGCCCCTTTATCATGATCTACGGCGGTACCATCCGCAAGGGTCACTCTAAGCTCCTCGAGCAGCCCATCAACATCAGCACATGCTACGAAGCTTCTGGCGCTTTCACTTATGGCCGACTCCACGCAAAGACAAATCCCGGCGAGGCTGGCCGCGAGAGCTCTGATGTCATGGATGATATCGAGAAGCATGCTTGTCCCGGTGCTGGAGCCTGTGGTGGCATGTACACGGCTAACACTATGGCTACTGCCATTGAGGCTATGGGTCTTTCACTACCTGGCTCTTCATCATACCCTGCCGAGTCTCCTGAGAAGCGTCGCGAATGTGAGCGCGCTGCTCAGGTTATACGAACTACTATGGAGAAGGATCTCCGTCCTCGCGATATCATGACCCGAGCTTCTTTCGAGAATGCCCTTGTTCTGACTATGATTCTGGGTGGTTCTACAAACGGTGTTCTTCACTTCCTCGCCATGGCCAACACAGCTGGTGTACCCCTGACCATCGACGATATCCAACGCGCCAGTGACCGAACACCTTTCCTCGCTGATCTGGCCCCTAGTGGAAAGTACTACATGGAGGATCTGTACAACGTTGGCGGAACACCCTCCGTTATCAAGATGCTCATCGCCCGTGGTCTCCTTGATGGCAGCATCATGACTGTCACCGGCAAGACTCTTGCCGAGAACGTGGAGGACTGGCCCAGCCTGGATCCTGGTCAGGATATCATCCGCTCTCTCGATAACCCTATCAAGGACTCTGGCCACATCCGCATTCTACGAGGCAACTTTGCCCCAGGTGGTGCCGTTGCTAAGATTACTGGAAAGGAGGGTCTGTCTTTCACTGGCAAGGCTCGTGTATACGACACTGAGAAGATGCTCAACGCTGCCCTGAACAAGGGTGAGATCAAGCAATCCGACGGTAACTTGGTCGTCATTGTTCGATATGAAGGTCCCAAGGGTGGTCCCGGTATGCCTGAACAACTGAAGGCCTCTGCAGCCATCATGGGTGCTGGCCTCTCGAATCTTGCCCTCGTCACAGACGGTCGATACAGTGGCGCCTCTCACGGCTTCATCGTCGGTCACGTTGTGCCTGAAGCTATGGTCGGAGGCCCTATCGCTCTGGTCAAGGATGGAGATGTTATTACTATCGATGCAGTTAGAAACCGCATCGATGTCGACATCACCGATGAGGAGATGGAGAAGCGAAGGAGTGAGTGGAAGGCCCCCGAGCCCAGGGTCAAGCGAGGTGTGCTGGCCAAGTATGCTAAGTTGGTCGGAGATGCTTCTCACGGTGCCGTGACAGATCAGTGGTAGATATCTAAGACTGACATGGACAGCAAAAAATAAAAATGGGAATATTTACGTTATATTGAAACATAGTACCGTGATCACGCATAATATTGAACAAGGACTAACACGACTATATATATAATCAGGAGCAGCGACTTGTATAACTTGGTAGGTTTGGCTTCTATTATGAACGAGGATTGGAAACTAAAATGAATGAAGGGTATCGAGCACATCCACACGCTTCTCCGTCTCCTGCTAACGCTCCTCTTTCAACCCATGCATATCCACCTTCTTGCTCTTGTCTTGATACACAAATACATCTTGCACGCATAAATATACTTTGAAAACACACAACCGCTTCTCTCCTCTCCCGTAGTTATATCCAATCACCACTCAACATCTCCCCATATAATCTCGGCGCTTTCATCGACAGGCTCGTCGTGCGCTGTAGCAAATGACCCTTGGTGACTCTCTGGCGGGCTCTAGTCACCCAGGGGCATGCCCTCAAGCTCATCTAGCAATCGTCGCCAGTTGTCTGCGAGCATCTCGGCGTACTTGACTCGCTCGCCGGCCCAGTCCTGGTTCCATCGGCTGACCTGGTACTGAGTTGACTGGAAGGTGATAAGTTCGTCGCGGATACACTCCTTGACGAAGATGGAGCGGTTATGTTGCTGGACAATAGACTCCTTATCCTGATTCTTTGTTAGTGCTTCCTCTTCAATTAGTTCAGTAATAGACTTACCTTGATGATGTTTTCTGCTATCCGGTCAATCTCACCAGCCTTGACCACGCCTTCTGGCTTGGACCTCAAGTTGGCAAGTTTGTTCTCATTTGTCTGAATCCTCCGCTCCAGATAAGGAATATTATCTTTATCCAATCGTTCTCTTCGTTCAAACATCTCACGCACGCTGACAAGAGCATCTCGTTGGCGCTTGAGATCCTCAAGCACTCCCTCGTCCCATCCACGACTCTCATCCTCCATCAAGGCTTGGCAAGTTCTGAGGTGCTTGCTCATGGCAACGAGACCATCGTTAAGAAGAGGAACCTCGTTGGTGTCCGTTGCGTAAGTATCCTCCGATGTTTCTGTCAAAGACGCCAAAGAAAGAGCAATGCGAGCATGGTCAGCAGCCACGCCCTCGGTTCGCTTGACGAGACGGTCCATGATGTTGCAGACGTTAATGTAAAGTTCAGCAGATCGTTTGACGCCATTACGGGTTCGGTTGAAGAGATCCTCGAGTCCAGCTGGCAAAGAATCCTCCAAACCAGGTGGTAGTGCTTTATCAGTAAACTCATCCTGAACAGAAATGGTAGCTTGCTTGCGCCACACAGATAGTTCCTGATGCTGATATTAGCTTCAGCAGTTGATTTACACTTGGTGGCAGAATTGACTTACTGTAGGAACGGTCAGGAACATGACGACCAGCTGTTCCTGGCTTAGAATCGGGTGCCTGATAAGGGCATTTAAGAACCGAGACAGACCCCTCCTTCGCTTCTCGATAAAAGCTCCATCGTTGGACAGATGGCTGCCATTTACACCTACACGCTTAGGTGGAAGTAGCGGTAGAATACGGAATGGATATCTCTTGTGTAAGCAATCCAATAGCCAGACAAAGTCGCTGTATCTGCGAATAACCTTGCTACCGCGCCTTATGCTTGAGATTTCATAATTATGGTGCTGGAACATGAAAACACCTTCCTTTTCCGGCATAAGCACAACAACGACATTCTCCTCGGCGCCGCGGCTGGCTCTACCACTGCTCGTATGGTGTTGAAGAGCTGGAGGTTGTGCAGTTGGTGTCAGATCGGTAGCTCCACCAAAGGGATTCTGGACAGGCCCAGAGGGAGATTCCCCAAAGCCTACAACAGGGTTGTTTCCATCAAAGTATCCCCATCCACCAGGCGTTGTCACCGAGTTGCTACTATGCTGTCTCCGGCTGTTTGGAGACGTAGTGGCCTGAGGGGATGCAATACTAGGCAGAGGAGGAGCGTCGATTACTGTCGTCGGTGGTGTTTGGCCAAAGCCGGCATGGCCATTTGTGCTGTTTCGCTGGGTGCCATTGGACTTGGAGGGACCATGATCATGGGTTTTGTGCATATCAGGACTCCCCCATGGATCATCCTCTGGGTCATCCATGGCTGGTCGAAATTGCTTAGGCTGTTGTTGCGTGGGAGGAGTTTGTTGTTGTTGAGGAGGAATATCTTTAGGAGGTGTCTGAGGCGGCTTCGCGGAAAGTTCAGCAACTGGAGGTAGGACGGGCTCTGCAGTGAGACCCGCGAGCTTGGGTTGCGGAAGGCCTGTGATGGAAATGAGTTATTAGCTGGACCTGAGTAGTGTCCCCACCAAGCGCCGGGGGGCATATGCCAGCACTGATATGACATCCATGGCATTGCATTGACCAGTTGATAGGGCAGCTTGTAAGTCTTGGCAAGCAAGCGATTTACATGAGGGGAAAATAATCATGCGAAGTGCGAATCGAAGAGATACGTTTACTTACGTTTTCGGCGCTCATCAACACCATCAAGGCTTATGACTTCGCCTTCTTGTGCAAGGCCTACCAAAGCCAGCAGCACATTGAACTCGTTTCGACCCAGCAGGACATTCCCGCCTCCGGGAGCTACCAAGGACATAATGCGAGCTTGGGCATCAGCACCAAGTCTGGCAGTAGCAAAGAGCTTTGCGACACCACCAGAAGTGACCTGACCTCCGCTGCCATCTTCGCGCACTACAGTATCGAAGGTCTCGATATAGGCATCGGGCACGTCGCTACCGGGGAGGAGGTTGCGGATAAGATCGGCTCTGCTCTGCTGCTTGCGCGGCGTGGGCATGTCCCAAGGTGAATCATGGGAGTCGTTATCGTCAGCGAAGAGACTGTTGGATGGTTTTGGAGTTCCAGAACCAGAGTCATCGTCGAAGAGTCCAGCACCGCCGCGACGGGCTGGACCAGTAGACGAGCCCAGACCTGGGCTGTCCTCCGTCGGCGATGAACCAAAAAGTGACATTATGACTTTCAGGCGAGCAGTGAATGTAAGATTATCTTGCGGCGCGTATCAATCTCGTCGATGTCGATCACCCGAGTCGCGATTACTCGTGGAGAGCGTAGATCGGTCGTCTAGATAGCGATTCGTAATCGAATCCGCGAAGAGGACGATATACAGCGCAATCGAGTTGGGTGCGGGATACCGAGCCTGCGATGGAACAAAGCTGCAGCTACAGGAGTTGAAGCGAAGCCAACAAGCTATACAGAAGCTCTAGCGACGAAATACACGCGAATTGAGAGGCAACTGGGAGGTTGGTGAAGTCATTCCAAGTGGAGAAGACCTGGGTCTGCGACATCAACTTAAACCGGACGGAGCTGTTGTGGAGCGTCATGGGTAAGGTACGTACCCCCCGACGCAAGCAACGGTTAAAATGGATGTTCCTGGAGACGCCACAGCCTGTCAAAGCTGTGGCTGATCACCAGAGGTTACAGAAACAAGTTCGTTGAGTTCAATTGTTTGTACATTGCTTGTTATCACATCCAAGTGTCTATACTCGATCATTATAATACAACTCTTCATATGTCCTGCCCAACTCTTAGAAGAGAGTCTCCTCAGTGGCTGCCTTCTCCTTCTTAACCTCGCTCTTGATCTTGTGCACTCCAGGCACCCTGAAGTACAAACTGGGCGACTCTCCTGGTGCAAGCTGGTGGCTCAAGTATCCTCGGTGTGCGGGATCACGATAGTACTCAATGTCCTCACGGCTGGTAGGGTCGGGTAATCGGTACCGGAAGGGTGCATCGCGGGCTGCGGCTAGCACAGTGTCGACGTGCTCCAATCCTTGAGGGAGAGGCTTATCTGTGTTGACGGACTGGCCTCGTAGGAGTCGCTTTATGGCCAGCTTGGTGTAGTATCGGGTGACGACCTTGCCTCCAGCACCTTCAATAGCAGCAATAGCTCCAGCAGAAACACGGGAGACCATTACATTGATGGGCTGCTTAAGCATATCCGCACCTCGGGAAAGGACCTTGACACCATCCTTGACAGTTCCAACAATGCCACACTCGATCAATTCCTTTGGTGTAATCTGCTTGGTGGGATCGATTCGTCCTTGGTCGATCCAAACCTGGATCTGGTCGAGGTTGACTTCCGACATCTGAGGAGCTCGGCTGTAAATTCTTTAGTCAATTGAACTCCTGTGATTCCTGACTCTTCAAAATCTTGTCGGGATGTTCGTAGGCGCCTCACAAGTTATTGAAACCCTTTCGACCATGCTTGACGATCAAAGGTGTCTGACCACCCTGGAACCACGGCTTAACCTTTCCATGCTGCTTCTGACCCTTGTGACCACGACCAGATGTCTTTCCGTGTCCGGAAGAGGGACCACGACCGACTCGCTTCTTCTGGTGAACGGCGCCGGGGTTGTTGGCGAGACTGCTGAGGATAGACGCATTTCGGGTCTGAAGGGAGAGGCCGGAGAGGTAGGCGGTCAGCGACGACACAGGAGCATTTGCAGTTGTCCTGCAGCACAGCGGTGTGCTGAAGGGTGAAATTTGAGGAGGCATCGTCGTGGAGAGGGCGCCGTGGCCGTGAGTCTAGAATTGATGCTGGCGATCTCGAAGTCGACGGTAACCATTTTTTTGAATGGCTTAGCGCAAGAATGTCAATCTGGGGCGGTAGATGCCTCAGGCTACAACCCATAGATGTCATCGACGACAGGCTTAGACTCAACGTTTTCGAAATTGAGATGGAAAATGATTAATTTATTATTAGTAGAAGACTTTATAAAGTCGTTTTTATCTTCATAAATCGTATAAAAGGTCTCGCCCTTCCAAAAAGAGGGAGTCGTGGAAACCCCTCCAAGATATCACTGACACGACTCCTCCATTCATTAACCACAAAGTCCAAGCCCTTCCTTCACCTGAACGTCTTGATCCCATGCCGCATTTATCAAAAAGCAACAATTGACCGAAAGAACGCAAATCAGTTGCAGAGAGTCCTTCCCCCAAGGCTTTGCGTATCCCCAGCCGTGCTCGCGAGTCTTTCTTCCCTCGCCTTAACAGCGCGCTTAGCTCTTTTAATTCTCTTTCTGCGTCTGTAAATAGCCAAGCAGCCGACCCAACCGAGAAATAATGCAATGAGAGGCAAACCAATTACGAGAAATAAAAAAAACCCATCAGTCGTGAACCTAGCTATGTCATCGTCTGTTTTAGCCTGGCGGTGCTTGATTGTCATGGTCCCCATTTGAACGATCGATATAGCTATGTTCAAGGCTACCCAGATAAGCTTTGTAAAGCCAGCGATTAAACGAGTGTTGTATAAGTCTTTGGCTGATTTCCGTTGTCTCAGCTCAAAACGCCCAGTTTCGTTGTTAACGACCCGTAAGTTGAGATGCTTGACTGATGGGAGTCTAGCACAACTGTCGCCTAGAAGGATAACCTGTCTCTTGGTTTCATGCTGGGATAATGACTGCAGTAGAGATTAGATATTCTGGCTGACATAGTGGGTATATATGGATGAAGAACTACCCAGTATAATCCTCATAGAATCTTGTAATCGCGGAAATCGTGAAGATGAGACGACGATGTGCAAAACAGAGCAAACAGTGCAGTGAGGGCAACACTGATATATAACATCAGGTGGTAAACTGTAGGTTCGTATAAATTGACATTCTCGTGCTTTCACCATCCTTTTATTCGAGCATAGCCCAAGGCACAGTCTCAACTGCGTGGATCTATAGCCAACAACAACAGGGGTATGAAACATACAACCAACACGCAATTGATGGATAACTGAAGATGGAAGAAGAACAAGGGTTTTAAGCTAATTAATCATGCTTAAATACCATGCAAGGCACGGTCTGGGGCTTTGCTTCGACTCAGCCCATTCCCCAAGCATTTGAGAGACGTGTACTGCTCAAGTATGTGCCTGGACACAACAGAAGAAAGACTCTTAAGCCTCCGGATAAGCAGCTATAACAGATCCTGCGTGGGCCTTTTTTCATCCATATGGGAGTTACCAGTTCCTAAACCAACATTCCCACCCCGCAACTCGAGATGGACCATAGACCATGTTATTTTGACGACAAATGCTCAGGGCATACAGTCGGCGTTGAATGAATAGATTGTATACATACAAACGGGGCCATAATACATCAAGGAGTGAACTAACTCAGTATACCAACTCCAAGCTCTTCGAGAGCAGATCCCCAATACCATCTGAGTGCAGGAAACCAATCTATCCCAACTCACAACTCTACAACTCTCTCGTCGTCAAAACCCTTTGTATTCTCCAGTGTCGGCCCCTTGTAACCCAAAACATACCCCCTCTGATTCGCAACGACCTTCACACCACCCTTCTTGAACTCAGTCGTATAATGCGTATGACCAAACATCCAAACCTGCACCCCACGCATAAACGCACTCGCCTGGATAACATCAGTCGAAAACGCCGTCTTGTATGGTGCATTCGCATGTTCTGGTCTCGAAGACCCTTTTACACAGGGTGCGTGGTGCGTCACCACCAAGACATTTCTCTGAGATTCTGCTGGAAGGTTGTTGAGCTCGGATATCGTCTCTATGAGATAGGCGAGATCCCGGGCGTGACACTCGTTGTGCTTGGTGACGGTCCAGTCTTTGATGAGTTTGTAGTCTGATACTCGGAGAGCAATGCTCTCAGCTGCTGAAGAATGGATATTCGACCATAATGTTGCGCCGATAATTGTGAGTTTCGAATCCGGATCGTCCCAGCAATTTCGATCCAAAATCACGAGTTTTCCCTTCAGAGACTCTTCTTTCTCCAGCTCCCTCGCCTTTTCGATACCGTCCTCATAGCTCATCTCGTAGAACTCATGGTTACCAAGAACTAGGAAAACCTTCTCGAAGCGTTCTGTTTGGCGTGCGAGGAATGGAAGAAACATCTCGTAGTCGACTAAACGGCCTATATCACCCCCAAGGATGAGAAAAGGTGCTTTGACAGGGAAGTCAAACGTTGAATATTGTCGATTTAGCTCTAGATGAAGATCTGACATGATTTGTACTGCTCGGCCACATGGTTCTCGATGAGGAATCGCAGGGCCAAAGAGATATTCTGAGACACGATTTAAGGTATCCATTATCACCGGAACTGATATGGTTTGTGTGATGATGAGAATAGGGAAGAACCTGTGAATTGAATGATTATGGCAGAGACTTCTCTTTATGGTTTCTAGGACTCTTATACATAGGACTTGGTCAGCCCTCCATGAACTGGTGGGTCGAGAATTATAGCTGATTGTCTTGAGGGCAGTGCTTTCTAGACCGGGGCCTCCAACGCCACGTCCATTCAGCCCCTGGGAATATGCCTACGCTACCGCGGAATCTAGCACACAATTAAGGGATGGCTGCATGAGGCTTAAGGTTTGCAGCAGTAAGAACCATGAATTAAGGTCAGGGCGATCACTTATGCATAATACCACCAAGTGAGACATGCAACAAAACCACTTCTCTGTGGTCATAGAATGAGGCGGCCCTCATCCTACATGTATCATTAATACAAAGGGCTCTCTGATATCTAGAGTAGAATGTAAATCCATCATCTATCAGATCATCTTGACAAAGACCTCCCAAACCGTGTATGCAGCAGATTCCCCACGATGCGCGTGCCATATCCCTTTAGTACAATATTAGACGAGTATTCCGACCATGGCTAAAGCAAACGCAGGATGCTCGGGACAAAAACAAAACGCCGCACCCTCTTTTAATTTTCCCTGTCCCCGAATGTGCAATAATCCCTTTGACCTAGTCGAATGAATGCTTATGCCCCTGAAGCGCCGTTGATGTTCGGTTGATAATCGCAGTGCTCGAATGCGGATGATGATCCGTTTGTTGGATTCCATACTCAAGACAGCTAAAGTCTAAAGTGGCCTAGTATGGATGTTCCCAGCCGCCAGCAACGTCGACCCATTCTGCAAGACATGATCCTTCTTTGCCCTCAACATCGACAACGTCTGTATCACATCTGCAGCGACAGCCAATGCCACCTTCTTGCACGTCGTCCCAATGCTCCCAGTAGTCGTCTTCCTCAAATCTCTTATACTCGGGAAATGTTGTCTTTTCTAGGTAGGGCTCACGTGCGAGCTGTTTGCCCGGCGCATTGGCAGGGCAATGCTGAATCGTTGTATGTCGGTAACCAAAGTCTCGGAAGTAATGGATATCCTGGGGTCCGAGGAGAGCGCCAGCGGCAAGGGAGTGAATAGGAGCATCGCCCCACTAAGGAATGTTAGCATCGTTACAAAAAGGGGGACTTTGGCTTGCATACTCGTTCCATCCAAAAGCCACCGCTTCTGTCCATCATTTCAAAGAAGTCCTGGTACTCCTTGCTGCGGAACCAGCTGAGCTTCGCAATTTCGAAATTGGACCAAAAGTGGCACATGTTGTAGGTCTCTCCCTCCATTGATTCAGGGTCGACAATGTTCTCCTTTTTACCCGTGAGGGTGTCCCAGAAACTCTTCTCGGGATTTGGTGAGGTATCGCTGTCCTTAGAAGTGTCCTCGTCATCATCCTCTGGTGGCTCGACGAACATTTCCCACAAGCCCTTCGAAGTGATGTTGTTAAGTCGCTTGTAGGCGGAGGCGTATCGAAAGATGTTGGGAACAGTCTCTCGAAGTTCCTTGACGGCGATTGTGAAGCCGTATGTTTTGTTGTGCTCGATCATTTTCTGGAAAGGGTCGCTGTAACTAATTAGTAATGCGACTGTGTTTGACTGGAGCAAAACGTACTATGTGATGTCGCAGAAGTAGCTGATCTCGGGTTCGACTCGCCAGTACCACTCGTACTTGAGTAGTAAGGGGTGGTTGAAGAAGAAACTATTGCGCTATTAGTCAGGCTATCCCTGATCGCTAAGAGAACCTCAACTTACCCAGAGTAGAATCTGCACATCTTGTGGTAGCTCTCCAGACCTCCGTACATGACGGCAGCGTCGCCCTGCTTGGCGATGCCCTCTGAAGCTACCTTGGGGTCAATCCAATCGGGGAATCCCCACATGTCTGGCCCAACCTTTCCAAACTCAACATCTCCGGAAGTGTGGTTTCTAACAGCCTCCTTGAAGTTGTCGTCAAAATCTCCGTCGTTGAGGAACACATAGGGGTAATGATACCAGCGATTGAAATGCCTCTCGACTGATTTTATGGATTGCAAAACACCATCGATCTCCTTATTTCGCGCTAATATTACAAATGCGGCGTTGGCTCGAGGTTGGCTGGTGTCAGGCTGGGCGCAGCCCTCGACGAACACCTTATCGTACTTTTCGCTGATTTTCCTGTTTGGGCTGTTAGCATCTGATATGCCAAGCATGCTGATATCGGACTTACCGCATCTTGGGGGGAGCACCCCCTGGTATCAGAAAACTGCCAGGGGAACTGGGATGGCTGACGAAGAGAATAAAAATAAGGATTAAGACAAGCATTGGAAAAAAGACAACCACGCCCAGAGGTACGGAAATTGTAGAATTCCCCTTTAATCGCAGGGGTCTTCGGAAAAAGGCCATGCGGGAATCGACCGACTTGTTATGTTTGGAATCCCTCTTCTCGTCGAGGGGAAGTTGTAGAGGAGGTTTGCTGGGAGCCACCTTGGTGGCCCTCCTGATCAAGTCCATGGCGAGGAAGATCCTACCACGGCGGTAGGTATTGTGATCGGTAGCAGTCGGGGTCTGGAGGACATGAAAAGCGCCGTATCGTGGCGCCTGCGACGGCCGTCGAAGACAAGATCGAGGTTGTAGATGTGGTCGTGGTCGTGGCCGAGGAATAGGAATAGGAGGCCAGGGAGGGAGATCGGTATTGGTGGATGGGGCAATTAACTTGTACGGTAGCCGTAGGTAGTTCGGTCGATCTTCAAGGTGGGACCGGGAAGTTTAAAAAGGTAAAAAAAAAATGTGTCAAATGTGATCGCAGAAGAGAAGACGGTCGTGGTATCGTTGTCGTGGCTCGTGGATTTCGATGGTATCGTCGCACGTCGTCCATAGACGTAGGTAGCATTGAAGGAGAAGCAGTCGTGGGATGGGATATTGGATCTCTCAAAGACAGACAGACAGACAGACAGACAGACAGGGAGAGGAGACGGTTTGAATTAAGTAATGAGCGGCAGGGACCACTTCCCTGATTCTAGTGCAATACAGTAGAAATTCCACCAAAGTCAAAGCCAAAGAAAGACAAGACAGGCCCAGAGTTTGATCTAGCAAGCCAAAAAGTACTGACGCGTCGACTTGGAAGAGCTGGTCAGTGGGGCACAGACTCCTTGTCCTTGTCCTTGGCAGATGATAGCGAGAGATCACCAATGAATAAGGGAATCCATGTTATGAGTTACAGTGCATGTTCTATCTATGTACAAGGGTGGTAGAGACTGACTGACTCTTGTACTCAGACTAAGGGTCTTGGCTATAAAAGGGATGCCCACAAAAAGAATGAGAGAGACGCAAATAAGGGAGAATACAAGACAGATAGAGCATGAGAGGGTGGGAAGTGGGAGCATGCAAAACATGATGGGGCCGTAGAGTAGAGGCTGTAGCCACTGAAGATAATGACTGATGTAGCGGAGCAGGGGTACTCCTTGTGGAGCAAGAAAACATTAGACCTTAATACAGGATATCAAGATAAACTCAGCAAAAGGTATCCTAAACTCATGCCAAGTTACCTAAGTCTTTTTGTCATTTAGGATCGAGGCCCTGAGTTTTCTTTCCTCCCCTAGGTACTGGAGGTGTACTGTAGCTTGAGCTGTACCAACTGCAGTCATTCATGCACATTCATCAAGATCCCGGGTCGTTACAGGGGCGGCCACGGGCTCGTCCGTGAGCCAATAGCTTGCTCATCCTTTGAATCATGACAACGTCGATCCAATCAAACACCAAACAAAAAGGACGGAACACTACCGGACACCGATATCAGGGCCCACGTTGAACCGGTACTGTATGGAGTACATGTACCTGAATGCGTTTGATGCAAAATTGACTGACCTGAGATGAAGAAAACGAAAACTCCCTGTAAGGAGAAAAAGAATTAGATTTATAATTAGATTAGGTTCTCACATCCAGATTGTCACTCACACTCACGGGTCCGTGTGGAAGCTTCTACGAACAAGCGAAAGCAAGCAAGAAATTCAATTCAGGTCGCTCCAAGACCCACGTGTAACCTAAGTTAGCGCTTGCATGCAGCTGCACTATTGCTCAGAAGAGTCTAGGCTGTGGTTGAATCTTGGATCTTGATTCCGCTTCATCAAGAACTGCCTGTGATCAACGAATCCTCCCGTCCGTCAAGAAGCGCGTCCCGCTGACAAAGAGCCGCAACCCAATCGCTTACAGCTCGACCAACCATAGCAGACAGAGCTGTATCCAGTCTGTTTCATGCATCACCAAGCATGGCTCCCAAAATCAACTCAAAAAACCTGTCTTACGACACCGACGCAGCAGCACCTCCATTCCTTGCTGCTCTAAGGGCTCAAGCTGCTGGTGCTACAGGCCCAAATCCACTACTCGCTGCACAACGGAGGTCAGCTAAGAAGCGCTCTAGCAGTGAGGAGGCAGAAGATGTCCCGCTTGTCGTAGATGAGGACGGAAACGTTGTGAGTCTTGAAGTCGACAAGGATGGAGTTGTCAAAGATACTGGAGATTACGACGTGGAACCTGCAGCAGAAAAGGAAACCGCCAGAGAATCAGAGAGCAAAGCTGCTATTGGAGGCAGGAAACGAAAGGTTGGAAAAGTCATCGGTGAGGCTGCCGATGAGGGTAAAGGAGAGGACAAGAAAAAGGAGAAGGATGATGCCGAAAAGGAGTCAGCAAAGAATCGCAAACCCAAAAAGAAGGCCAAAAAGATCAAGCTGAGCTTTGACGAGGATGAAGGTTGAACGCCATGAGTGAGCTTAACGACACACATTTCCCATCACTCAGAGCTATCATGAGCATCACTAGGATCATGCTCATGTATCCATCTACAGCCGGTACACGATATCATCACGCCACTTTGATACCCAGCATCAACAAGATGAGAGCCAATACTCCCCCGATCTCAGGACTGTAGATCAAAAAATAGATAAACTGCGCCAGACGAACGGTCGAATACTCGTCGTCTTGCAAAAAGGCACATCTTATTGGCAGTATTGAGTTTCATAACCGCAACTGGATGTTTCACATCCGTGTCACGAAATGACATCACAGTCCAGCTCTACCCAGACTATGGAAGTCTGGGAAGTTATTCCTGATGCATACAAGCTCAATTGGATCAAACTGCTATTGTCAGAAACACGACAAGCCCAATATATAGTCAACATCAACTTCTGGAAGCTAACTTAGTAAATTGACACAGGGAATAAAGGCACCCTAATCTACACAAAACGGCTCCTCTCCCCCGGGGGCACCATGCACATCCATCTAGTTTTCCCTTAATGCTACGACCCAGTCCCCTCAATGCCTCTCAGCGCAATGTAATGCATTTATTTGTATCGGTACTCGGGCTTGATGTAATCGGCAAAGGTCTTGGGCTCCTCGAACTCGGGAGGGTGGTGGTGGTGGTGATCGTCCTCGGGACCGACGTAGTCCATCTTGTAGACGCTACCGCACTCGGGGCATCGCTCGATGGGGCGCTCACGGGTGATCTGGAGTCAAAAATGTCAGCATTTCACATCCGCCCGTCCGGAATTTCAAGGTCAAGACTCACGCCGAGCCAGTGGACGCTGTGAGAGTCGGCAGGGAAACCAGTGCAGCCGGCGAACTGCTCCTCACCAGCGGATCGGACCATGATGGGATCCTTCATCGTTCCGAGGCGGCTGGCGTCGAGAGGGCGCATGTCGAAGATGTCGACGCCCTCCATCTTACCGAGAATCTCGAGACGCTCGATACCGGTGGACTGCTCGAGATCGGTAGGGACGGTTCCGGGGGCGGCACCAGGGCCGAAGAGATCCTCCTCAGTTCGGATCTCTGTACACGGAAGCTTGTCAGCGATTGTCGTACGTCACGTCACGATCCGTCGGCCGAGGTTACGAGGTGCCATTGAGGCAGTCGGCGGCGGCGTTGTCGGGCAACATACCCTTCAGAGTCTTGTAGGAGCCAACCTTCTTCTCGGCGGTGCCAGCAAGAGCAGCGGCCTGCTCGTTGGGGGTGGCAGGACGGGCAGCATCTCCTGTAGTGGAAGCAAAAACACTAGTCAGCCATCATACGACGATCGCCATTGGCTGGCTGGAGGAGCAAAATGGAAATGCGTACGGCGGACGAAAGAGGTGGTGAAGGTGCGAGCGACAGCAGGTCGAGCGGCGACGCGGCGAGCCGCAGTGAGGGCGGAGCGTTGCAGGAACATTCTGTTGATGGTTTGCGCCGGGCAATTGGGTCGAGCTTTGAGGATGACTCGGGATGGGCTGAGAGAGGTGTTGTCGAGGGATTTGTGAGGAATGGGCTGATTTGGGTCGAAGTTGGAGGATGGACCCATCTTCGCCAGCGAATTGGCCAATTGGAGTTGTTGTAATTGTGACCACGTGATCTGTCAAAAGCTTCGGATCTTGACGTTCACCCAATTGCTAAGGCGAGTTTCGGAACGTCATCAAAGGCTTTAAGAGCTTACAAAATGTCACAATTGGCACTATAATGAGGAAGAATAGCTTCTAAATAACGGTCTATACTGAAGGGATGTCATAGAAGCATCATTTTAGCTATATGTACTCGTTTGGGCTTTGCACCCGCCCTGTCAGAATCTCAGCTTCGCTGCCTCCCGAGATCGTATTGTTTGCCGAGGCTCACATTACTTCTTACTTCGTGAGATTGATTAACAAATAGGTGCCGACAATATCTATTGAATCTTATACTTTATTTCAGTCAGAATCTCTTATTACCAGTTGATAGTTGATAGAATGCGATAAAAGATGTCTAATGATTTTGAAAGGACGAGTTTCACTTGTATCAAATGTCTGAACAGTTGATTTGTTCGAGACCTCTATCCCTTTAACATGAGGGCACTTAGCACGAGTTGGATGATCAAGGCATATGTGTTTCTTTATGAGGAAGCAAGAAACCAGCCGATATGACCTGATAGCTGTGCCGTGGGGGCATCAAGTGAGCCTTCAGATGTACTGATTATTTGATAAACGAAACGCATTCGATCCGCAATTACTGAATTGATAATTTATCGCATATTAATTAAAGTAATAAAAGATATGGTCGCGGGCCTCTGTCGGTCATGATGATGTTGATAGTCGATTGCTTCTGAGTGTCAGAATATTTCAGGCCAGGGACTTGCTGCCCGTTTCTCTAAGCTCACATCTACCACGCTTTATGGAGCATCCACAAACACTGAGCGGCATTGAACAAATGTTTTTGGTCAAGCTCAGACAGAGCGAGAAATTGAGTGGCCTTTGGTCCCAACCATGGCCAAGGTTACGTTTTGCAAAGCAGAGATCCTTTCCCTCTCAACTACCCGACAGAGATCATAAGATATAAGTTACATAGTATCATTCGCAACCTCAGCTATAACCTCTTTAGCTTCTTTCTGCACACTCTTGACAATATCATCGGCATCCTGCACATCATGTATAAGCCCAACAGCCGCTCCCGCATACGTCGCTAACCTCCCCTCTGGCCCCCATCCCTTATCTCCGGACTTCAATGCTTCATCATGCCTCTTCTTCAGTTCCTCAAATTCCACACCTGCTTGGTGATCATGAAAGCTCTGGTTGATAATACCCCTTGGGCTATACTGCTCTGGCCAACCCATAGTGCCCCTGAGATGATTGTAGAGCATGGTTCTGGTGGTACACTGAGCTCCATCCTTAGCTCGGATAATCTCTTGTTGATAGCCTTTGCTGATACGAGTTTCGGTTGCTGCTAGGAAGCGGGTGCCCATGACGACGCCAGTTGCTCCAAGAGAGAGGGCTGCTGCGACGCCTCGACCATCTGCGATACCACCGGCCGCGAATAGAGACATGCCCGACTCACGGACTTGGTCTGCGATCTCAGGAAAGAGTGTCATTATGCCCAAACCGTCGGTGGCTCGACCATGGCCGCCTGCTTCTGCGCCTTGAATGACCAACGCATCTGGGCGGTGCGCACTGTTGGCTACTTCAATACTCTCTTGGACGGTACCGATTTGGATCCAGACCTGTATCTCCGGATGGGCTTCTCGTATCTGAGATGCCCACTCATCAAGCTCTTCTTGTCCTCGACGCGGCGCAAAGAGCCATGCGGCACAGGGCCTGTGTTCTTGCACAGCATTGACAGCAGACTTGAGATCACCATTCCAGAGCTGAAATCCAACGCCAACAGGAAGTGTATTCTTAGTTGGAAATGCGGACGGCAGAGTCTGTGGAGATGAACTGCGTAGCAACTCCCTGACTGTAGCTAGGTCCTTCGACGTATCTTCAGGCTTCGCGCCTGGCCCAATGAACCCAAGACCTCCAGCTTTGGAGATCGCAAGGGCTAGGTGAGGTCCTGACATGACGCGCATTGGTGCGCCGATGATGAATGGTGAAATGGTCCATGGGAACTGGGTCAAGAAGCGAGCCCTGCTGGCTTTGGCAATCGCATGAGCCGTACTCATGTCGAGATCTTATGCTCTTGTTCTACTCAGTTGGTCAGCTTCGTTTTTTATCCATGGTTTGGTCTTACTCGCTATTCAGCGTGCAACTTTATCTTTGAGATGCACTGCGCACTTGGAGGTTGGAGAAAGCCACATTCATGAGAGTGCGCAGGAAATGATAAATCAGTTGAAACCAAGGGTTTGAGAATGTGAACAATTAAATTGCAACTTATTACATTTCGGTAAGAAGCCGAGATCATAAGAAGAGATCAACTTCACATTACGAAAGATATCACTTCCTCTTTCCGATGTATCCGACATACCCGATCATCGAATTCCATAAGAACCTCATGGGAATAATGGTTATTGTTTGTCACACCTGCAGGAGTTGGTAAGCGGATGAGAGTCAATCTGCGTATTTCAATCAAGTCTCCAGTTTCCGGACTTTTGAGTAGGTTGTTAACTGACACAAGATCATACTGGCAACACAAACATTGGTAGCAGTTGTCGCCTTGACATCACTGACAAGATGTTCATCGAAACGTCATCTCAACGTACGAAAGGTTATATTAAGGTCATGTACGCACCAGAGCGGGTAATTATGCACATCAT
Organism: Fusarium acutatum; assembly: GCA_012932015.1. Classification (NCBI taxonomy): domain Eukaryota; kingdom Fungi; phylum Ascomycota; class Sordariomycetes; order Hypocreales; family Nectriaceae; genus Fusarium; species Fusarium acutatum. The sequence continues at coordinate 83,104 of JAADJF010000007.1, forward strand.
TAATGTAGATATGCGTGCAGCAGCTCAACACCCCCCAAAAAGAATTCCCATATCTAAGCAAATTGTTGTACAAACTCCCCAAACTCCGAACGTGCAACGCGCAAATGAATAGACCAGTGGTGTAACACGGACTACCACCATCACCCCATCTTGCATCTTTCATCCTCGCACGTCCTCCATCTTCCGAAAGTGACCCATTGACTGAGACTCGAGATTCTCTAGATGCGGCAGAAGGCTGGATGCCTCTGGGACAAGAACCAGCTATTAAGATAGTATGCATTTAACCCAGGACGGTTGAAGATAAGACTGATGTGAGTTTAGAGCTTTGAGTTGTCTCTCTGTTGTTGTCGTTGTTGTTGTTGTTGTGCCCGGTAAGCATTCACTCCTCCGTATGTCGACGGCTGAGATAACCTCTTCTGGCGCTTGTCAGACCGACTGAGAGCCGACGGAGGAAATAGGTCGACTTTTGAGCGCCGTTGGACAATGCGTCCCATACCGGCTGTGTTGGTGTTGGTCTTGATCTTGGTGATCCTGTTTCTGTCGCCTGCCTTGCGAAAGCTGGCCAGTCGACCTTGGTAGCCAGCTGAGCGTATAATAGCAGCGCGCAACTTGGGATCCTCGTAGATTTTAGAGGCGCTCTTGGAACTTGAGTCCTCACAAATGCTGAATATAATTCTTTTGATTATATCGCTTCCGCTCTGAGCAGACATTGTGAACATCGACTGGATCTTCTTTGCAATCCGCCAACGGAGGAAGTCCCAGGGGCCCATGGCAAGTTCCCCTTTATCATGCAGGACTCGCAAGTCAGACACCTTGCAAGCAAGCTTATACATCAATTCCTGCTCACATAATCCATCTGTCGGCAGGTGATGCTTGGAGACCAGCTGATTCGGATGATATGGCGAATCATGGCCGAATATTTCGCGGATCTTGCGTTGTTTAGACACATTATCCATATGGAGCTTGTGTTTCTTGGCGAAATCTTTGTTATGGGGGTCGAGTCGGAGTTGTTCCTTTGAATCTCTCTTCTTCTTCTCTTCTGAGTCCTCTTGTGCTAGGTAGGATTCAAGAGAGAGCCATCTCGGCACCCAGTAGTCGCTGTCTTCGGTGATCTTTTGCACAGGGGTGCCAATAAGGCATTGTGGTGAAATGTACTTCTGACCATCTGGGCTGATGCGGTGGACGTCACTCCAGGGTGTGCGAAGCATCTCGGTCACGACTTCATATGGCACCGCCGTCTCATGACTATGGGCTAGGCTTTGATCTCCCATCTTGCCTTATTAGACAACGAGCAGTCTAAACTAGGGTTAGTAACTCCTATCAGAATAAGTATAAGGCCAAATACTTACCCAAGGTCAGGGGAAGTAAGAGGATAGTAGTTACTGTAAGGAGGAGAGAATTAGTATTAAGTAAGGTAGGAAACACGGCTAGACAAGAGTAGTTCAGTGGATAATAGAAAGAATAGAACTGATTCAAAAGATGAAATTTCTCGTCAGGCCTGAGAGAAGTAGAAAGACCAGAATATCAAGAGGTCGAAAGAGACTATTAAATCCTTGACTTACTTTGAAAGCTGTAGATGAAGTTACTTCTGGATAGGAGGCGTTAGGCAATATGTGAAACGTGATGTATTTTAGAGAGAGAAGTGTTGTAGAAGATTAAAATCTTCGGCGGTGCTCCCTTAAATAATAGAATTTAGTGGTGCAAGAAGAAGGTGCAGGATAATCTACACCTAGGCCAACCAGATCAAGCGCGACTGGCAGTGAATCAGAGCCTTTGATGCTTGGCTTATGCCTCTCTTATAGGCCAGATCGTCGCGCAGTGGTGAACAGTGAACTCAGAAATAGAGAGTGCCCGAGCTGGTGAATGTCTATGTTGTTCTGAGGTTTGTTGGAGTTTATGATAGTTATTTTGGCCTTTCTCTTGTTTGGTTACTGAAATCTTTTTCTGACTTGATGGTGTTGATGCCAGAAGATGAAAGGAGGTTGAGATATCAAGGGAAAGATCAGATGTGACTGAGTGCTCAAGATGATCTCGCGCTTGAATGATTTTGATGGGAAGGAGCTTCGCGATGCGAGTCACTGCCAAGCAACATGAGACAATTATAAGATATCCTCTGCCTTTGTTGCTTGGGTTATCTTGTGCAAGCACTGTAAGTAGCTTGATCTTTATGAGCAACAGCTAAAGAGGTGCGTGAACTACTGAGGTTGTACTCTATGCAATGACAAGTAGTTATATGTCTCAGCTCGCATCAATGCTATTTAGTTTGCAGACTAGAAGCCTCTGAACAAGAGCTCTTAATTATATTTATATGTATTATATTGTTATCGGTTGTAATTAATTTATGTATAGGGAATTGTCGGCAGCGGTAAACTCGGGTTTATCTGCTGTTTTCCCTTTTATGTATATAAAAGACTTGGTCAGGTGCCGTATGGTCTTTGATGAAGACGCGGTATCAAGTCTGAGACAGCTTACAGAGTTTGGTCAAGTATTCCTGAACTAGGACGGATAGCGATGAAAAGTACACGATTAAAAAGATGCAGGATTGAAGAAAGGTTGGTCATGTGCGGGAGTCTAGAACATTTCATGGGTTTGATCTATATTAAGCGATATGCATCTGAGGAAACAACATAGATAGATAACTGTCAAGTGTAGCAAAGAACAAATAGGCTGAAGCAATAGAAATGCCTATCAATGATATTTCCGTCCAAGGTACTTTAATTGACTCGTCGTTGCCTTGTCTTTTTCGGAGATTTCGAATTTCCATGTTACAAGAAGCATGACGTGAACTCATTTTATTGTATTAGTACTATATTGGATAAACATTCACCAATATAAGATTACTCATTACCAGGAGGAATCTCATAATCTCGACTGTAATAACAGGAAGAGGAAGAAACAAAGGTGATGCGACGATGAGCCTCTAGTCCCGACCACAGGTGAACGTCGGGGGATCGAAGGTCAGACAAACGATCACTCGTGTCGCGCTATGCCGGGGTATCCAACAATTGAACAAGCTGGACCTTCCTGAGGTAGTTTTTGGTACCGTCTATGGTGTTTCCGTAATAAAATCTTGAAATCGCTAATAATGTTTGACTCTAACCACGTCTTCATCAATCACAAACCCTACAGCTTTGTCTCTCTACCAGGTTTGGCTGTCATAGGCAGTATAATGCCATCCTGGTAACCGGTCGCAACATGCTTGCCTTTGGGACTCCATATCAGGCTTTCCATTGCGCCTCGACCAGCACTGAATCTTGGCCAAGAGACTTCTTGCATCCACCATCCGTCTCCTTCCACCACAGCCTCATCAGCGTTGACATGAACGTAGAACGAATAACTTAGGCTTGCTGCGATGCCCAGGTCGTGGCCGTAGCCTAAATGATTGCCTAGCATGAAAAGACTATTGCGATCTGCCTCGAATGCATGACACAAGACGTGTGCGTTCGTGTCTTCTTTCGGAAGAGGTTTCAGTAGTCGGTAGTAAATGAGTTCTCTCCGGTCTGGTATAGCCTTGTCTTTGTTGAAGTCCGACATGTCAACTTTGTACATGTCCAGAATAGGGAATGCTCCATGGCCTTCGTTGGGGAACTTTGCTTTCAGAGCATCGACGTCGGCTTGTGGGCATGGATTCCACTGATCAGGTTTGCGCGATGAGAGTATGTCTTTGAATCTCTCCTGTGGCGGAATCCCTTGGACCTCATCGGAGCTGGAAACTGGGCGTTTGAAGGTGACGATACTGGTTAGACAAGGGCTCCCGAGAGGTGCTTCGGAATCCGAGTCGGGAAACGGGCCCGATAGGTTGCTTGATGGTTGTGTTGGCTGACGAGCGTGAACTAGCCGCGTTGAAAAGGAACGGCTTGAATGAACTTCAGATACATCTAGGATGAAAGGGCGATCCGAGAGTCCGGGGTTGGTGAACACGGCGTGGATGGACTGAAGAGAATAAGTCTGTGTTCATCCATAAACAAGTCCGACTTACATGGATCCCTCGTCTGTTTTCGTCTACATTGCCATGGTCTTCTTCTTCGACTACACGGGTCGCTGCAAGAGCTGATAGAGCATATACGACAGCGCCATAAGCTCCTCTTGTGATCTTTGGTGGAGGAATGCCAACAGCATCCCAGGGGAGTTCTTGCCCGGGTGTCCAAGCTGGCTGCCGACTCATGAATCTCTGAACTGCTTGTTGTGTTGATGATGTATCATCAGGAAGCCTGGTTAGCTCCAAGGCTTCTTGGAATGAGAGTCGGTTCCATTCTTTAGGCGTGCTCATTGAGCCTGGAGTTTCGGAGCATGTAACTTCAAGGTAAGGTCTCAAAAGATTGAGTGGGCGACATCAGGTAATGAGAAAGTCGTCAGGTAATTAGGTATCTTTTCCTAAAGCCCTTGGAGTTATTTTGCTTTGCGCAGTGTTGGAATTGTCGTTGAGGAAGTATTAGAAGCCGGGTGTTGATGCTCAGTACACCCGGCCCCACACCAGTTGATGATACCGAGGTCCGCCGATCGTCCTCCGGCCGCCGGAAGTTCATTTTAAGAATAAAGTGTAAGAGCGGCAACCAGCACATGTGAATGGCAGTGAAATTGATAGAGAATCAGATGGCCCAATGCGGTTGAAATTACACGAAACAAATTTCTGTTTCAGTGTATCAGGTTACTGAAGTGAACACATGAGGAATGACCCTGCGGTTAGTACACCCACTGTAGCATTGAAGCTCTGGACAATAGGTGAGCTGGACTGCCAGTAACATTTCACTCCCAAGAAAATAGACGGCGATCAATGAACTGCAATCTCAAATGCAAATCGTGATTCAAAGCACATATTGCTGTGCTGCTGGTTGGTAGAATGCAAGATGATGCCAGTTGAATGCCTTTGTCACTACCAGGTGCATTCCCTCACAAGCCCCTCTCATCATGGACAGGTCGAAATTCTGAAGAAAGGCATCATGGTTGCGAAATAAACTTCATCGTCCAATCACTGAGCTTCGTGCAGCTGTAACTCCCTAAGATTCACAAGGGGTTGTGGTTACCTCAAGGTGTTACAGCTGTACCTGTAAGCCTAGCCTCCCTAGGACCTGAAGCTCCGGCAGAGTCATGACGTCGTCACTCTTAATCACTGGCTTCGGTGTCTGCTATAAAAATGATCAGGCATGAATCTCTTCTTTCACAAGTCATCCCAACCACAAAAAAGGCACGACTTTCTAGATTACCATCAGGCAATTTGCGCCTGCAGCTTTCAAGATGCTGTCGTGCTTTGGCATTGGTAAAAATCGCGAGGACGCAGAGCGCGAACCTCTGCTGCCGCGTTACAATGACGACACTGGTCTACAGACGCGACTCCATGAGAAGCTCCATACATATCAAATGCTACGCGCCATCTCTAAAGGATATATGCCAACAAACGAACAGCTTATAATCCACTTGAGAACTCTTCTATCGGCTCAGATTTTGAACCCTGAGCGCCAAGAGCTGAGCCCATCAGGACGAGCCCTGGTCAGAAGCATCAAGCTATGGATCAAGCAGTTCATCGAGGTGTTGCAACACAAGAATAGCAAGGACCAGATTCAAGACTTCATCTGGTATCTTACCAAAGCTCGTTTGGATGTCGACGTAGCACATATTGAACAGCGAGCTGCCAGGGCAAAGGTCCGAGCCGATGCTGTCGCAACCTACAAGAGTCTGCAGACTGTTGGATCGCTTCTCTTGACCAACTCCGATTTCCGCATCTTCCTTTCCGACCTTAGCACTGTTGGAAGAGAGGTGCTTCGAGACACTGCCTTCACCTTGTCCGACGTCTCCAAACAAGCTGGCGAGGCCATCAAGCCGTCCAAGGAGGAAGAAGAGGCCCTTAAACAAGCAAATGGCAATGGCAAATCACCTGCTCCACCTTCCGACGAAGATCTTAAGAATGAAGTTGTAGATGTCGGTGAGACTGTCAAAGATGGTGCGCTTGAAGTGGCCGACGGGGCGGTACAGAGCATCAAGGAGCATGTGAAGGGCGATGAAGGTGATGCACTGGTGAAGCGCCTCAAGCAAACTGTGATGAACCTCCGGAAGCGAACAGACTACAAGGAGTCGGTTTCCACAATCTCGATGCTCATCCAACGTTACCTTCTTGCCTACTCCCACGCAGCCGCTGCAACCGTTGAAGCAGTTGAAGAGGACACCCAGCCCAACCCAGAGGCCGACAAAGCAGTCCACAATTTCTGGTTGTTCATCACTTCTCTCGGCAAGCGCGAGCATTGGGATGAGGTCAAGAAATCCTTCGAAGCCGTTGTCGATGACGGAAAAACCGACCCCAACTTTGATGAGCTTGTGCGACAGATTGGCAATCTGGTGCAGGATATGCTGAGCGACCCCGACTTCTTTGACAACATCGAAGAACGATTCCAGGAACTGCGCAAGAAGTCTAATGATCTGACTGCCAAATCATCAATTCGAGATGATCTCGATGCCCTGCTTTCGAGTCTGTATGCCGCTTTCCGCTCAATCTTGGATGACCAGGATATCAAGAAACTCATCCACACAACTGAAAGAATTGCTCTCCTCTTGTCACCAGCCGGCGAATACGCTAACAGCGACCTGGTCACTGACACTATCAACATCTTTGTCCCTCTCCTCATCCAGGCTGTTCAATACATCCCCATTCCACGTGTTGAAGTATCGGCACCCGCTATCGATCTTCTGCTGGAGAATCTCATCCTTGAGCCCGGTCGCACCATCAATGCAAGCTCCTTCCTGCCCTTCCAGCTTAACATCTCAACCTACAATGATGTTCAAGTGAGAAAGGCACTTCATGGGACACAATCTACCATGAAATCAATGGTGAAAGTGACTTTGTCTGGCCTCTCCATTGCAGCAGACGACCTGGGTTACTGGTTCCGCCTACACTCTGGTCTTCTCCGTATGGTGGATGAAGGTATCGCAGGATTCCACCTTGATAAGCGCGGCGTCGACATCACTCTCGACCTTGAAATTGGAAAGGATCGCATGGAACAGATCGTCTCCTTACGCGATGTCAAGGTCCGCATCCATCACCTTAACTACACGCTGAGCAAGTCCAAGTTTGCTTGCCTCGCTTGGATCCTGAAGCCATTGGTGCGGCCCATTGTGCGCAAGGCTCTTGAGGTCAAGATTGCAGCTTCAATTGCTGAAGGTCTTCACTTCCTGAACCGAGAAATGCTTTATGCACGGGAGCGTCTCCGTGCCACACGAATTGCTGATCCAAAGGACCTCTGGACGTTCATTCGAGCAGTTGCTGCACGTCTCGTTCCAGCACCCGATCCAGACATCGACGCCCGCGTTGGCGTCAAAGCAGGGTCAGGCGTATTCCAAGGGCGGTATGCACCTGGCAGTCTGGTCAAACTGTGGGAGGAGGAAGGCAGGGATGCAGAGCAGAAGCTCTTTGAGTATGAGCAGGGAGGATGGAAGAATGATATCTTTGACGTTAGCACAAGCCGAGTTTAAGGTTGATTTGCGACGTATCATGTATATTAGTTACGGTACGCTCATTAGCTAGCTGATTTTGCGAGGCATGTTGGAGTTGCTGGAGTTTGTTTTAAGGTGGCAAGGTAACAAGGCTAGGTACAGGCAAAAGGGTACATGTTAGGATGGCGCATGATGAATCAAATTTTTCATGATGACTGAAGCGTCTAGAAAGTCCATGACAAAATGAACTGAAGGCATTGGACAGTTGTAATGCCGTTGTATCCGCTTCAGGAATGTCGTAACGCTCAGCATCCAGACGCCGAATCGGGAGTGAGATTTGGGCAAGGTAGCATCTCAGAAGAAGTTCTCCGCTTAGAATGGCCAAAATACATCCCAATGATACCACAGTACATGAATACAAAAATGTACGCGTGTGCATTTGGTACCGGGGGATGTGATCTCTCATGTTTCTCAATCTTAACCCCAGAAACAGCGGCCGCCTCCGCCCAAGCCCTAAAGGCGATCCCCAGAGTCGAGTATCCAGTCGAAGAAGAGCATGGTGCAGCACTGCAGGTATACCAATGGAGTGGTTTCAGTTAAAAGAGGAGGTGGCAGTTCTAGAGCATTGACGGTAATGAGCCATGCCATACTGCTACTGTAGCTCTGTGTGAGCTGGCTTGTGGCTGGGATACCTGTAGTGGAATAGTTTTGTCACTAGGTTGAAGAGAAGTTGACAGTCACGAGATATTTACTTGAAGCATAGTATTTACCTACCTGTATAAGTTGGGTAGTTGACCTCCACTATTTGATTATTTTGAGCAGGTCAATAGCATAATATGATCTGACCAGGATACAAACTCTGTCCGCCGCTGCATTGATACCTCTTTACCTTCACTTTCTCAATGAGCATCCATTCTGTTTGACCAAAAACCGCTCGGGTTTCCTCCCTTGTGATCCCTGCTGATTGATTTTCCCATCCCCCCCTTTCTGCCCGACCATCTGGTCTCAGCCAACGAAAAAGCAAGTTCATCTTGCTGATCCCTGTATCCTAGAACGCTTGATTCAACCGCCTGACCAACGCCCCCGGCCTATGGGAGATGCTGTGCGACCATGCCTTTTGCCCCGGATGGCTTACCCCGGACTTGTTTCTTGGGTTCCTTTCCCTGGGCATGTTACCTCGAGGGACTACAGTATAGGACATGCTGTCGTTCGACTAGTTTTCCAGCTGTGGTTTCTAAGAGGCCAACGTCACAAAACTCTGTCTCTGGCTTCGGTCTACGAATAGGATAGACAGGCATGCTGATGTATTAGGATACCCCCTGTAAACCCCAGGTCATGGTTGTTAGGCCTTGGCCAGAAAAAGCAATCCGAATGTCACAGTCAGCATCTCAACTCGCTTGCTCGTGTCGGCCCCGGATTTCCCATCGAATTGGTTCGGCGTGATCCTTGCTCCTATTGCTTGCACTTGCAGGAGACTAGCAGCTGTAGCTTGGTCCTGGTCTGTCTTGGGTGCTCCTTGTCCAAGACGACCTTTCCCCTCTTCAGTCTTTGATTTTCTCCATCATCAGTTGCCAGTCACCATTTCTAATCTCATCCTAACTCTTTTACTCTTATCAATATCTCGTCCTGTTTATCTATCTATCTCTTTATCTCTCCATCTGACTATCCTGAGTCGGATATACCATTTATTGTTGCTCCCCTTATTCCGATCCCGCCTAACTTTGGCCTCAGCTCAGTTCCCCACTTCGCTTGTCGACAATCACGCCAGTTATTCACCAGCATTGAACGTCTGCACTCTTAAGTAGACAACTCGTGACACCCTGGGAGGCTTGGGAGAGGCATATTAGGTGCATGGAACTGTCCTGACTCGACTCTACTGCAATATTGAGGTCTAAAGAATTGCGTCAATTTGTTACAAGTCATAGCCGGACATTTCAAATACCGAGCTCTTCACGCATCACCAGATACAACTTGTGATTACATCTCCAAGTCGAATCATTCTCAGCTGAAACTCTTCGGCACTGAAAAGCCAGATATTTCTTTCTCAGCTTTTCTAATACCTGGCCAGCATATCCTCTCATCTTGTTTCACACTGGTTAAAGCGGATGGATCTGACCAGGCAGCTCTGACAGCACCCCTCAGACGAAGCGCAAGCTGTCGTAATGGAGGTAGAAGCCAATGGACAGAGCTCAATCAATCTGCTTGAGCCCTGGCGCTGCCATTCTGCTGGCGGCTGCCACGATGACCTGCCCATTTCCCCACTGGATCTCGCTTCTGATGACTTGACTCAAGTCCCAAGATGTTCCGGCTCAGACCCTTTGTTCGAAGCATTGATGGGAGACTCGAAGTATCGTACTGTTCGGAAAGCAGAAAGTACTGAAGGCCATCGGAAGCCAAATGCAAAAGAAACGTTAATCCCGAGGTCCCGACCCGAAGGCCCGGGATTCTCTTTTCCTTCAGCAGAGGATGCAAGGAACAAATTTAGCCCTTTAGACATACGACCTGAACCAGCATCAACGGGACCTCGTGGTATCAAGCGAAAGCGCTGCAAGTCCGATGTCGATGGCTTCAACACGGCCGACCTGTGTGTCAAGAAACGTCGACTTCGTGCCGAACTTATCACGAGTCGTCTTTCTCAGCCTTATTCTCAACCTGCCACTCACATCCTTAACCGAGAAGGTCAAGAGGCTGGTGACAAGCGGTTCTTGAAGATGGCTACTTCAGTTGATATGACCCGAAGGATCGCACATCTTCACGCAACTTCGTTTCTCCGCTTCTCGACCATGAATTGTCTGAGGAAGAGGTTGAGCCTCGGACAGGCTGCAGGTAATAAGAAATATGAGCAGGAAATTGCGACTATCACATCGAAAGCTGCCGGCAAGACGAATTGGCGACCTCCGATGCTACAGGATTCGTCAGCGGGCAAATCTCTGAGGATCTCACCAACTGGCACGGGAATTATTGGACCTTCGGGCATGATGGTATCATCGGCAAGACCTCAACCAAGCTACCCACCTCAAAAGGCATTCCAACATCCAAAACCCCCATCATGCCGACTATCCAATCCTGTGGCCCTGCCTCTACCTGTTGGCGATGTAGCTGCAACGAAGAAGCGTACATCACCTCGACTCTTCCCCATCCGATCGCCAGAGCTACGACCTACAGCGCCTTTACCTCCGCTGGACGATCTCGAAGAGGATAGTTTTGCATACATGCACCCTGCAGATGACGACTGGGACGATGTGGGGGATGATCAAGATAGTGTATATTCTGACTTCAGCGTTTTATTCGGACAGGGCGATGATGGCAACAATGGCGAAGAAGACAGATCGTATGAGGAGTATTTGGATGAACTCGATGGCATCTGCTGGATGTCAAGATAGTTAGGCAAATATATAGTGGCGTCTCTGGGCATCTCGGGGAGCATTTTTAAAGGAATTATGTAAAGTATACTTCTAGCATTGGGTGGCAATATGTTCTTATTCATGTTCAATACGGCGATATTGAAGCATTATCCGGCCGCAAGGACTGGGACAAAAATATGCTATACTGGCTTGTAATATTATTCGGCCAAATGGGGAGGCTTAGATACACCACAGCTCAAGCAACAAGTAACAGATTGTTATTGATAAGTGATCATGTTCATGGCTTCACACCAAGCTTAGAGGCTCGGTCGTTTGCAATATCGCACATTGCCTAAACACCGACTTAACATCAGAAACATCAAACCGCAAGTTATACATACCTGTAACGCTTCATCAACCTCTTTCGAAGAGTCGCCTCTAGAAATTCTTGCCTTCATGTTCTCCATGATCTCAGGTCTTCCCCGTCCGTTCACAAAAACGACATATCGTAATCCGGGGAACTTTTCCTCATACTCCTTGTTCAGCTTTGCCAATTCTTCGCCTTGGCCTTGCAGGCTGGCCTGCTCTGCAGCTGACTGTGCTGAGTCAACTTTCTTGGCTCCTAAACGGGGATGTGATCCGAGAATTGAGAGAAGAGTCTCATCTGGGTTGGCTGACGAATTCGAGGAGGCGAGCGAGGCGAGGCGAGTCCTGCAGGCCTCAATTAACTCCGGGTATGATGTATACTCTGCATCTCGCACGATGGGGAGGAGAGTGGAATGGATTGCTGGACTGGGCTCGAATAGCAGATCCAAAGTCTTGATCTGCTCGGCTTCATCTGCTACACGAAGATCTTGAGGTTGAGGTAGGGCCATGATGGATGTTGATGTTGGTGATCTTCGTAGCCAATTGTCACAGGATGTATTCAATCTATACTCGACATTCACCAACACCGCAGAAAATAACTATTTCACTCAAGAGCTGTTATCGACAAGCAGTCACATCAATTATCGGATTACGGAGACATGCGAACTCGCTATTACCGGTGCTCCCCGCGTTGAGACATGCATGCATCATCTTGATGCACGATAAGATACCGTCCGCCTTATCTTATCACCCCGTGATCCAAAGCTCTGGTCAGTGCACTGGCAAAATCTCGACTAGGCAATTGTCGTCGCAACAGAGCTTCGAGACGTTGATTTGCGCTATACCCGACGACAAGCAATTGAAAGCTCCACGAGCTCAAATTTGTAGTCGCCATGCTTTGTGGAAGTAAGTTCTTCAGTTTTACCATAGATAGGTAACGGTGCGCTGACCCCTTGACAGTTTCTGGAGAGGCTCCTCAAGAGCCCGTCGTTTCTAAGAAGTCTGGTATGTATTATCAACACCATCAACGCGCAGCTTTCATGGCTAACTTCGCAAAGGTGTCGTTTACGAGAAGCGCCTTATCGATCAATACATCAACGAACATGGCACCGAGCCCGATTCTGGCGAGGCCCTGACCGCCGATGACCTCCTCCCTATCCATTCGTCGCGTATTGTCCGACCGCGTCCTCCTACCCTCACATCGATTCCCGCTCTCCTCGCTACTTTTCAGAATGAATGGGACGCGCTGGCTTTAGAGACATATAACCTCAAGGAGCAGCTGGCACGCACCAGAGAGGAGCTTGCCACAGCGTTGTACCAGCATGACGCTGCTGTCCGAGTTATTGCACGACTCACGAGGGAGCGAGATGAGGCCAGAGATGCTTTGAGCAAGGTCACTGTGACAGGAGGTGCGGTCGATGGTGATTCTATGCAGGTCGATAGCGTGGAGAAGTTACCAGAGGAGCTTGTTGCCAAGGTGGACGAGACCCATCAGACGTATGTGGTTATCCTACAACTACACGATCCAAAACTAACCAGCGTGCAGACTATCAAAGGGTCGCAAGAAGCGCCCTGTCCCTGAGGGCTGGGCTACCGGCGAAGAGATTTCAGCTTTCGAGAGCGCGACCACACACTCCCTACCCGTTCCTGAGGCTACCGCTCTTACTGTTGGAGGAACCAATGCCGCGGCAGTTGGAGGCTTGAAGGGACAGGCAGTTGTCTATTCTACCACCGAGGATAAGGTCGAGCAGTCGCTCTCAGTGGGTGAGCCTGTTACAGACGCTGTTTGGGCCGAGGCCGGTGTCGCCTTTGCGACTGGCCAAGGCAGTGTCAAGATCTTCCAGGAGGGCAACCAGGTTGCATCACTGAGTGAACATGCTGGCGCTGCTACGGCATTGAGCCTGCACCCCAGCGGTGAAATTCTGGCCTCTGTTGGTACAGATAAGAGCATCGTGTTCTACGACTTGGTCGCACAGAAACGTGTTGCCCGCGCTTACACCGATGCTGGTAAGTTTCTCTTGGTATACCCAAAGATAATTCTGTGCTAACGTTTTCCCAGCTCTTACATCTTGTGCCTTCCACCCTGATGGTCACCTCTTTGCCGCCGGTACCACATTAGGCGAAATCAAGCTCTTCATGACCAACACTCTTGAGCAGGCAGCTTCTTTCAGCCTGGGCGCCCCTATCCAGGCTCTGAGCTTCTCCGAGAACGGTTACTGGTTCGCAGCCACAGCCAAGGGCCAAACCATGGTTACTATCTTTGATCTGCGTAAAGAGGGAGACGCGGCGGTGGCCAAGGTTCTTGAGACTGGCGGGCCTGTCCAGTCCCTGGCGTGGGACTACAGTGGCCAGTTCCTCGCCACTGGCGGTGCGGCTGGGGTCACAGTGCAACAGTTCACCAAGTCCAGCAAGAAGTGGACCGAGCCTTTGAAGAGTTCTACACCCTCCGTTGCTGTTCGGTGGGGAGAGTCTGCAAAGCAGCTCGTAACAGTCAATGGTGAGGGTGTGGTCAGCGTACTTGCAACAAAGGAATAGACTGGGGCTTAGATGAAATTTCATTGATAATTTGTATTATACACCCGAATAAAGGGTCAAAGCAAAGCACAGAGGTTGGTGTTTGAAAATTGATAATTATGGTTCTGGTTTTTGCATATTGAAATGGGAGGCAAAACTTAGCAATATTGCAAGTGACAAAAAAGTGACAGGTAAACTTAACATTGCCTTGTTAAGTTTTTGGGTTAGGTGGTTATTTTTGGCGCCTTTGCTAAATGTCAGAAGTCTTCTTGCTCCCAGAGGCTGGCGGTGTATTGTTTACCTGATGATACTCCAAAACAACAACAAAAGAATCATCACGAAAACCCATCATGGGCTTCAATACAACAAGGTACCTATTGACAGTGGAGCCAGGCGGTATTAGCCCCTTGTAGTGAAGCCTTGAAGCCTATTCTTAGTGGCCACTTAGCGGGGTAAACAGTGTTCGCCAAGTGCAGGGTCTCTATGCGCTAGAGTCCTGTCGTCACATGGGGAGCAGCCTCGCATCGATCGTCACAGTAGCGACATTCAATTTCAACTTCCTTTCATACAACTAACTTTGATGCTTACCAACAACCCTCAGCTCCCCACGACTCCACGCCTACGCCCTCCAACGAACCCATACGACACGATACAGACGCTTACGACTCCTCTGAGCATAATTCTATGTCTCATCATCTAATTCAGTCTTGCTGCCATAGCGCATTTGCTTAGCTTTCTCTACTTGCTAATCGCCACACTTTTCGTCTGCTTCGCCCTGTGCGGCCATTCACTGTATAAGTGTTCACTACCTCGTGAGATATCCAGGAGGCTTTATGCCGTGAACACGATAAGAGAGGGCACACGATATCTCCAATTATAACCGCCTAGACCTCGATACCTCGCATTTCAAGTCTTACACCACCTACTCAACATGGCTGAAAACAGTGACCCTCTCGAGATGTTTGAGGCGGGAGGGGATGAAGATCCTGAACGCTTTTTCGAAAACGCTTACAGACCACGGCCAAATGCTGGAGATCACCTATTTCTTCCACATCCCAATGCACCCGCTGCGTATCATAACACCCGCCACGTTCGCCGCTCACAAGTTGCTCGAAATTCAGCAATACAACAACAGCCGCAAGAAGCTACCCCTGTGATCGACCTCACGGAAGAGCCTGATTCTCCTGTACAATCCCGAGCTATTCTCGACATCCTCCAGCCCGCGAGACCACCCGCAAGGAACCCGCGTAGAACGAACTCCCAACGCATATCACCGCCCCAACTAGCACGCACCGATGGTACCTTCGTGGGACGTGCAGAAAATGTTATTGACTTAACTGCGGACTCGCCTGAGGAAGACCGGTCACATTTCAGGGGGAGACGCGAGGTACCGAGACCAGACGAGCTGATTGAGTTGGAAATAATAAGCCAGCGACCAGCTCTGGGATCTCTACCAAACTTTGCTGCCTTTGGCCCCTTCAGGAGATTGGCTGGTATCTTTGGGGCAGCAGACATAGCCTTCAACCCACCAAACCTAGACATTTCACGCAACGCATTCGCACGGCAACCGACCCCAAAGCCGCAAATGTCCCCACCACCCCCAACCCGAGAAGGGTTCACTCGCAATACCTGCAACGACCCGGAGAAGGAGTCCGAAAGTGTGGTTATCTGCCCAGCCTGTAATGAGGAGCTGGCTTATGACCCAAGCGGCACAGTGACTCAGAGCTCTGTGGGCCAGCAAAAGGGGAAGCGAAAACGAGCACCGGGAGAACACCACTTCTGGGCCGTCAAGAAGTGCGGACATGTAAGTTTTACAGTTGTACATGTGTATGCCACCAGAAACTAACATATACAGGTCTACTGTGCCGATTGTTATGAGAACAGAAAGCCTACGAAGGCGAACCGTGGCGTAGGCTTCCGATCCCCTGATGGGCGACCTGCGCTCGCGACTCCAAATGACCTCCGATGCGCAGTGGACGGTTGTGATAGCAAGGTATCGCAAAAGTCGGAGTGGGTTGGAATCTTCCTTTGATTTGCTGGCCTGGGAGTTGGTGGCAACGAGGTCATGAATGACGATAGGGATACCGCGAGCATAGCATTGGCGTTAAGGATTATATCTTATCAGACACTTTTCCCCCTGAAGTCTGCAGGGCTTATTTTTTTTTCTCTTACGGTACAGCGTTGATATATGTGATTTCATGGTGAGGATCAGGGGTTGAAAGTAAGGATAGCTTGGCCCGAGAGCGTCACTAATCCTTAGACTAAGGTAAACTTCTCAAATAAAACAGGATAATATTCTAAACGCCGTCGCTATGTCATGAGAAAAATATGCATAATTTGCCACCCAGCACCCATACAAAAGGGTAGCATGATGCCCTTAACTCCGAGCCATCGTGCGATCCCATGCCATGCTGTAATTCCTCCCAGTGTTGTGCAATTCGGCCATTTCGGTAGTCGTCAACCAATGTACGTGTTTATCGTTATATCATGAGGTCTAGGTCCAAATCGTCGACCCATTCGCCGCCATATGACTCTTGCGAAGCACTAAGTCCCAAAGGCTGTTGTGGCGGCTTCTGGTTCTCTTTGCTTTCTTGCTGTAGTGGTGGTAAGTGTTGTTTTGGTGTCTCTATTCGTTTTGGTGGAATCCGAGGGTTCATAATGTTAGGGTTGTTGGATAGTCTAGATGAGGGTTTCTTAGGGGGTTGTTTCGATAGTTGAGGCTCAGTTCGCTTTGCGGAAGTTGTCGTACTGTTGTGTGGTGGTTTCTGTAGTGTTGGTGGTGTCTTGAATGGGGGTTTTCGTGGCTGATTGCATTGAGCTGCATGTGGAGGGGGGTTGGAAAACACTGGTGGTTTTTTCACAGGTTCACGCGGCTTGCAAATTCTGCGAGACTCTACCTGAGCTTGCTCTATCATACCAGCCTGTATGCGAGCTCGTTCGCGTTGCTGGATCTTCTCAAGCGCAGCTGTACGACGACTTCTCTGAATAGCAAGACACATTCTTTCGTGTGAGCCGGAAGAAGTGAAGAAACGTCTTGGTGGTGGAGGTGGCGAGTCCGAGGCAGGTTCAAGTGCTGGTAAGAGGGGCTGGTCTGAGGATTTCTCTAGTCCTTCATCGAAAGATTCCTCCTCCTCTTCTTCTGCAATAGGGGTCAAGTGCAAGGGAGCAGACGGCATTATGCCCTCATCCAGCTCTTCCTCAAGTTCTCGGACTTGTTGAGATGATGAAGGGAAGAAATCATCCAGGTTGAAGAGAATCGCTTGCGTGCTCATGGGTGGTTCTTGGTGTGGTGGACTTGGGGATCGTGGTTCCAGATTCTGTTGTGGAAGAGGCGGTTTCGTAAAAGAGACTGGAGGAGCAGGTCGCTTCAAGCCCAAATCTTCTGCATAGCGATTTGGAATGTCATTCCTAGTGACTTCCACTGGTTGCTTCGTCGTGGTAAGTACTTCTTCTGGTATTTTGTTGCAGGTCTTTTGGACTCCGTGGTTCATGTTGGATTTTGCATTGCCCATAGCTGCTTCAATATCCTCAAGAATTCCCAGGGCCAGATCTTCCTCGAAATCCGCATCTAATTCGTCCTCCGATCCTTCTAGCTCTATTTCGGGCATTGGTGGTTTTTCTAGTGCCGTTTCCGATGCAATAAGGGCTGCTGTTTGTTCTGTAGTTTCTGCAATTGTCTCTTTTTCCTCCTCAGATGATTGAGGCTTTGGTGATTCCCGTAGCGGTTTTGGTAGGTCCTTGACAATGGTTTCCATAGCAGCATCAGAAATTTCCTCATCGTCTTCCTGTATGTCATCAAGCTTCTGCGCCTTGTTCGCCGGCCGTTGTGGTTGTTCTTCGCTTGTTATCGCGTCATTCACCGTCGCATTGTCGTCTTTAATGTCGTTACCTTGTGCATCTCTCTTCTTTGAAGTACCATTCCCTCTCACAAACCATGAAATCGTTTCCTGACTGGGTCGAACATTCACCAAAGGCAATCCTTTCTTTCGTTTCGCTTCTTTCTCCGCCAACTCTTTCTCTTTCTTCTTGTCCCTGGCAACCTTTGCCTTGGCAGCCGCCTTCTCCCGTTCAAATTCCTTTCTGATTCTTTCCTGTTCAGCCCTCTCTTGTCTCCTGGATTCTTCCCGTGTGAGTTTAGGGCCCTTATTGGCTGCTTTGTAGGCGTTCCGGACTTGTTTTGAGGTCATGGGCCGTAGGGGCGGTTTGCCGGGAGAATCCGCACGACCAGGGAATTTCGGGATGACCGTGAACGTTCGCTGGCCCATGTTGAACTTGAAGACGACATTTGGCCAGCTTGCACGACAGGCGGATGTGGTTTGATGAGATTGGTGATAGTGATTGAGTTGGGAGTGACATGGAACGCGTGGGGGAGGGGTTTGACGCGAGGTGGAAACGAGATCACGTGGGTCCATGAACAATAACAGTACGACAAACATCAATCCTCGTAAGACAGCGAAACGCATTGAATTATGGATAATGGACTTCTCAGACTCTCAAAATTCAGTAATTCTATTGGCGTCCCTTCTATAATCCGTCTCGTGGTCTCTACTTCTCAAGGGGCTCACGAGTAGGGTCCCAAGCACAAGGGCTATACTCATCAGTTGCCAAGTCCTTTACTTCCTCCTCCGTCAACTCAAAGTCGAACAATTGAGCATTCTCTAGAATCCTTGAGGGTGTTACGCTCTTTACCAGAGGAACATAACCCCTCTGCAAGCTCCACCGAAGAAGAACCTGTGCTGGACTCTTGCCATACTTGTCCGCAAGGGCCTTGACCTTGGGGTCATCAAAGCGCTCACCCCGCACAATTGGGCAGTAAGCCTCGACTGCAATGCTTCGGTCCTGGCACCACTTAACGATGTCAGGTCGTGTGAGCCACGGGTGCACCTCCCACTGCCCGACCGAGATGACGCCTCCCTTGCCCGGTCCAAGTTCGGCATCAAGTTCTTTGATGTATGCCTCTAGTTCATCGAGATGATGAACACCGTAGTTGGAAACACCGAGTGATCGCACCTTTCCAGCTTCGACGCACTCAGCAAGAGCTCTCCAAGCACCCTTTCGAGCATCAGGTCCACCATACGGGGCGTGAATGAGAACAAGGTCAAGATAATCGAGCTTTGTCTCATCGAGAGCAATGTCTACCTGCTTGTGTGCATTCTCGTAGTTCAAGGGAAACTGTCTAGTGAAAATCTTGGTAGTGAAGAAGAGCTCTGAGCGAGGTACGCCAGACGCTAGGAGTCCAGCTGCGCTAGGGCCCTGGTTGTAGTACCCTGAAGCAGAGTCGATCTGAGTCTGTTAGTTGTGCATTGAACGCCAAAGTCTTTGGCTAAACTCACATGGCGGTAACCTATCTCGATGGCCTTCTTGCAGAGGTCGGGGGCTTGTTCAGCGGGACTGAATGACGTGGTTAGAGTACATAATGCCTCCGGAACATGACATGGACTTACACCTTGTAGACCTAGGCAGTTACATTAGCAGGATGTGAAACGAAGGATTGAAGGATCACTTACTCCATAGCCAAGAAGAGGGATCTGGTAGCCTGAATTGAGCTTCCTGGTAGAGTCGAGAGCGAGCTTGGAGGCCATTCTGAAATTCATGAACACCTTCTGTATGATGTTGAGTTGATGTTTGTGGATGAGGGGTAGAAGCAAGGACGATGAATCACTTAAATAGTTTCAGGCTCTACAAGGTCAACACTTTGTCAACAACAAATTGTTTGACTATATAAATATTCGGAGCTCGGAGTTACGACATGATTTTGTACTCTCGCGTTTATAGATCAGATAAGCGCGAGGAACTCGTCGTGATGATCATCGTGGCGTTGATTCGATATTCACAGTTGGGTAAAAATGCGGGGATAGTTACGTGCCCTTGTTGTCGATCTTGTTTACTTATCGCCGAGAAAACCGACGACCTCAAGACCTGAGAGTTCCTCAGGAGATACGCAATTAACTAAAACATATTAGAGGTCAGCTATCCACGTCATTGGATCAAGATTGGGGATGTACAGTTACGGCAGACTGAGTACATAACTTCCTTTGAGCAAGTTTCACGTAACGGTACA
Source organism: Fusarium acutatum (assembly GCA_012932015.1). Classification (NCBI taxonomy): domain Eukaryota; kingdom Fungi; phylum Ascomycota; class Sordariomycetes; order Hypocreales; family Nectriaceae; genus Fusarium; species Fusarium acutatum. The sequence goes on from JAADJF010000007.1 coordinate 102,811, forward strand.
GGGTAGCCACCACAGAAGCACCTAAGGGAGGAGAGCCTCATGAATTCGTTTCTCATTTCTTTTATCTACTCGTTCGACTAGATGACACTATTTTCAACAGTAGACTCTTCATTTGCCTCATTATCTTCATCAGCATCGTCTTCATCAAGGTCCAGCATTGGATAGTTGAGTATGGCAGCGATATCGCCCAACATAGTTAATCGCTGACCACTCTCATGATCACTGCTGAGAATCCTTGCCTCACCACCATCACTCCTTACCTTGTCAACTAGAGCGACGTACTTTTTGCGAAGAGCAAGGTCTTCACTTCGGAACAGAGAATTGTTGACCAGGAGAACACCACCGCCTGGTCCCACAGCTCCCTCTTTGACAGCCTTCTCGACGGCTGAAGTACCATACCATGCACGCCCATCGTCCAGCTTTAGCATCTCGAAGAATTGATCAACATACTGCGTTTCGCGGGCGAATTTCATATCTTTCATCTTGGCCAAGACTTCAGGGCTCTTAAGGATCTCGTTGAGACTGTGGACGTGACCAGAATTGGAGTGAACCACCGTAGCCTGCTTCGCCACGGCTGTAAGTACCTTGTCTGCTTTATCCCGTCCTTGGTTGGCGATATACTGCTTGAAGTCTCCAGCCACAAAGCCTGGGCTGGCCAGTAACAGCGGCCGTGACTGTGTGAAGTCCATAGTTCGTAAAAGAGTCGACAATGTCTTCTCAAAGAAGCGGCGCATACCTGCATCTTGGTCTGACGCAAGATCGCGTTTCTTGGGGATCACGCTCTCAACACGGACTTTGAGAACGGTTCGGAACGGTGTAATGAGACAGATGTTGGCAAGCCCTTCTTGCATGACAACGGCTGCTACGGCACCATCCTTATCATCTGATAATGCCTCTTGAAGAGTGGCTTTTGCGACAGAGTCCCATCCATCTAGCTTGACGATACTAAACGGGCGGTTCACCTCGAGATCGAGAGTATGATGAGACCCTAAGGGGGCATGTTGGTTCTCTATAATGATGGATCCAGAGACGCGGAGTGATGAGATGAGAGGATCAAAGGCAGTGGATTTGACCTTGATAGTCAGATTTGTGTGAAAACGCTCAGATTTCGAGCTCCCAGTGTCTGAAGTGACAGTTACTTTACGGATAGCGTGAGCATAGACGATGTCTCCAGATAGGATCAGGTTGTATGCATGCCACTATCAACATTGTTAGCGTGCTGTCTCATGAGAACAAGCGGTGACATCGGTGGGATTCGGAACAGATAGTGGCTTGAAGTGCGAAACATGTGGTACAAGGTGAATGCTGGACAGCAGCATGTCAAGCAAGGCCAGAGACCGCGGAGGGTGTGACAACGATGGAGGGGGAGGGGTAACAATAGGAATAGAGGCAGGGCCTAAAAGGGTCGATAAAGGGAAAACGATATGGCAGACCAGGGGTATAAACTTAGAAGGGACCAAGCAACAGGAACAGGGGCTACTGACCATATCTTCGGGATCCTCGGGCAGGAGAGAAACGGCCTCCTCCGCGTAGGTATTGAGGGCCTTGTTGCGTGCTAGTAACTTCATCTTTGGTTAGGTGTGCGAGCTGTGGCTGATGAAAGCTGAAGTGTGAAGCGTGAAGAAGTCAAGCTGGAGGCTGGATTTCAAAGCCTCGGATCTCGGTGGGTTTGTGACAACGACAGAAACAAGAGTTGGCCCGTGTCTGACAAAGACCCAGATAATTACTGGGCAACTGGTTGTCTCACCAGAGAACTTGCCGATGACAAACGGATGTTGGATGATGATGTTGATAGTGATACCCAATAGATTGTTGGCCCAAGATGGGTGGTGTAATGCGGCTAAGACTAGTAAGGCTGGGCTAGGCTAGGCTGGCTGACCAAGAGTCCAAGACGAAAAAGCCAAGACGGGCAGATTTTGAGGCTCAACGGCTGCTGGACAGTGTAGGCTAACTCTTCTGGAGGGAGTGGCTATCAGAATCGAGTATGAATCGTGAATGTGAAGTGCCAAGTGGATAGATGGACCACGGTAGTTCGGCGATACGGCAGTTGGACGGCTCAGAATAGATCTCTCGGTGCCGCTGTCAGGTACAGACAGACAAGGATGAGTTGATGATGTTGACGTCGGAGTCGGTGGTGGAGAGAAGCCGGGCCCGACGGGGTTTTGATGTTGTCCGTGGACCTGCGAGTGACCACTCTTTGAAAGTATCAGGCCAAGTTCTGAAAGCTAGACGCAACGGGATTGGAGTTTAGATGCCCACAAGTGGATAATTAGACGACGATTTGAGTGACGTGACTCCACAAGCTCAAAGTTCTCGAACACAAGATTTGTTTCTGGTGCATGGATGCGGAGTCTTAAAAGCTCCGCGGATTGCGGAGGATGAGATGAACGGAGTTCAACACGACCCCGATCGTTTGAAGCTATCACAGTGACAGAGCGCTAAACTAACTTTTCTTTTGCGCTTTTTTCCCCCTTTCGTCTGGCGGAGTTTGAGTGAGGGGATTTACAGATGGAACGGAAATGGATCGATTTGTTCGCTGTACGCCGAACGCCATAGAGACCCATGACAGGCCTTGGCGATCTTGGCGAGCGAGACATCGAAAAAAAAAAACTCTGGAAGAACGGCACGAGGTGATCCACGGAACTGCATTGCATTCTTGGCGATATGCGAAGGTGCTGCACTTTGCGTCGTGTGACAACCAGACAGACTGTCTGTGGTATGGTCGTCGAAGCAGGCATCCAATGTGGCTGAGGGAATAGAGGCATTCAATGCAAACCGTTGCCGATAATAAACCGTATTCTAATATTTAGTGAGTGATTGGATATAGGTCAAATTATCAGTTCGTAAGCTCTAATTATTAGGTAGCATCTCCAAATTCTTGTCAGCATTTAACTCTGAAAACGTCAAAGTTAGTTCTTTGCCTGAACAACGCGTCATCATGATACAGCGGATAAAAAAAGATATTTGGCAGAACAACACAGACTTACATTTGATACTCAATACCTGCTGATCTGACGTCGTGCATCTCGATAGTGCAAGGCACCGAGTTTCCTCTCCAAAAACCAAAACCATGCCTGGTTAAGAAGCTGCTAATCCCGGTCAGTCTCGGAAAGTCAACGACGTAAGCCCAGCATGTGAAATGCAAGAGTGAGTCTGCGTCGTTTAGCTGCTGGTTCTCGCATACTTGTCTCACTTGGGATGCATTCGATATAACTCTCTCGTTTTTGGTCCCCTCGTTCATGGGCTAGACCCGACGTTATATGTGCAGTTGTGCGAATGTGGTTGTGTTAGTGCAGTTCCTGGAGTCTTGGCTCTAAAAGTAATGCATCCCGAATACGCGGAAGCAACTAAAACGAGTATTGAATACAGAGCACGAGACATTTAGGCTTGTTGATGAGCTTCTAATTATGGTTGATATATCAACAAGTTCGTATACTCGTTTACTCGTATACTTGATACGATGCACTTCTGGAACATGACATGATGGGTCAATTACCGTATTTTCGCTTTTGCGGTCAAGATTTCAGCGTCTTATTCTCTCATTCACATGTACCTACTGTACGGAGTACATGCGGTGAGTACTGAGCCGTGGGCCGCATCTGAGGTGGCTGTGGCACAGACAATCTAGAGAACAGCCCGTTGAGATGATGGTCAATCATCCAGCCTTATGCGATCAAATACCAACTACCTAGTTACGTAGAAAGAGAACAGCCATCAACAAGGCGATGCCATTGTCAACATAGCCCATAGCCAGCCTGGAATGTTCACTAACAACCGTCACTAACAATGAGACCAATTAACAGTTGCCATGGTGAGCCATCAAACTGCCAAATTGGCTCTGCCCTATAAAACGAAGCCTGGTTGATGCACTCTCAACCAAGATCATCGCACTTAAGTCTTGTCTTACCTCATTTAGACTCCATCTCATCCATTCTAACCCCAGAAGATCCAGCCGATATCTGGTAAAGGTGTGATACAATCCTACAAGTTGCACTTCTTTTCCCCTTATTTCCTGTAAATTCAATGACGAGCCACAGCACAGCCCGCCCATACTAGATTCGGTACTTACCTGTTTCTCACAGCGCCGGGGGTCTGACCTGAGTGTATGTTACAGCACGGTAACGAACTGCAGCTACATATCAGCTGCTCATACAATAGGTTGTCAACCTTTTTGCCATCCAAAGTCGGCAGCTCTGTGCGCGTGGGCATCAGCTCTCCCTTTTCCAACATCTCATCCGTAGTAGCTTCTTACCAGCGCATTTCATCACCCCTTTTACTCCTTTTTCTTTTCTTATTATATCACGCGCCAAAATAAAAAAAAAAGCCCATCGAGCTTCTCTTACACACTAACACCATTTGGCTTTCGACCCCACTACACTGTGCTGGAAGTAGCTGGAAGCACCTAGTTGCCGCTGTCTGGTTGCTGTGCAGCGCTGTCCCCAGCGCACTACAGCGCCTGCCTGGTCGTCGCATTCGCCCGAGGAGTCGTTTTCGCTTAAGTCCTTCATGTCATGGCTGTCCGTCTCATATAACCATTGCAAAAATCGCTGGTTGCCCTGCTACACTCTGAGCACCTGATTCTGATTCTGTTGAGCTCTGTATTACAAAATACAATTACATGCATTCTTGCTTGGTTGCTTGCATCTGAACAGCCTTCTTACCTCCTTTCTATTTCTCCCTCCCTTGAGCATTATCACTCCTGTCATCATCCATTATTCACCACTACCAATACCTGTCTGACACGCCTGGAATTAGACCCTCACTCAGCTGGAGACTAACCAACATCACTTGCATATTAGTCCAGTCGGAGCGGAATATGAAATAAGGAGACAACATTCACCGACGGCCTATTGACTAAACACCAGCCAGTCGGCATTCATTTCACTGTCAGAGGCACACAGCTACAGTACATCGAGCCCTCAGCCCGTACGAAAGGATCTGCCTTGAGCCAAGCCTCCCAGCCTCACGTCTCGTTCCCTCTCGCTCGCTCGCTCTCGGACCCTTCGGATTGGATTGGACTTCAGAAGCTCGTTACCCCCGGTCTCCGCCACGCCCGCCCACTTCTCAGTGCTCACCCCCCCACGAGTCTCCGAGTCCGTCAGCCAAGGCCACACTCTCGTTTTGATCGGGTCGGGGACTGGACTCCCACAAGTTGCGCGAGGCCGACCGCCCGCGCAAGCCGGTCTATCTCGTTCAAAATTCTTTAGGGACTGGTTGCCCATCAAGTATGGAAGATGTCCGCCTCCAAGTCTTCGCCTGCTGTCCGGGGCGATCGTGGTTTGTATAGACGTCGCGATTCTGCCCTTTCCAGCCTTCCCGAGTCTGAGCCTCAACGCCGCCAGAGCCTCGCTGCTCGTTCTGATTCTCAGGGTATGTACATGCTGTATATGCTTCTTTACTCTTGCCCCCTCCACTCGGTCCTATGGCCAAGTCACAATGCCCTACCTACTAAGTGAACGCCTGGGCGCATGTCCGCTTATGCAGGGACTTGTTGCGACTGGAGCTTCCTATGCGCCCAAGGCCCTTTTCACTGGCCACTATTATATTAGCTATACACAATGCTCACTATAATACTATGTAAGCTGACAATCTGTCAATAGGTGCCGGTGCTTCCCTTGACCTCCCATCGAGCAGGCTCTCGACTACACAACCATCTGTGTCAGGCTCTCAGAATGCAAAAGAAACAAAGGACTGGAAACCTCCCTTCAAGTCGAGTTCTCCCAGTCCTCCCCCAAACGCTGGACTTGACCCTCTGAGTACGGTAAGTATTTCCGACTGGTTGACTCGTGGGCAACGAGGTATACTTGGACCGCAACTAACATGTGATGTCTAGCAAATCTACTTGCGTACCAACAGTAACACTGCAGAGCCTACCATCGCACAACGAATTCTAAACCAGGGCCGTTCCGACAGCCCTACCACAGAAAACCTACAAAGACAAAGCTCCGAACTCAGCAAGTCGCCAAACACTACCCAGGATTCTAGCAAGGATCGAAGGAAAGGAGTTTCTTTCCTGAGTCGACTGGGAATGCGCGGAAGTTGGAGGAAAGATGATGACATGCAGGAATCCGACTCCGAACTGGGTGAACTGCGAACCGATGGCACCTACGCACGAGCTCTCACATCCGTCATCGGTGCAGGTGGAGGATACATACCTCTTCATAAAGAACCACCACGATACATTCGAGTCAAGGCGCATAACAAGAAGGATAGAGACTATAACCACCTATTCCTCGCACAAGAACTTACCGCCTCAGAACACAAACACACGCATGGCCGAGCGGTAGCAACGGCAGTTGGAAGCAAGATCCTTAGGGGTGGTGATGCTATCTGGGCAGCCGAATTCAGCTTGGATGGACGATACTTGGCCGTCGCAGGAAAGGATCAGATCGTACGAGTGTTTGCTGTGATATCTACGCCGGAGGAACGCAAAGCACACGAGGAAGAGGAGGCACAAAATGGTACTCATGGCGAGAAGCTTAGTGCTCCTGTCTTCCGCACAAAGCCTGTGCGAGAGTTTAAGGAACATACTGGCGAGGTCCTTGCCTTGAGCTGGAGCAAGAACAACTTTTTGCTATCCTCTTCGATGGACAAGACCGTAAAGTTATGGCATATGAGCAGGAGTGATTGCTTGTGTACTTTTGTGCACAAGGATCTGGTAACGTCGATCGCCTTCCACCCTACAGACGATCGATTCTTTCTCGCAGGATCACTGGATGCGCAACTACGATTATGGAGCATTCCGGATAAGAGCGTCGCTTTCCAAGCACCTGTGGGTGAATTCATTACTGCGGTAGCATTTTCCCCCGACGGAAATATTGCCATATGTGGTGTGCTGAGTGGTCTATGTACTTTCTACGCTACCGAGGGCTTGAAGCTCAAGTACCAAATTCACGTCCGCTCATCAAGGGGCAAGAACGCCAAAGGAAGCAAAATCACTGGCATTCGAACCATGACGATACCATCAGGACCCGAAGCTGGGACCGTCAAGGTCCTGGTTACTTCGAACGACTCTCGAGTTCGAGTATATAACTTGAACGACAAAGTGATCCAGGTTAAGTACAAGGGACTGGAAAACCAGTCAAGCCAAATTAACGCACGCTTCAGCGATGATGGCAGCTATATTATCTGCGGCAGCGAAGATCGGAAGGCCTACATCTGGAAGATGGGTGCTCAAGACGAGATCAAGGATAAGCAGCCATACGAAACATTCGACGCTCACCCCGAGGTCGTCACCACGGCTTTGATGGCCCCATCGAAGAGTAGGCAGCTGTTGAGTGCTTCTGGGGATCCTATCTATGACTTGTGCAACCCGCCACCAGTGATGCTGCGAAGCCTCGAAGAAAGCACGCCAAGCCATTCGGCTCTGTCAGACGAAGACCACGGCGACTCGCTTCACAGCAACAAGAAGCCGGAAGAAACACCAGCATACATCGAGCGCTCAAGGCATCTTGACGGAAATATCATCATCACCACTGATAGAACTGGAAAGATCAAGGTTTTCAGACAGGACTGTGCCCATAAGAAGCGCCAGCAAGGACTCTGGGAGTCAGGTTCTCGATTGGGCAACCGTCTCTCTGGTGTCGGTAGGAGTGGCAGTGTCATGACGAGAACGAGCGCCAGCAGTCGTGTGCAATCGAGACGTGGATCACTTAACATTCCTGGTCCCAATCCGATCCAACTCCAGCATGCTTCTGACAGAATCAACAGCTGGCGTCAGGATATCGATGGAGGAAGACCCAGCATGAACAATACGCCAGCTCGAAGCGAGCGATCTATGTCTCCTACCAAACCGGGACAGTCACCGATCAACTCAGCGGCCAACCTGGCACCAGAATCTCGAAGGAAGCCTCTGCCGACGAGTCCGATCAGCCGCCCAACTCCTACAAGTCCTACCGGCAGCGGTCTCTCTAACCGCACCACAGTCAGAGTTTCACATGACCGGGAGAGAAACGGCATCACCAGCCCACCAACCCCAAGTTTCAGCCTCATCAGTGCCTCTGATTCTGAGGGTGTTAACGACAAGGAGGGCAGTTTCTGGAATTTGAGTAGATGGAGAAGTTCACGTCAAAGCCTCCGCTACTCGTCGGCGTTGAACACACCTGCAAGCCCCAACGGGTCGCCTAACCCCGGTCATAGTCGCTCTGGAAGCCAGTTTCTCAGCGTTAGAGAGCGGTCCTCGCCAAGAATGAGCCTGGGCGTTGACGAGCTGAAGCCACCTCGCCAAGATGTTGCAAACCGGCGCAGGTCAGCAGGACCAAGGTTGACATCGAGACTTTCGGTTCAAGGTGATCAGAAGAATGGTTTCGAGGATCAAATCGAAACGCATGAGGAAATTGCACCAAGTAAAAAACGAGTGGATTCTGGCGTCGGCCGCATTAGTGATGAATCGGCGGATTCAGTTATTCAATCTTACTGAGATACGACATGGGAAGGATATATCTCAGCAGCATTTGTTGGAGTTGGCGTTTGTTTTGTTTATGGGGGCTTGATTGTATACCACTTGGAAAGGCGTCTGATAGGGTGTTTACACTTCGAACCCTGTACAATAACTTACTTGACTTTTTCTTGTGTCAAAGAGGATGGGAGTCTTGCAGGAGGCGGGGGTTCGAAAAAGGGGGTCAAGAGAAGATTCCAGAGGAACAAGAGGAGTTTGACGATGGTATGAGTTCTGGAATCCTTAGCATAGCGAGATATGAAGTCTCGGATTACACGGCCAACAATGAGCCACAGCGAACATTTACTTGATATTACAGTACATATATACAATACCATCTGGAGTTTACTTCCAGAGGCAATAAAACAAGAATTATAAATATTTCACAAAGAGACAAAAATTGCGTTGAAGTGATCAGGTTTAATTCTAGCTAAGCAATGCAACCCATCCTCCTCAAAGCCTTGCGCTTCCGCATAGCCATATGTCGCAATCCTAGCTCATGATGGTCTTCGCCTTGGTGAATGGTGCCTGTGATGTGCGCCTTGTTTATAGGGGGGTATCCTTGCGAATATGCGTTCTTGACGCCATTTGCTCTGTAGTGTTTTTATTTTTTCGCCCGAGTTTTTCCATCTAGAAGTTCTCATCGGTCTTGAGGGTGTTCTCCTCGGCGGGCTTCTCGGCAGCAGCACCATTAGCCTTGTCGGCATAGCCCTTGACAGCGGCAGTCAGCTTGGGAGGGACAGCGCCGAGCAGATCGCTGTCCTTGTCGCCGTTCTCGAAGAAGAAGAAGGCAGGGATGGAGCGGATGCCGAGCTCAAATGCGAGATCGGGGACGTCGTCGGTGTCGAACTTGGCGAAAGCGTACTTGTCGGACTTGTGCTCGGCGGCCTGCTTGTTGAAGATGGGGGAGATGGCCTTGCAGGGACCGCACCATGAGGCGTGGGCTTGGAGAGCGACGTAGGGAGTGGTCTTGACGAGCTCGTCGAACTGAGCCTTGGACTTGATCTCGACAACAGCGGAGGGAGCAGCCATTTTGAAGAGTTGTTTGTGGTTTGTGGTATAGGTGTTGTTGGTTTGTAGGTGTGTTTGAGTTTGTTGATGAAGGGTTGAGGGGTTTTGGTGGGGGGTTTGTGTTTATATAAGTACTAAAGTAAATATGATATGGAGGGGTAGAAATCAAAAGGTCAAGATGGATCTACTGTAGCGGAGTGGATACGTTTATATACTTGGTTATTCATGCTTCTAGAAGCTCCAGTTTCGCGATTGATTACTCGACCTACTCAATTCTTCAGGAACCAAACCGGGAGTCGGTGGTGGTGAACATGACGGGCACTATGACACAATCGTGAAATTTCGGAGAGGCTGACGTGGGGATCTTTGGGCCGAGTGCCGCTGAATGAATGGAATTAACTGCTGACAAAACAGGCCCGACCGAGCTATGTCCCTGGAACGTATTCCATGCGTAACGGAATTGGAAGCCATTTGGAATCAATCAAACTACGATCCGCGAATACGACGGATCTGTATGGGGCGAAGCGAGGCTTGAATTTATCAGCAATCCAGGGTATCTTATCTAACTATGGCAAGACTTTATTTACAACAGATTGTCTTACAACTCATGCCTCGGTCAAATTATCTATATGTCACACCATTCAATTCTAATTCTACCTTTTGACTCGAGTCTAATGGCGATTCCACCTTTATTTCATCATGCTCATGCCGTGTGGCAGCTATGATAAAGGGCTTCACATCAATGACAAGGTAACATTCTGGTAGAGTTTCTCTCTTTGCTCGTATCACCTCTAACCATACGGTATAGTCTAGAAATACACAAAATAACTTGATAGTCCTAATACGACATACTTCTACTCATACTTTAATTCTTCCCATTATAATGATCTCTTTTATCCCACAAAAGGCTTTGCGCCGGTAAATTCTCGGAAAGCCCCGCGTCATGGCGGGGTTCCGTAGTCTCCAATTCTTTTTTTTTCCTGCGGTCGATTTGGAGGGGCACCAAAAAGAGGCCGATAACTAGAAAATTCCTTCTTTTTGTGGTTTCAATCCGTAGATCTAACCAAAGGACACCACGTATTCCAATCATGGCAAAGAGAACTGCTGAGGCCGATCATGGCGATGCCCTCAAGGGCGGCGAACGCCCTGAGAAGATGGACATTGACGACAACACCAAGGAGATGGGAGAGTTTGAAGATGAGTTCGAGGACGAGTTCGAGAGTGAGGATGAGATTCTTGAGGCTGGTGTTGATGGACGACCTGATGCTGAGCGCGAGGCTGAAGAGAAGGGTAAGCAATCATCACTTAATTGCTCAGAATTCAATTTAATGCTTTGAATAGATGCCATGGAAGTCGACCAAGGAACCTTCATCGTCGGACGAAGCAAACTCGAGCCCGGCCAGACCCTCGCTCCCGATCTGACAACCTACGAGATGCTGCACAACCTCAGCACACCCTGGCCATGCCTTTCTTTCGATATCATCCGCGATGACCTCGGCGACAACCGCAAGGCCTACCCTGCTACCATGTACACTGTCTCAGGAACACAAGCCGAGACTGGAAAGGCCTCTGACAACCAGATCATGGTCATGAAGTTCAGTGGTCTCAGCAAGATGGACCGTGGTGACGAGGGTTCTGATTCGGAGGACGATGATGACGAGGACTCTGACCCTATCCTGGAGAGCAAGTCTATCCCTCTCAACTCTACGACCAACCGTATCCGCGCCCACCAAATTCCTAGCCAAGAGGCTGGACGACCTGGAACTACCCTCACTGCTACGATGACTGAGTCAAGCAACGTCTTTATCCACGATATTACTCCCCACCTCGCCTCCTTCGATAACCCTGGAACTACTATCTCCGCTCAGCAGAACAAGCCTATCTCTACGGTCCGCGCCCACAAGACCGAAGGTTACGCCGTTGACTGGTCTCCCACAGTTCCCGGTGGCAAGCTCCTGACTGGTGACAACGATGGTCTCATTTACGTGACAACACGCACCGATGGAGGCGGCTGGGTCACCGATAACCGACCTTTCCAGGGCCACACCAGCAGTGTCGAGGAGCTCCAGTGGTCACCCTCTGAGCAATCTGTCTTTGCCTCTGCTTCGAGCGACGGAACCATTCGCATCTGGGATGTGCGATCCAAGTCCCGTAAGCCCGCAATCACCATGCAGGTCTCAAATGTCGATGTCAACGTCATGTCTTGGTCGCGCCAGACAACTCATCTGCTCGCCTCTGGAGACGACAACGGTGCATGGGGCGTCTGGGATCTCCGACAATGGAAGGCCAGCTCCGATAAGCCCCAGCCCATCGCCAGCTTCAACTTCAACAAGGAGCAAATCACAAGCATTGAGTGGCATCCCACAGACGACTCCATCGTCGCCGTGGCCGCTGGTGATAACACCGTCACACTCTGGGATCTTGCTGTCGAGCTTGACGATGAGGAGAGCAAGGACACAGCGGGTGTCAAGGACGTACCGCCTCAGCTGCTGTTTGTGCACTACCTCAAGGATGTGAAGGAGGTGCACTGGCACCCTCAGATTACGGGTAGCTTGGTCGCCACAGGAGAGGAGTTCAGCGTCTTCAGGACCATCAGCGTATAAGGTGTCTATCTGTGGGGTGAAATGACTGGGACAGAAAAGTTTACAGACAGGTTCATGGTAGATCTGTTATTGATTGAACGGCATGGCACGGCGTATAATGAGATTTCCTTTGTTGGATTTGTTAGATGAATGACTTTGCTTTTCTTGGGCTTTGCTCTATTTGGTGTTAAGAATCGGTGAAATCCTTTGATGTTTCCTCATCCTTGCATGTGTAAGCTGAGGCTCCATTGACGTAAAACAAGCTAATCTTTAATCTTATAATCCTACTCTAAATTCTCATCAGCACTCTTCATGAAACATTTTTTAGTTCTCAAACCAGGTCAAGGATTCAACTGAAGTCCCGACCAACATTTTATTGTTCTCCATACAAACTACCGTAGGATTACGGAGCTGAACAACTAGCAAAACGCAAGTCAAAACTAAGATTTCATCTCTTCCTCCGTCTACCTTGGGGCTGAGTCTACACCATATCGCTAAAACCACAATATACCCCATTGTACTCCATATCTCGAACACAATTGCATTTTTTCGTAGGGCTAGACTATTGATTCTAGGGTCCTCCCGCTAAAAGGCTTCGACTCGAACCAACACGTCCCAGTCCAACGGTAGCGATCTTCCCCCGCGCCTAGAAACATGTCAAAGTAACAGAGCCCGCCGTTCCAGAACGGTCTTTTTTTCCTTTTCATGAGCAAACAATGACAATGCCTTACGCCACAAAATGCTTCTATGGAAAAGGGGGTGGAATGTCACTCAATATGCTTTAAACGGGGCTGAGAGCGAAAATTGGTTTAATCTGACAGCATGGCTCAGCCCTGTTCTGCAGGAGAAAGGGGGGTGAGATGAGATTTTTGGAAGATGAAGGAGGGGAGGATGGAGATTAATGCTTGACTTTAAGTCGAGATGAAATTATGGATGAGTTTAATTATTGGCAGGTGATTTCTTCAAGATATGTACTTTACTTTCGGTCTCTTACTGTATTCGTCTTGGTCTATAGACTCTGTACAGGACATGGCGTCGTTAGTGAAGACTCACAAGATGCACTGATGTAACGTTGGACTTATGCAGCCTCTTGTGTACTGTGCGTTGCTGTAGTGTATTGCTGTGCAACATGACACGCCATGCGAGATCTGTGCCAAGGCCACGCCGTTAAACGTTAACCAGTCTCCCATGTCAACGGGCTGGGCTGAGCCGTGTTCCCTCTATGCTAGACGTCATGAAGGCTCGAGCGTTGTCTGTTGGTTCGTCTTGACTACTAGGTAGCCTTGCGCCATTGTTTGTTGACATTATGTTTGCAGTAGCAAAAAGACAGTATATTGAAGCAGGTCTATAAACGCTTTTAAATGACACCCTAAAACCCCATCGAGATAGCGAGCTCTTGCCCCCGACGTTATACAAAAAAATGTCTACATTACGTGTGTCGTTCAAATACCGTGGAACGGTACATTATTGTCGTTCAGGTCTAACCAGACTAAATGGAAATGTTGGCCAAAAATGGCTAATTAGCTCATGAGCCTTGTAGAATGGTGACAGTGTCCCTGACAAGCCATCGCCGTGCCATGTCAAATTTACTTGGATGGCTCTCGGCTCTCAGCTGTAGGAAGAGCATTCTTCTTGGCCTCGTTCTCCTTGACCTTGGCCCAAGCATACACGATACCCGAGACGAAACCGATGAAGATGGCCGAAACACTTCCAACGGTGACGGGAGCAGCGAAGAAGATGAGACCAGAGACGGCAATGGGCAGCTTGTTGAGAGCACCAACCATGGAGTAGGTGGTGGAAGAGGTGACTCGGATGCACCAGGCGGAGCAGTAAGAAATGAAGATAGCGGCCAGACCAGAGTAGATGATGCCAATGAAGATACGGTTGCGCGAGTCCTCGGGGAAGTTCTTGGCGAAGTTGGCGCTGGACCAGTCCTCAGTGACGAGAGAGAAGAAGACAAGGACGGGAATGGTGAGAAGGTTGTTGTAGTACATGGCTATCGACTTGTTAGCAGTTGTTCTTTCATGCAGTGTTTTTGAGCGCAACCCTGAGGGTGCGCCCAGAGGATAAACGTACTGTCCCAATCCTTGAAGTTCATCTTGTGGATGACCTTGCGCATGCCCAGAACATAAGAAGCAGAGCAGAAGACGTTCATGGCCATCCAGAAGTAGCCAGCATTCAGAGTTGCAAGCGCATCAGCATCGCCAGTAGTAGCGCTGTAGTCACCAGAGATAGCGCTCTTGATATCAGCCCAGGCAGCAACCACAGAGCTCAGAACCATGAGACCGAAAGAAGAGAGAGCGATGGGTGTGACGGAACCACCAAACCAGAGGACCTCACCATAAGCAATGGCGATGATGGTCAAGTTCTTGAAGATGGTGTAGACAGGCACGGAGAGGTACTGCAGAGCTTTGGTGCTTGTGTAGATCATACCAACGAGGACGAGCGAAATTGGGTACCCTGTTCAGATGGCATTAGCCAATGCCCCTCATTCGTGAAAAGCAATTATAACATACACTTCTTGATGCGGTCCATCTCAAGGGGAGCGAGGGACTTGATCATGCCGAATTGCTTGCATGCTGTGATGGCAACAATGCAGACAATGGACTATAGAGACACCGAGTTAATTGACATCCCTTGAACTCGGGGAATAGCGACAAACGTACCTGAACAGCGAGGTAGAAGAAAGTAAGGTTCCATGATGTACCAGACACAACATACTTGTTGACGACGGTCATGGAAATAGAAGACAGACAGTAAGCAAGAATAGAGAATGGCCCGCTGTTCTCGATCTTGTTCATGAAGCCTGAAGGCTGCGCGGGGAGGGCATCAGTGCCTGGACCGCGGCCAACAAGGGAGTCGTTCTCCTTGTCACCATCGCCAATGTTGTTCTCGTTGGCAGACTCGGGCATCTTGGCCACGAAGTCATCGTTCTTCTTGTTCTGGTCAGCCATGGCTGGAGCGTCGAGTCGGTCGGTCGGTCGCAAGCGATTAAAATGGCTTCTAAAAAAAGAGTGGACGAACGGCCGAAATGTCGTTCAACAGTGATTCAATGCGTAGCAGAGAATGACGAATCTCGAAAAGAACACGAAGCGACACGACACGATACGATGCGATACGATATGCGGGACAGGATAAGACAAGACGAGAAAAAGCGAAGGGCTCCAGATAAAAATCGATCCAGTCAATCAACCAAAGGCCACCGTGGAGATGCCAAGTCGAGTGGATAGGATAGGGAGGGATGGGAATAAGGAAAAAAGGGTGTATCACTGTAACTTCTGCTGCACGGTACAATTGTCAGTGGGAAGTGAGGAAAAGGGGGCTTGCGTCCGTTCTTGGCCAACTTGGCTACATTCAACTAAGGCGATAAGGATCCCGGTAAGACCTTTTCCACTCTTTTTTTCTTGCGCCGCGTAAGAGTCAATAATTGAATCTTCTGTTTATCTCCATGTACTGCATAAGTCGATAACCCCGCTGTGTGAATCTTGCTGGGATACGAAGCTGCCCGACTGTCGACGTCAGGAACCCACATCCCGGCCGAGGGTCCCTGGCACTCCAAACTGGCTGCAGACAGAGTCTGCTTGGATATATACATATGTCAGACGGAAATAGGGGGCTAAAGCGATTATCATCAACATCAGAGACTCTGCATCCCTGCCGAGACAATCTGTGGATGGGTCATGGGTGCGGTGCGGTGCAGGTGTGTGGTCGTGGCGCACTTTGAACGCATCCATCATCGAATCGCCCGAGTGGAGGAACCAGCCAAGCCCAGGAGATGGAGGTGGGTGAATGTGGATTAGGTATGGATGGGACGGGAGACACTAAGTTAGAGCCTAGAGGTAGGTACCGACTTAGTAGAAGGACTAGGATGTTTTGGTATGGGGATGGGGGGTCGCATCTTTTTATTCCCAAGTTCAAAAGACGTTTCAATATACTTTCTTTTTCTCTTTCCCTTCCATTGTATTTTCCATCTTGTCTTTTCGCCGGTTTTGCTTGCTTCTTTAAGCCCAGCCCGTGATAGAAATATCCGGGTGTTCCACTCCTTTCCCACAATCACAACCATAACTCTAACCTAAAACATCTACTTCCCATGAGTTCATCATGTTACCTGCGATGAACCGCTTCACACGCATCGCGCTAGCCGTGATTGCTGTGCTCTTCGTCTTCGCTATATTGGTGTCTTACCAGGCGCCCGAGAGCTTTAAGGATCATTTACCAAGCGCAGACTGGCATTGGCCTTCGAAAGGCGATAATGTCACTATCGACGAGCCCCCAAAGCCTACCGATGCCGCTGGTGCCGTGGGCGCTGGAGAGGAGGACACAGAGTTGGACAAGGACCCCAACACAGACATCTCCTACGATTTGACTCGAGCTCCTACACCGGGCTGTGAGAACATCGTCAACGACTTACAGCAGCGTCTCATCCATGCCTACCAGAAGAGGTTCGAAGGAATTCGCTACGCCAACATCTGGGGTTATCTCGAGACAGAGAACAAGGGTGACGCTGCGATTTGGTCCGCACAGCAGATTCTGCTGAGCATCCTTGGAATCGAGACTATGGAAGCCTGCCGGTAAGGATCTCGTCTGTACCACGTTAGACAACATCAATACTAATGTAATGTGATACAGCTTCATGTACAAGGATTGCGACATTACAAAGTTCCGCAAAAAGTTGGAGGAGCACCGCCCACACTCTGGTATCATCATGGCTGGTGGCGGTAACTTCAACGATTACTACTGGGAGGACCAACCTTCGCGCATGAACATGATTGAGAACTTCCTCAACATCTCCATCCGAGCTTTCCCCCAGAGTATCTACATGACCAACCCCGAGAGGATTGACAAGACCAGAAAGGCTTTTACCAAGCACCACGATTTGCAGTTGGCTGCTCGTGACAAGCCCAGCTACGACTGGCTCATGGACAACTTTGGACAGGTTGAGGGTATTCAGAGTGATCTTGTTCCTGATATTGCTTTCATGTGGGGCAACCGATCTGACTTCCGACACAACACAAAGAAGACGTTAGTATTGTTAGCCAGCCTAACCGTTGAATGAAAGCTAACTTTACATCTAGCCACGATATTCTGATTCTCGCCCGAAAGGATGCCGAGATTTCTGACGGTGACTCTGCTAACATCGAGTTTGGCGAGGGCAAGGTCGACCTGGGTGGCAGCATCGGCAACGTAACATACAACAAGGTCGACTGGAAGTTCACCAAGACCCCTTCTATCGACGACGACGCCCAGCGCGAGGAGGGTAAGAACCAGCGAGCGTGGGCCAAGTCGATGGCGGGCTTCGAGCTCTTGGGCTCTGCTCACTTCGTCATCACCGACCGTCTCCACGGTCACATTCTATCGACAGTCATCGGCGTACCACACGTGTTGATGGATAGCAAGTTGGGTAAGAACCTCAACTTCCACAACACATGGACGCGCGATTGCGGCTGCACCAAGATCACAAAGAGCATCGACTCTGCGTTCGATGTGGCGCGCATGTACTTTGAGCAAGAGGTCAAGGATGGCCTCAGGGCTGTTGACCCGCCCAAGCCCAAGTCTGTACCTACACCTACTCCCCAGGCTGAGGCTGGCTCATCATGATGAACTGGCTAGCAGCCAGATATAATGTTTTCCTTACTACCCATACCCAGCATTGGAGCTCTTTATTACTATTACCAATGGTGTTTTTCCGCTTAGAGTTGAATGATTGCCCCGAGCCGGCTGGGGGATACTCTGCTATCTTGATGGGAGACACTTTAACATATGCATACATACCAACATGTCACCCATCTCATGATGGAGCAGGCCTATCTTGTCTGGGGCACTGAATGGGGAACGGAACAGGGGATACCATGCATGGCGCTACCATATTGTGTTTAATTTCGTCACCGCATCTTATATTTTTTACTCGTCTCTTGACAGTTATGTCCTTGCCTGTATGAACAAGAATTAAGACAGCGAAAAAAAAAATGAAAAGAAAATTGCATACGCGCGTCTCGTTGCGAGCTGTACAATAACGAAACCAACAGTAAAACAATCATCACCTCACCCAAGTCTCACGTTGTTCACAGAGTGGCCAGTTCAGGACCCATTATTCGCAAACGTGATTGATACGCGCATCGCCAAGCATTCAATGCCTTACTCAGGTTTCACATAATCATCATCCGGGCGGAGTAACCTGTCCATCTTCATCAAAGAGCCGTCCACTTTTTCCTTCCCCTCGATTATTTTTTTCGGGGCTAAGATTCCTTATAATGCAACTCACCGAAATCTGCCCTGTCTTAATCAAGAAAATGACGAGCACGGAGGAAGAGAGAACTCAGACCTTGGGGATCGTCTCTCTAAGCTGAAACGCTCCATGGATTCCTCCAGCCGGTCCCTGGCCACTGAGGCGAGTTTGTGTAATTATCACGTGGAGAATATCCTACATCGGAGTAATGAAGGGAAGAGGAGAGAAATGAAGGTGGTATTCGGCTGAGGAGGTAATGGAAGATCATGGACGGGAGAGGACAAGGTGATGGGTTATGCGTAGCTGCAGCAAAACCTGATTATTGCTATCTTGGCTCTTGTCTCGCTTCCCGTTGACTCTTGGCTACGGTTCGGTACATACAGTAAGTAAAGTATCCTCGGGCGTTTTCTTGCATTTGCAGTAGAGACTGTCGGCTATATGGGGGGAGGTATTCCGGTGGAGTCTCATGCATTACTCGCGCCTCGAGTGCGTTTGTGCAAACAATCAACGGCTGATTGAGTCGTCGGCATGGCACTGATGATCCTTCCGAAGCTTACAGCGGGTAATACTGTAAAACAAAACATCGAGTCTGTGTCTGTCCATCCATTCAAACTGACTGCAACCCTTAGTACATAGACTTAAAAATTGGCTTATTTGTTTGAGTTTTAGTAAGGGGTCATCCTACCTTATTCGCCGCGACAGGGGACCAATGGCGGAGGTTTGATCAACACCTGCATTTCCCAGAATCTCTACGTCACTCGCAAGAGCCTCTGTAGCTGCATATCCCCAGTGGCTAGAGGGACCCCCCCACAACTGGCATAAGCGCTATCCTGCACTGTTCCCACCAAGTAATTCCTCCCACTTCCCATCATTGCAGCAGATGCAATGCAGTGCCACTCTCCGCCTTGTCACAGCCGCCGATACTATTCTTCGCCAACGCCCCGCGTCCTGTTAGTTAGGTTGAGTTAAGGCCAAGCTAAGGCCAATGTCAAATCTCATCAACGAACCTACCTCCTCCGTCCCCTGGCCTGGCATGGCATGGGGGCTCCAGCACAATAAACCCCTCGATGGCGGTACTTCGGTAGAGCTTCCAGGGAACAAGGCCCTTAACCCGGAAGGTCAAGGAACATAGTCGAGATGGAGTATAGCGATGGATCTCGAGTCCTCTCATTCGTTAGTGAGGCTAAAGCAATATCCAGTGTCCAAGTTTAAAACCAAGGCCAAGGTGTGGCGCCAGATTTACCCTGCTCCCCACTGGGATAACGCGTTGGATCCATATAAGCAACGCAAGCAGGCAAACGGAAACCCCCTATTCCGCCTGTAGCACTAGATACACACATTACTTCTCACTGACGACACCCTAGTCTTTAGTCTTGGGGGCGTCTCTGTGCCTGCGTATTTGGGTCCTAGTGCGGAAATAGACTTGATCAATCAATCAACAAAACCTCCGGACAGCCCGTATTTGCCAGCCTCTCCCCTCCAGAGAGTCTTGACTTTTTCATACATCTTCGTGTTTTTTTTTTGGTTCCTAGTCCGAGTTGAGAGAAAGAAGACCCTTGGAAGCTTGTTCACTCAGAAACTCGCTTCAGACATTCGTTTACCCACATCACGTTGACTGACTTGGTTGTTGTTTTCTTCTATTACTACTCTACTCTACTCTCTTCTCTCGTATTCTTCCTTCTCTTTCATATCCATATCCATTTTCGTTTCATTACCTTACCTTGCCTTACTTTGCATTACATTACATTCACACTATTTTGGTTGTTGTTGGTTCTACACATATAAGTCGACATAAACCTTAATATCTTTTGGTCACAATGGCTGCCGCCGAACAACCTCAGGTCGAGAACCGTCCCCCGCCTTCACGGATGAGAGTCGCCCTGGTGGTGCTCTTCCATTCATCATGTGCTATCTGGAGCACTATTCTATCCAAGTCGGCCCTCAATGGCGTTGAGGCCCCCGTCACATTGCTTGCTCTTCAGACAACGATACAAGTAGTACTACTCACAATCATTGGAGTTGCTACAGGATGGGTCAAGCTGTACAGGCCACTCAATGTAAGTGACACAACTCAATGTCTCTTTTGGTTAAAGACAGTCCATTAACATATGATCTCAGGCTTGGATTGCTCTTCTACCCCTCACGGTCGCGCGTCTCATTGGAATCTTGGCCAAGACATACTGCCTCGCCTCGGTCAACGCCTCCGTCTACCAGATCGCCCGTGGCCTTCTACTACCATTTACTCTCTTCCTGTCTCTGCTGGTTCTCCGACCTCGTCCTTACTACCCTCCTATCTCTCTCGTCGGCTGCGCCATGGTCATGGCTGGTTTCGGAACTGGAATGATGGCCGACTACAGCCAGATGCTCACCTCCGGCAAGGGTGTTCTCCTCGGTGTCGGATCTAGTTTCACCACTGCCGTCGAGTCCGTTGTCGTCAAGCGATTCCTCGGTAAGAGCCAGGAGGGTATGTGGCAGATGGTCTGGATGTCCAACTGTATGGCCATCCTTTTCTATATTCCTCTCTTCCCTCTTTCTGGAGAGATGAGCACTATGAGCAGCCTTTTCACCGTCGAGTCCATGGATGTCGCCCGCCAGTTCCTCAGCTCCGCCTGTTTGACTGGTGTCTCAGCCTTCCTCCTCACCATCGCTACCTTTATGCAAATCGAGGTCACCAGCCCGACCACACACATGATCGTCACTGCCGCTCGAGGTGTCGCCCAGAGCTCTCTCGCCGTTGTTCTACTCGGCGAGGTTTTGACTGCCGACCGCGCCGGCAGCATGGCTCTTATTCTTGCCGGAAGTGCCCTCTACGGCTGGGCCCGAGACCGATACCAGCAGGCCAAGAAGGCCGCTGGCAGCTACCAGCTTCTGCCTCGCGAAGAGGAGGGCCGAGCTGAAATGGTGGACAGCAAGGAAGCCAAAGATCTCAAGCAATAAGATCTTGACTTCCTCTTGCTGGTCATGAGATGAAATAACATATACCATTTCCTTTTTCTTTTATTATTCTCGGGTATGGCGGGCTTCATCATGACGACAGGTGTTTGGATGATCAGGTTTTCGGCATACTTTTTTCAGATTCTATATACCTTGGACATAGAGACGATTTACTATGTAATCTGGGGTATCCAGTTTAGCCCTTATTTTTCTCCCTCAGCAGTGCGCAACGAGGGAGAGAAGCTTCAAGATCAAAAATACACATTTTTATCAAAATTTTATGAGCTCCGCGGTGAAAGGTGTTCACGTAAGAGAAACTGAAGAAAGACATTGTTCATCTGATCTTGCAGAGCCAAGACGGGACAGCTTTTTAAGCTTACCTATTCCTTGGAAATATCTCAGGTTTTCTATTGGTGGCGCTCTGCCAACCGCGTTTCTGGAATAATGATTCACTATTTTCTTTTCTCATGTTCCAAATGCCGGATTCGAGTACATGGCTTCACGCAAGGGAGCCGGAGAATTGCGGCTCGCTATGAGACTCCCGCCAGCCACCCGCTGTAAATTAAATGGAGACATGTTGAAAACTGACATCACTGGAATGTTGGAGGAAAACTTGGTGTAAGTGGTATTTCGTGATTGTATTTCCAATGTACTAAGAAACCGTATATTAAGAATGTTCATGCATGGTTCAAAAAAACTCTGGAAACATAGAGCCGCTCATCCTGATTCCCGATCATGTGAAATGGTGCCGCGTAATTGTACAAATAAAAAAAGTGCAAAAATCCCAATAAATCATATCTAATTGTCTTTAGTTGCGGTTATACTTTTCGAAAGCCTCGTTGATCCAGGCCTTGGTGTTGGCCTGGTTCTGTTCCAATAGGGACTTGGTAAAATCCCTCACGGCCTGCCTTCGCTTAAGGAAACCGTCTCGGTCATCAATCACTCGCTCAATAACGTCCATCTCGCCCTCGCCAGGTCGGGCAACCCAGGTAGCCTCCCGGGGCAGGTAAGAGTAGGCCTTGAGCAGCTCCTCTGTCGCAACGATGGGGGCTCCTGCGATCAAAGCTGCGGGAATGGTTGAAGAAGCCTTGCGGTCGAAGTATGTCTCAGAGGCGAACGCCGGAAGAACAGCGAAAGACTTGGACATTAATGTGTAGAAATCGGGGTAAGAAAGACCCTCGTCGAAGAAGACGTGGTCCTTGACGTGGTCGGGGACCTCGGGATGAGTGCCGTGTCCGATCAGGTGAAGACTGACATTCTGAGGTGTGTGGCCCTCGGATTCCTCGTTGGCTTTTCGGATGACGCTGCCGAGATGGTTGAAGACACCGTTGTAGTCACGTCGGCCGTCAGAGTAATCGCCCTGAAGAGACAGAGAAACGCCGGGCTCGAGATCAGGGTCGGAAATGTGGACAGGGAACACCGGGGGAATGACGCGAGTGGTAAGGTTAGCAGCCGTGTGCCACTTGGGAATAGTGTCGTTGAGGAAGAAGTCAACGGTGTGCTGACTCAGGCCAACAAAGTCGACGCGCTCGTGCTCTGCCCAGCTGCGGACGGCCTGGACGTACTTGCCCTGGGCCCAGCGATCAGCGTGGTGGATTGTGCAGAAGAGATGGGTGTTTGCGGTCTTGAGGAGGTTGACGATAGGATCGGTGCCACGGTCGAGATCGAACTCGCAGGTGGTAGAGACGAGGATATGCGGGGGATTCTCGGTGACATCGTTGGCGAACTTGTCCCACTTGTTGATGGTGACGTTGGCAGCGAGGGTGAAGTTGGCCATGATGCCCTGCATGTTGAAGCGCTGGTTGGCGAAGTAGACGTCGAGCGAGGAGCCCTCTTGGTTTCCGAAAGCGTGCATGAGAGCAGCGGCGACCTCGTCGTGTGTGCCCGAAGACTCTACGAGCATGATGCGCAGAGGCTCCTTGGGGTCCTTACCCTTCTTCTTGCTACCACCCATCCATGATGAAAGAACGCCATCGTCTGTGGTGAAAGGAATCTTCCAGCCGCTGGGAGGTCGAGGAATTGAAGACCAGGTGTCTTCGCGGAGGAAAATGAAGAATACAACGAGCGCAAGGAGGACTGCGACCCAGAGTAGCGAGTAAAATCGCCTCGGAAGAGCGACAGCCATTATGTGAGATTTGCGATTTGCGATTTGAGCCTTTTGTCTGTACCAGTACAGTCCCAGTCTCAGTCTAGGTCGGTCGGATCCGATGTAAAATTGCAACGAGTGGATGGATGTTGAAAGAGAGAAATATCAAATCATCACAACCCTCGACCGGCGGGAAAAAAGAACGAGTCCGGAGATGCAGGTAAAAAGTCTTGAATGCTCGAGCCAAGAGATTTTTTTGCTGCGAGGGGACGAGGAGGGACAAACAGGGCAAGGAAAAGGTTGGACAGGAGGGGGGTTCCTGGGGGGGATAAGCCTTAAGGCAGAAGAAAGGAAGGCCACCTCAAAAGATAAGTTAAGTTTAGTTTCAGTGGAGGTTGGTTGGTTGGTTGGTTGGGACGGGCGGACTTGCTTGAACCTGGGACTTGGACTTGGAGAGATAGGGGCTTTAACGTGACGCGCAAGCGGGGCCTCGTTACCAAAAACTCTCGTCTTCGTCAGAACAGTGTAAGAAAAGGAAATGATTGTAACTGAATTTACGCCTCAATCCCATCCTTGCCCGCTTGTGCTTACTCTCGGGCGGTTATCTATCTCGACGCATCCCGCCCCTTTTAAAAACGCATCCCAAATTGAGCCCAAAAGCGACAGAAGCCCCCAGCGATCAAAAAGCTGGGCTTTTTCGCCTTTACCACGCTGAAGGATCTCTTGGCTACCATCCAATCGATGAGATGCTCAGGGGGCGTTTCTACCTACGGGGGCCGTCCAAACTCGTCAGGGGCTCGGCAGGCGTAGGAGGCGCCCGCGGCCTACCACAGACAAAAAAGCTTGGTATTAGCCTGCATCAAACTTTTGCTTCAAACTCAAGGGTCTCCCTGCTGCGGAGAATGACTCCCTACAGTGTAAGCAAGACATGGAAGTCTGGACGAGACAAATGCTAGGCGAACATGTTCAACACGGACACTTACTCGGAATGTAATGCAAACTATTCCTCGCGATTGCCTCATTTTTTTTAATTGTTTTTTTTTTTCTTTTTGCATCGCCTCAATTGTTCTTCAATTCAATCTCCCCACAGTGACACACATCGCGTCGGAGGCTTGAAACAGAACCCCAAATAGAACGTGGCTTCAGAATCGGCAAGCCACATTGGATCTTCAAGATTAGAGACCTCGCTAGGCCAGTAAAAACTCGTATTTGACGCCATGTGAATCGATACTTCAATTGAGTTCAATTATCATCAGAACTCAATAGAGCCTCACAACCAAAGCCGTATATAACTTCCAGCAGAGCCATTCTATGGTATGCGCAACTGTGATGGAGTTCTGAAATTGTTCGTCAGAATAAGGTTGCATTGGATTGCGTAGCCCAGGCCGCGGTTCTTTCTCGAAGCATCCAAGTCAGGGCTCAAGAATCGACGATCAATACTCAAATCCCTCAACAAGCGTCGGAAAGAAAAAGGACACTACGCAAGACTACCCAAAGCCATACCGAACCAAATAACGGCTCGAGAAGCGCCAATTCCTTCATCTTATCCAATTGCTTACTGCGGAGTAATCTGGAATCCTGCAGATCTAGGGCGTTTCGCACAAGATGACAATCCCAATCCTTCCATGTCACTTCAACTCCATTCCTTCCCGCGATATTCAGGAGACATACTCAGCATGGTCATATCCTGCAAGGATGGATGACTTGATGCGATCCAGAGGGAAAAAACCAAGGCTTCCCTTGAGTTCGAGTAATTGCGGTATGACTTGACTGTCTATGTTTGAGCTTCAGCGATCAGCTTTCGTCTCATACTGCCCTTGTCTTGTCTTGCCTTTGTCTTGTCTCGGCACCAAAAGTGACACAGAGCCCGGCTCTTCAAAGCTGAGATGCGCACTGAATATCTTCTTACCGTGAAACTTACTGTCCCGTCCACTGAACAAGTTCCACTAATTCGTTTCCGTGCCTCTTTTCATTAAACAACGGTCCGCCCCCTTTTCCCTGCAGTTGGTTCATAGGTTATCCAGTCCAATCCGACAGCCTTATCGTCCGGTCGCGCGTTGCGTTTGGATATTAGCGTTGGAAATTCCTATCGAGGACGATCAGAGTTGAAATCTCGGTGTGATTGTTGCGATTGTTCAGAGATGCTAGCAGGGTCTCAAATTGGCAGCCGTTATTGTGAAACTTGTCGACTGAGCACCTAATCTGCAATGGCCTCTTGGCATCTGCGACTTGGCACGGGGGGGAACGTGCAAGTGCCCGATCACGCTATGTCCGGAACGGTGTACAGCGATATATGCATATGCAGTTATGCCCTCTTGATAATGACACTCTGTTGTATTGCATTTGCGCGTACGGAGATAGGGCCTTTTAGACTCGGGTGGCATTCTGCCCTGGCAACTTCGCGTGGCTTGCATCTAGCCTGTCTAGCCTGTCCAGTAACGTTCACGCCTGACCCTCTATCAGTTGGTTCGTGTCTTTATTTATCTCGAATCGCCACTGTTTGCAGCATCTAGAAATATCTTGGCCTTTCTATTGGAGGATGAGCAGATCTGGTGTGACCACCAACGGCGGGAGCGAAAGAATCTGACTTTTCGATCAAGCGTTTCCATGGGAATATCTTGACAGATCTGGTTCAACCACTGGACACTCGCATCATTGTTTGCTTTGTTCTCTAGGAAACCGGCAGAGGCGTTCTGAATCATTCCAAGGGACGGCAAACGCTGAACCGATTGTACGGATATGTAACTCGTACGCGTGGTAATGAGTCTCAGATTCGTCATTATTCATTATGACAAGACATTCCAAGACGAGACGAGACATGACTGCTTGACAGGATAATTATAACCGCCAAGACAAACCGACCCTCCAATTCCTCGTATTAACTTTCGGCCGAGTCTTGGAATCACATCATGACTTGCTATACGACACTTTGCCCACTAGTCCCACTGCTAACTCCCGTTCAGTCATAAGCTATCGTAAATTATTGAGACTATCCCGCCGTCACTGCCGGCTGCCGAAATATGGCCCGTATCCATCATTACGAAGTTGGATCCTATTATTCTGAAACTCCTCTTATGGAATGATATAGACCAGTGCCATACCCTGGGGATAAGGCGGCAAAGTGATCCGTATAGGCGGATATTGTGTCAAGCGTCAAAACCATATGGTACCAAGGGATGCCTTCGTATAGACCCCATTCTAGACATACTGCACATGACTGACCGTGTTCTCGGCCCGGTGACAGCGGGTCGTCGCCCTGATGAGGCTCAGCAGCTGAGAATTCAGCTACCGGTCTTCGTTTGATTCGACGTAATTAACTATACGATCAGCTACACTCCCTTGACAAACGATGAGGTCGTTGCCATTAGCCGGGGACCCCCTGGCCCGTCACGATACTCGAGGTCCAGAAGGTCGAACCCTTGCAGAGCTAGACGTTCCGGTTTCCGTAATACGAAGCTGGGGTATTAGCAACGCTGTGAATAGGAGTGTCACTTTTGCACTACACTTGCACTATTTGTTCGAGACCCTGAATAGCTCTGGGACCTGGCGAAACGTAATAGACGAAGGTGCCGGTGTTCCACAGGGCGTGGAGTATCGTTCCTGGATACGTGAATATCGACGTTGTAACTTTGATGGAGTTAAGGCTGTTGAGATCCAACTAAAAGATCCAGGAACGCTCTGTTCCTGGCAGTAGATCACGCACTAGATATATTCTTAATATCTTGTGCTTTCACGTTGCATCCTCTTTGTATGTTTGGATATTGGTAATGATGTGTGACAGATGCCACTGGTCATCAAGCCAAGGGATGTAAAGCTGCAGGCGGTCCTACATAGGATCCTACAAAGTCCCCAGTCGTGTGCCGATTTGCCGCATAGTAACAAAAGAAATGTTTCTATTCCGAATAGAGACAGACCCTCTCATTCAATAGTGCGTGTAGTGGGAGATGAGTATGTGGAATCACAGAATGTTACCAGCGACGGTTCATTGTACGCCTCGTAAAAGCAACCAACTAGGGAATTTAAGGAGTCGATAGCATTGCAGTATTTGCTTTTGATAACTCAGCTCAACGAACTCTAAGCTCTTTGCGAAAGGCAACTTTTGTGACCTGCTATCGAAGATGGGAATGCATCGAAAGGAAAGGCCGGAACTCGGCAGGTTGAGTGCGCTCGTCTTCTACAGGAGCGTATACAAGGAATGCAAAGAGCAAACAGGTAATCATTATTCTCGTATACTTGAAAGTGTCTAAAGTCTGAATGAGCAAGTTTCTTCACCGTTGCCCGCCAAAAGAATCTACTGTGGTCTACAGGAAGTCCCAATTCCATGTCTCATCTAGATCCATCAAGGCCTCCCAATCCACCCCATCAGCCATTCCATCGGAGGACGAGTTTCCGAAGTTTTGGCCTTGACCAAAGTTCATGTCACCTCCTGCTTCAATCCATGAAGGAAGATCATCAGTCGCTGTACCTAGACTCGTTGATAGACGTTCCACGGAGAGAGCTCCATTGTCTGCTGGTGGAGATATATGTAGAGATGAGTCAAACGTCGAAGTATCAATTAGAGGATGATTAACAGGGATCTCGTTTGACATGCTCTCAGCGTTGTTGAGCATTTGCTGGACATCAAAGCTTACACGGTCTCCCTTCTCTCGGGTATGTTGGGCATTTGCTCCTTGACGCTTAAGCTCCTTTTCACGATGCTGTTCAGCTTCCGAGAACAGCTGCATGAGAGACTTCCACAGTGGCCCCGTCTTCATTTCTTCTGTGACTCCTTCTTTCAAAGCTGTAGTCGCGCCCCATGCTTCTTCTAGCTCTCGAGTCCAAGGGAGTCGAGATGCTTGACGGAGGTAGACACCCATTGCATGCCATGGCATTTGTCCTTGTAACTGCCAACGCCACTTTACCCAAGCGTGTTTTGATTTGAGAGACTGGACCGCTTTGATGACTGTGATAGACGGGTTCAGTAGCTCATCTGCTGCAGGGAGAGTCTTGGATCGTCGTCGAATAACTAGTTCAACTTTGGCAAAGAACAGAGTTGTCATCGTCCTGATGAAGGAGTCCCATGGTTGGTTGGGCTGCAGATGCTGGAAGTAAGTCTTCTCGACTTTTTGTCTCAGGGCGTTGAAGAGGCCGAGACGGGTGTCTAGAGAGTCGGTTGTATCGGCGCGGATGGCTTGTGTGAGATACCACAGCTCGCAGCGGATGAGACAGAGTGTCCCGCCTGTTGACCCTTGATTAGGATTTGGGATCTGAGTGGTTGAGCTGTCCAGATCGACATCGGTTGAGTTTGTTGGGAGACCTGTACTGAAGGACGCTGGGGTGATAGACAGGTCTTGAGTGTCAGCCCGTCGACTACTGGAATCGATGAAGCAGATGTGCCACCAGAGCCTACGTCTGATCTCTCTCTCAAGCTGATTGTACTGATTTGGGTCGCCCTCACGATGAAGTCCTACTGACTTTGCTAGTCTGAGGAGCAAACCTGTCAGTGGCCATACCTTATCTTGAGCCCCAATATTTGGTAGCAGCGATAGGTATATGACCAGGGCTTGAATGACAGTGATGTCTTTTGTATTAAGAAAGTTGGCACGAGCGAGTGCTTGTTCAGTACCGAATTGATACCGTTGCAGAAGTTGTCCCCTGGGTATGTTGAAGTTGAACGAGACTGTCTCTTCGTCCATGGACGCAATAGCCGCTAAGCATATCGCAAACAACAGGGCCTCAACATTGTGACCCCAAGAGCTAAAGTTGCCTTTCAATTGTTTGACAATATTATCAATCGTTGGAGTATGAAGGACCTTGATGAAAGGGTCAACATTTTCGACATATGTCTGCCATATAAAGAGCATCTGAGAGGGCATGGGGTTGAGCCCATCTAACGCTTTCGCAAACTCTGCGCTACCAAAGACAAAGCCAAGATGGCTTAGAGGAGCCGGAGCCCCGTTAGTAGTAGGTTCTGCCATGATTGAGTTACTTGGGGTTTCTGAGATATCTGCAACGTCGTGTACAGCTTGAAGTATATTGTCGACCTGCCACTTGTTAGTGTTCAGATCATCGCTAGGGTTTTGGGTACCAACCTCGCTGCAAAATACTGTCCAGAAGCGGTTTCCAACGTGAAGAGTACCGTCCTTGTCAACAACAAGCCTACCAAAGTCCTCATCAAACTCCGAAGTCTGATGATCCAAACTGCCAGATGACGTAGCCCAAGAAGACTCTGTAGGCTCCTTATCCACTGTTATCTGACCCATAGTCTTTGCCCCATTTTCATCCTCAACCTGCGCCGCGAGTTCAGTGACGACTGACTCGAGACGACGAAGACGACTGAGCAATTCAGATTGTTTCTGAGCTGGAGTCTTGGCATCGCGAGTTCGTCTTGGTATACGACCTGTCACGGGGAAATGGCAGTCGATGTTATTTTTTATACAATTACTGCATGGTTCTTTTCTGTCGCAGCGGATCTTGCGACGACGACAGGTTACACAGCTCCAGATTCTGAGGTTGGATGTGACCTCATGATGGGATGTTGATTGAGATCGGTCCATCGGGGGTTATAAGCTCCGACAGAGACACAGAGGTTAGGGTGGTAACGGGTCGATATTGGGATAACAGGAGATGGAAACAACGAATTCGCGGTATTTGAGGCTCAATTGATAGGATAGATCGTAGATACTTGGCTTACTGAAGCTGTTGATGAGGGGGGCCGAAGGATCGGGGGATCGTCATCGTTCTCGGACACGGCGATCGGTCGTGATCCCTGTCACCGGAGCATCCACCACCGAGTGCGAGGAACGGATAATGCTAACAGAGATACTTAGCTCTGCAAGTATCTTGTAGCTGAACAAAGGTACCTCCAGATAAAATCCTTCTCAACACCAACATACGTCCACCACCGACACCGAGTATCTGTTTGTTCGTATAAATGAGATCACAGTACTGAAGACAATTAGCTAACCTATCCTACTATTCTTCCCCTTCATATCATTTAAGCAGCATCGCCAGCCATCATGACAAAAACCGTAGTCATTCTTGGTGCAGGTTGGGCTGGTCTTCCACTCGCCCACAAGCTTCTCAAGCACACACTTCCCAAAGTTCCTGACCTCAAAGTCATTCTTGTCTCCCCGAACAGTCACTTCTTCTGGAACGTCGCTGCGACTCGCGGGATAATACCGGATGCCATCCCAGATGAACAGCTCTTCTTACCAATCAAGCGGGGCTTCGATCAGTATCCCTCTGAGAACTTTGAGTTCCTCCTTGGGAAAGCAGATGGAGTCGATGCCGAATTTAGTACTGTTCATGTAATCTCTAACGAGAATGCCAGGCGCGAGATTAGGTATGATGAGCTGGTCATTGCGACAGGGTCTCGGCTGGCTAGTGATCTTCCCCTGAAGCCTGTTGGAACACATCAAGAGACCATCTCAGCATGGAAGCAATTGCAAAGCCAAGTCGGAGGCTCAAAGTCAATAGTAATCGCGGGCGATGGTGCTACTGGAACTGAAGTTGCTGGTGAATTGGCTGCAAGATACGGCTCTTCCAAGAACATCACACTCGTTATTAGTGGTGAACAACCATTGAAAGGAGCCCTTGATTCAGTTCGCGCATCAATCTCAAGGGATCTCAAGACCCTTGGGGTCAAACTCATCTACAATGCGCGCGTCACCGAAGCAAAGAAGAGCGAAAGAGGCCAAGGGACAGAGGTACACTTGTCCAATGGAAGCACCCTCACAACAGATCTCTATTTACCTCTGTACGGCATCAAACTCAACACCTCATTCGTACCCTCACCATTCTTAGACTCTGATGGAAACATCAAGCTTGATGAAAATATGAGAGTCGCCGGGACAAAGAACATCTGGGGCATTGGAGACGTGGGCAACATCGACCCCAAGCAATTGACCATCACGGACAATCAGATCATCCACTTGGCGACAGCTCTAGATGCGACTTTGACGGGGAACGGGGATGTCAAGCCGTATCAGCCTGCGACTAAGAAGATGATATTCGTATCACTGGGTAAGAAGTATGCGACGGGTCAGATTGGGAACTGGAAGCTGTTCTCATTCATGGTATCGTATGTCAAGGGGAGGAAATTGTTTGTTGATACAGCTGAGGGATACGTGGGAGGGAGGCATTTGAGGCATGCAGCCATGTAATATTCTCTGATCTACGGATACCATCTTTGTAATCTATCCCATCTGTTCTAGACCCATTCATAATAATATTCCATTCTCTCAATCGGTTTCACACTGTGGTCCCGTTCCTCGTATTCAGTACAGCACTTATCCAAGTCTAGCTAACAAAAGCAATAGTCTCAGAACTACTGAAACATCTAATATCCATACACTGAATTCCATCAAAAACTGTATTTCCAACTCTCTTCTGTATCAAAGTATGACAAGAAGAAGTTCGGGCCCAGTGTATGGACAGTGTCATTGGTCCTCAGTCCTTCGACAAGTTCCTCAGAGCAACCCTTCTCGAGGGTCTTGCCGGAAAATCTACTCTTGATCCAGTCCATCCACTTCATTTGGCTAGCCTGGATGGCAGAGAAGTGGTCCATACCAGAAAAGGTGGCATGCTCGAGAGAGTCCTTATCGCCAGACTTCTTCACCAGATCGCAGGTGTCCTTTACAGCGGCGTCAATGCCCTCGGGACGAACGACATGGTCATCTGCGCCGTTGAGAATGAGCATTGGACCAGCGAAGGTCTTCCGTCCCACAGCGACTCGATCAGCCCACTTCTTAGCAGTTGGGTCTTTATACCAGCCCGACTTCGCAATATCGGTTGGGGCGAGATCCATTGTCACCAAGGCCAACACGGGGAAGCATCCCTTGACCTTGGCAATCACGTTGCGCCAGCGATCGTAGCCTGTGGAAGTGAAGCCTGTGTAGTTGTACTTCGGGTAGATCTTGGAGATTGAGTCGATGACTGCGGATTGTGCAAGCAGGCCTGGTGATGCGATTGAGTTCTCGGTCCAGTAGGCATAGTCATCGAGGATTCTAGTCACTGGCGCTATGGAGACTGTGCCTTTATATCCTTTGAGAGGCTTCTTGGCTTGTCTTTCTGCGAATGCCCACTAGAGAAAGCAGTCAACGTCAGTACTTTGGTGGTAGTAGACCATGCCCATAAGCAATTGAGCACAAGGAATATGCTGTATGGAGGGATATTAACTTACAGATGCTCCACCACCCTGCGAGTGACCCATTGCGACGAAAGGGCCGTCAGAACTAAGAAGATTCGGGAAAGCTGACCTAGCTGCAGTTACAGCAAAAGCAACATCATTCGCATGAGCCGGCGCTGTGACCCAAGAATGAGGAATAGTGTCCCCATTGGGCAGCTCAGATACACCAAGACCAGCATAGTCAGGCGCAACAACTGCGATGCCCTGAAGTGCCAGAGCAAAAGGAACCTGGAAGTGATACTGCAAAGCTCTGTAGCTACTAGGTGCACAGGGCTTGAAGGTACCTGTTGTCCCATGGGCCCAAGCAACCATCGGCAGACCTTTCTTAGCAGAGTCTGGGCCAGTTGATAAAGCAGCATAAGGCCAGAGGACATAAGCTGAAGCGGGTATGACCTTTCCATCAAGGTCTTCAGTGATGTAGATGATTCGCGACATGGTCAGACCGCTGGGGACAACGTAGTTATCCAGGTCAGTGACATCCTCTGTCTTGAGTATAACACCAGGAGAAAGTTCAGTAGAGAAGTTTGAAGGGGTTTTGTAGAAGGAGAATGTTGGGTCAGACTGTTGCTCTGAGATCCAAGATGATGCGTTGAGAGCTCCAGCTTGACATGTCTCGTCGCAGGTGGTAGTGTCTGGGAAGGGATTCTGTGCTACAGCGCAGGAGGTAGAAAACAGGAGAAGAGCAACAGCGTTCTTAAGGCTGCTTGTGAACATTGTGTTAAGATGTTTGATGTGCTAGATTGTCTTGTCGTCGTTAGTGAGGGGATGATCTAGGTTATATAGATGATCGCTATGTCGTGATCTCTCGACTTCACAAACAACTTATCACAATACCACTCTGCATTAAAAATTGTATATCTCCAACATGATAGCCAAAAATGCTGTAAAGCCATCAATTTGGAATAGATGGTGGTGGTATCAAAGCCCCGAAGCCAAGCGGTTAAGTTCGAATACGATCAAGAGCAAGACTATTGAGCCCGCCAGTAGCTAACATTGCATCTCAACATTTGTAATAGTTGGCTGCATATACTACGAGTATACTCTGCAGTATCATGCGCCTCAATCTTCCAGTCGCCTACATATCCGCCGTTGCATCGTGTCTTAGCGAGTACGCTCGAATACGCCAGAGTACGCCAACCAAATCCACCGCGGCATTATCGATCATCGAGAAAGCAAGTCTGTCGGAAGTCTGGCGCTTACGCCAAGATCAAGCTTAATCTAACAAGATTGAGTTAGCTAGTGATCTCCACGTTAGTCGCGTATAGGCGGATAGGGCTGGTAGTGTCAGTCTATGGAGGACCCTGATACGCTATGACGAGGCTGGTGGTTAGTGTAGAGACAATGTGCCTATATGTGAGTGCTTGAATGTTTGGAGTATATAAACTAGTTGATGTGCTCGTTGAAGATAATCCGATCAAGCAACAGTCGCTCAACATCCTCACACATCTTGTCAATAGCACAATAACCTTCACAACTTTGCATTCGCTGAACAATCTCAATCACAACATCATCGCAATGTTCTCCAACGCCGTCATCTCCACTACTGCTGCTCTCTTGGCCTGCTCGTCCTTCGCGGCTGCAGCTCCCCAGGGCAGGACCTCCGAGGTCAGCTTGACTACCAAGCTGCGACTCGCCGACACGTATGTCATGAGCTCTGAACTCTCTTATCAAGTGATTGCTAACTCTTGTCAAAGTTTCATTGGTCGCTATAGCCTTCTTCCTGAGGACAAAGACTTTCTCTTCAACTTCAACAGCACCCCAAGTGCTATGGCTAACAGCCAGACATTCCCTGCTCTCACAGGCTCTGGTCTCAGTCTGGCTTCCGCTCAAATTCCTGGTACATACGCACCCTTCTCGCTTCTGGATCTTGGATGCTAACTGCATACAGGCTGCTCTATGATCATGCTTCACACTCACCCCCGAGCCTCCGAGCTCTTTGCCGTCATGTCCGGCCGCGTCTACACCGAAGCCGTTCCCGAAGCCGGCGTCCTCAACGCCGAAGGAAAGCCTCGCGTAATCCGCAACGAAATCAGCGCAGGTCAAGCTACTATCTTCTACCAGGGAACCAAGCACTACCAGGTCAACCCTGACTGCGAGCCCGCCAGTGCTATTGCCGCATTCCCCTCCGAGGATATTGGTTTTGCTGGTGTTGCGCCTGGGCTGTTCTCTATCAAGGATGACGCTGTCATTCGTCTTTTGGGAGAGGCTGTTGATGGTGAGGATGTTGAGAAGATCAGGGCTTCTATTCCTATGGATATGGGCATCAAGGTTGATGAGTGTCTCGCCAAGTGCGGTAAGCAGAAGCGTCAGGCTTGAGGATGGGCCTTGACTTTAGTTAAGCTTGAGCTTCTGGTTGAGTATTTCTTTCTTTTTCTATGTTTCAATTGCGAGATGTAGAGTTTGAGGTAGATAGATTAGTAGGGTATAGATTTCTCTTGGAGCTATTGTACTCTGCAACCATGGTATGAGTCCCTGATTGGCTCGTGATCTGACAATTCCAGGTGAATACCGATCTTATCGGATCTGACAATGTCATGACAGTGTAATCTGAACTGGCATTCCTTGCCTTGAAGGACTGGCTGCGCCTCGTCATACCACCAATGGTAAACCCGGTGTGAGCACCAACTCAGCCACATTCCTTCGCTTGGGAAAACAGTTAAATCCGCCAGAAATCTTGCTTTGACAGAATCCTATCCCCTAATAATTCCCGTGTACGGAGTACCAAGACCTCGATATTAGCTCGAATATCCACTATATTCTCATGACTGTGACAATTTAAAGACCTGTAAGTATCCGAAGAATAGGATCTTTCACTGCGAAGTCAAAAACCTGACATCAAATGGCTTTTAGGACCAGCAATGGCAAAGAAAGACAAGAAAGATCTGCCAAAGACGGCTCAGCAGGATAAAAAAGCACGACAAGAGTTGAATACCGCTTCATATAATGTCTGGACATTGGTTCTGCAAGTGCTTTGCTGTGGCTTGATAACGGGAGCAGCAAGCTAGAACGAGGGAAAGATTTTATTAACTTGAGCATTTTATTTGGCAAAAATGGCGTCGCGAAGAATCCGGATGTTAATATTAGCCCAGGTCAGCATCATTCAAGACCTGGGCAAGGCGTCACCATTTCCTTTTGCTATATTATTCTGAACAATAGTTACACCTTCTAATAATATTTTATATCCGTTCAATCACATTTTTACAGATCACTATTGGCCAGTGAACTCTAAATCAACCCTGGTCAACTTTCTTGCACGATGTAACCACCAATAACATCTGTTCTCAATTGAAGCCAAGAAGGCATGCATTTTCGCGACAAAAGAATGAGCGGAACAATGAACCTCCCGCAATATCATATCATGCATCTTTGTCGCGCCGCTTTCTTCAAAGCCGGCTCAATTCTGCCCCGATCCTCCAGAAGCGAACCCGAAACTATCCCCAAAGCTGACGCTGAGCTTTAACAAGACGGGTAGAACCGGACTCAGGTCAGCTAAACGACATACCACGCTAGGTCAGCTGGTCCATGCATCAATCACGAGTTTTCGCATTTTATACGATGACTCAATTCGTTATCAGTATTAAATAGAGGGAAGTGTCTCAATCATGCGATCAAGTCATTGCTGATTATCATTACGTCTTTACTACGATGGCGCTACAAGGCCTAACTCGGAAAATACTGGCAACGTCACTAGTTGCTGTAGTCACTGCTGGCGGTATCTATGGCTACTCAATTCAGAAGCGCGTATCCAAAGTTGATCGGAATCTGATAACGCGGTTCAATAACGTGCCAGAGAAATTCCAGAAGTCGAGATCTGTTGGCGAGGTTGTCAACGCGAAACAGCACATGTACGACTCTGACTCTCGGTACATCACGCTCGACATACCGCCCCAACATCGCGATGTATCTGATGAAGTTCTATTGGCAAAGTTTGTCAAAGGGTATTTTGGAGGTGCTGTGATTAGACCTGAGCGAGTTGCTCTTTCAACTCTTGGTATGACACTTGTCAGCTTTTCAAGTGAGCCTATCCTTTCCCTAAATATGATTTAGTGGTTAACGAGATGAACAGAATCAGGACCAGCCCCGAGAAAGTTATGGTCATGCACAGAACTCCCTGAAGTTTCATTACCTCCGGTCAACACCATTCTATACGGAGTCTTTCAAGTTCTTGAGACTGAGATTGGTGCCAAAGTTGCGCCAAACCGCACTGAAAGCCACATCGACTTTGGATTTGGAAGTGACAGAGATGTGTTTGCTGGCGTCCACAGATTCGTGGTTGTGAGGACGAAAGATGAGAAAAGTGAAGAAACAGTGCAGATTCACTATGAGTCCATGACTTGCAATCCTGTGCAGAATAAGCCTCTGCGGCCACGGATCTTGTTCAAGTTTCATGAATTCTACGCAGACTTGTTGTTTAGGGATGCAATATCAGAGATCAAACAGTGGATGGGCCAGTCTTGATATGTTGGGCGGCGGAAAGAATTATCTCTTCTCTATAACCTTGTTTTACTAGTGTAAAATGACAATGAGCCTATTGCTCGACTATTCAACCCATTAGACCTCTCCCACAAGTAGCCCTGACCGCAGGGGAGGAGTCATGTTTGGCTCAGCGAGTCCTCGGCTTATCTAGTAGTGATGCGAGAAAAGCAAATTGTATAGCGAGCCACACAAGTAACATAACCAATCCTACAGCGAACACCTGGGTCCTGAAAGGCGCAGGAGTACTCTCAAGGGTACCCCAAACGACAAGAAGTGTCCCGTTCAAGAAGGAGAGAAATGACAAGACCGCTAAGTTAGACTGAGTTGAAATTATTTTCTGAATCGACTCCGAACCGTCGTAGCGAGGAAAAAAGCGGCCACTAAGATGTGGAAGAGTCACCAGGAGACTTAGATGTGCCAAGGAGGTATAGAAGAAGACTTTCATGAGGTTAGAGCTGTGAAAGACTTCAATTGTCAACATTGCTTGCCTTTCGTAAAATCTTCGCTGCATATACACAACATGTTGCCCTTCGAGAATCTTGAGAAGATCTGTGGTTGCTGAGGATGGCTGATGCTCGATATAATCGATTGAGGGAAGGAATTTATGTTGATGGACGAGGCTAGAAAGAATTAGAGAATGTGCTCTGGGAGAACGGCCTATCGCATGTGGCTGTTGGGGTATTTTATACCCCATGATCTAATTTTTCTAATTCTTTTTACTTTTGGATAGTTATTTCTGTGATAACTAACAGAGTACGATGCTAAAAGACTCAATGTGCTGATATGTTATTCGTAGTTGAGACATATAGCTGAGAGTTTATGATCACCACAGAACTTAGAAGCTAGGGGCCATTTAAACTTACCAATATCTCAGAGAGACATATCAAGTTGAATAATTAAAAACCAAACCTTATGTTGAGCAAATTTTCAGGCAGTGTGAACACTCGCTTGTATGATTGTATCCACACGAATCAGCTTCAGAAATGGTTTATAGACGAGCAAACTTGTCATTAAAATTGTATATATTAAGCCTTTCCCCTTCTTGTCCTATTAAACTACCATGTATTGTCTAAGCACCAACTGCAACAGGCACTGGCCCTTCAGGCAGCTTACTACCAGCAATGTTACACTGTCGGAACAATCTAACCTCGTCTTCCGCAAAAGCACCAACCACTGAATGAATCACGCCCCGATTATGAAAGAGAACAAGATCTCCTTGCTCCCAATCATGAGGATACACCCTCTCGGGAGCGATGCCAGGGCGCTGAAGTTCGTGAACCCGCTCCCGAACAGCAGTAAGATCATCAATCCCAGTACCGTCTGCGAGGTGCAGCTTTCGAACGGCGGAAGGATGAACCTGAAGCGCTAAACGGCCAGTGGCAGGGTTACGCCAGCACATAGGAAGGATCTGGATCTTATCCTCCTCAACAGGCGGAAGATTCCCGACAGGAATTTCTTTGCCCTCAGAGACCAAGCCCAGACCATCGGAGCGGGACTTTGCACCGCTCATCCAAACATATGGATGCGGAGCGTACTCAACCTTTGTAGTACGCACAAACTCCTTATCCTCAGGCGAAAGCCGGTCGTACATGGCGTAACCCGACACAAAGGCTGTAGTACCAAGCGGGACGGTCAACTCCTCATTGGATCCATCGTCATAGACGAGGGTCTGTTTGCGACCTCCAGGAACACGAACGGCGAGGAGTGATGTCACCACTGGGGGAGCGAGGCCGTACAGAGCAGCGTCGATGTGCCATCTGTAGAACCTGGTGAAGTCCAGATCTTTCTCATCGGGGATAGTGGTGGCGTGGAATGTGCGATGGTGAGGATGTCGGAGCTGAATGTTCTTCAGTCCTTCATACTCCTCAACGAAGCCATTTCCAATGACCTGCACCTGGGGTTGATGAGGGATGGTCTTGAGGTCAGGATGGAGGATTGAGCGTTTTGCATCAATGGTCTTTCCATGGCCATAGGAGCCCGCGGCTTCAGGATCGAAACGCTGGGTAATCTCATACTGGGCCTTGGGGGAAAGATGGCTCTGGTTCTTGAAGACGAGAACTTGGTGGGTGAAGAGTGCTTCACGGATTACGTCAAAGTCGGCATCTGGGAACAGTCAGCTTGGGCTCATTGTTGGCGAGAGATGTGTCTTACCAGAGGAGGTTACCGATTTCACGGGTATTCTCCCACTATGCGTTGTTTCAATCATTCACGAATATGCTTATGATGTCTTACCACTGATGTTTTCAGCGTCAACGTTTGAGACGATGGCGCCAAAGTCAATGCTTGACTCGGCTGATGTAGAGATAGGAGTGACTGTTATTTGAGAGGCCATTGCGATGGTTTTGTCTGAAGAACACTTGTAGCAAGCCTGTGATAATCTTGGTAATAAATCTGTTGTTCAAGTGAAGACGAGGGGATTGTTTGTCTTTTATATCGCTATCTGAGGTACATCATTAGAGCGGGTCGCGGCGGTCGCCTATCTTTCTTATCTGCTCCGAGGATAAATCCGCTCTCGTTATCTCTCCGTACTCCGTAGCAAGCTACACAGTCGATAGCAATCTTATCACCGATTATGCTTATAAAAGGACTTCTATTGTGCTTCTCCGATCATTGATTGATGTGGCAAACAATTGAGGTTTCGTAAATTCCGTTGATATCGCAGCGAGATAGACCAAGGCGGCCCGCCAGAAAGAAAGCCCTTTGGCACAAGCATACAGGCAGAACAAATGTCTCGTTTGGCCGCATATCTGATGATATGATCAAGCTCGTGAACTTAAATTTCATTGTTCATTCAAATGGTATTCGCTGTGATCATGGATATTAGGAATGGGTTTGTTTCTGCATTAAATTAACTGCCTTGAAATTGTGAAAAATAAAGAAGTAATCATAATCTTTCTTTATACGTCTTCCTTCAATGAATACACTGCATGAGAACTCTGGAGCATGAGAGAATGACGAACCTGTTGAGCGAATGAACATGCTGTCCGGGTCTTATTTCTTTATCGTACTGGACTCAAGTTCAATCACTAATCTTTTGTACAGAGGTAAATTGACTAGGTTAGGTGTATGATGAAGGACGTGATCTCTCAGTGACCGGCTGCAAGTGGCATATGTGCGTAAGTGATTCAATAGTCCAGAGATTAGTATAAGATAACTATATAAGAACTGTGATCCCTTTAGAATTTCGAAGGGCCATCATCATCGAGAAAAAATCTCAAGGTCCTACATCATGTCTTCTCCAGTGACACAACGCAGACAGCCTGATACCTTCACCAGCTTTCCTAAGCTACCAACAGAACCACAACTCATGATATGGGAACTGGCTCTTGATCGGCCTCCCCATATAGTCCACGTGTACCCTTTCAAAGACGACACTGACCCTAGACCGAGTAGGAGGCTGACACTTAATTTCATCCTCGAGAGAGAGTATGATTTGTGCATGAGGCAGAAAGGCGAGACAGCAAGCGGGCAGGACGAAAGAGGAAAAGACAGGGGCATGTGGAGGGCATGCAGAGAGTCCAGGGAGAGGAGATCATGAAAAAGAACACAAAAGGGCCATTCGAATCACATTTTGATA
Organism: Fusarium acutatum; assembly: GCA_012932015.1. Lineage (NCBI taxonomy): Eukaryota > Fungi > Ascomycota > Sordariomycetes > Hypocreales > Nectriaceae > Fusarium > Fusarium acutatum. Next base: position 143,309 of record JAADJF010000007.1, read on the forward strand.
ATCTCTTGACGGCTAGACTCACCAGTGTCCTGAATGCGGGTATCATACATCTTGTGCGTGTACCTTATCCCCTGGACGAAATCGCCACCATGGGCATCAAACCCGGCAAAACCCTTACGGAAAAGGTTGGTAGGGCTATAAAATCAGAAAATATTTCTCTGATCGATATCAAGCGCCCTTTACATCGCATGAGCGTCCGTCTAGCTGTGTGGAGGTTTGTCGACTGGTTTGCGCCACTTGGCCGAGTCTTTCTTGTCGACTACGGCTTAAAGCGAAGTGAGCCTATAGAAGAACCTGGGGCGAGTGTACCGGATGTTATATTCGAGGAAGACAGGAGGCGGTTTGTTAAGGTTCGTAAGGATGGTGCCGGGTGGGAGAATGACTTTCCGGGACAGGGAAACCAGCGTGTGCGCTATCTCATTCCGGACGGATATCGAAGTAGATTCCACATTTCTGCCTGCGAGTATGTATAGGAGTATGACAGACGGTATGAGGTTGGAGAACTGTGAGGGAGTTGGGTGCGTTGCAGGCCGTATCTTGAGTCAGGAGCAGTAAACACAAGGCAAGTAGACGGGACGGAAATATTATATCATGGCAAAATATATGGGTCATGCCGTACATTACACTGTTGTAGCCAAACTGAGCTTGAAATGTATAAAGGGTTCCGTAGCTATCTATCTCCCTATGTAAGGTATTTAGCTAGCCTTTCAGAAAAAGAGCCCAATTCCGCTGTAGTACTCCGTGAAGATGCGGCCTATCCTAAAGGGAGCTGAAGAAGGCTCGTGTCAATTACCACCGAAATACCTAAACCCACTAAACAAATAAGATAGTATATCCCATCAGATAACAAACTCGAGCTGTCAGAAGATAAATCTGATCTGATTGTGACTAACAATCCCGAAGCCACCTCAACGGCAATTGTCCGTCCAAGCAATGGCGCAATCGCAACCTCCATCCCCATTAGGAAATTCCAAGGGCTAATCAACACCGCAAGTATCTCCCTTGAACCTAGAAACCGTGTAAGACTCAATTGGCACCACCTCAATTAACAGAAACCCCAGATTCGTAGCAATCAAAAATAACGTCATCCTCAACTCGAGGTCCTGATTGGCTGGTTTCGCCGCTGACATGCTTAGCCTGTTTCGCTGATGGTGGTAGTACGACTCCGTGATATTGCAGCTCGAGCACGCAATACACCAACAAAGGCGTCATTGCACTGCAGGGGCCGGTAACGGATGATACCTGGGGAAAAGGGTATATATAAGATGATTGCCGAGGATAGCATTCGATGCCAATTAACTCATTACTCAAATTGGAATTGCTGTCTTGTCTTTATAGCGTCTTCTCACATCAATCACAATGGCTCCAGGTGCTCTTATCGACGAGTCTTCTCACACTCCTCTCCCCCAAGTCAAGAACGCAGATGCCCCTCGTTCAATCTTCCCCGATGGTATCCGTACCTCGGGTCAACATCCACCTCTTTATGACGCATTAAAGCCTTACTCTGAATTCCCCAAGGAGATCACTGGTCCTACGCTTTGGAAGAAGGAGGACTACGAGAACTCACCTGAGCGATGGACTCACCCTTTCACCGATGAGGAGATTCAAGAGTTGAGCGATACAGCTGATGCTTTCATTGCCAGTGGCACTCCCCTCACTGGTATCTCAAAGGTATGATGACAATATCATGACACAATTTCAAAACTAACATGCTTAGTCAAACTTCCCTCTTCCAAAGTTGGGTAAAGTCCTCGAGACTCTTCGAGAAGACCTTCTCAATGGCAAGGGCTTCATTCTTTTCAAACGCTTCCCAGCTGGAGAATGGGGTCCTCTCAAGAACGCAGTAGCCTACATGGGTCTTGGTACATACATTGGTTATTTTGTCTCCCAAAATGGCCTGGGCCATGTCCTCGGCCACGTCAAGGATGTCGGTGATGATGCTACACAAATCGACCGTGTTCGTATCTACCGCACAACAGCTCGTCAGTACTTCCATGCCGATGACTCCGATATCGTCGGTCTTCTCTGCGTCCACCGTGCTAAGGAGGGTGGCGAGAGTGACATTGTCAGCATTCACAATGTCTGGAACGATCTTCAGAAGAACAACCCCGATGTTGCTGAGCTTCTGACACAACCAATCTGGTACTTTGACCGCAAGGGTGAGACGTCAATTGGCGAGGAGGAATGGATCCGAAATCCCATCTTCTACATCGAGAACGGAGGCCAGGGTCGAGTTTACTGCAAGTGGGATCCTTACTTTGTGAGATCCCTCACAAGGTTTTCTGACAAGGGTCTTATTCCTGCTCTGAGTGAGGAGCAAAAGCATGCTATGACTGTGCTGGAGGAGACTTGCCAGAAGTTGGCTTTGCATATGATTCTTGAAGTTGGAGATATTCAGTTCGTTAGCAACACACATCTACTTCACGCTCGAACAGCATACACAGGTAAGATACCCCACTCAACAATTCTACTGGGCATAAGAGTACTGACATTTTCCTAGACCACCTTCCTCCTGTTCCTCGAAGACATCTTCTTCGACTATGGCTCTCTACTCCCGAGACTGAAGGCGGATGGTCCCTTCCTTTCCACGATAGCAAGGAGAAGAAGAGAGGAGGCATTCAGGTTAACAACACTGCACCAAGATGCCCTCTAGATGCAGAGTAAAAGTCCTTTTTTGATACATTAGCGGTCACAGTTTCACCATAATTGGCGTATGAGAATAATAACAGTTAAAAGACAATGAATCCTTTGAACATGTGATTACTCCCTATGTCACTCTGTCCTCCCTTTTTTTTTTTTTTTTTTAATTCTTGGTTTATTTGATTGATACACCTGCGGGATATGAGGCTCATGGGACCAAGTTCCGAGCAAAATCTTGTTATCAACCAGTATTTGTTTGTCTATGTGTAAAGACATCCTGTCTAATCCATTATCAACTCTATTTCAATCTAAACCATTGAGGTTACAAGAAGATCTATGCTCTACCCTCTAAAGCACCCACGAGATCAAAGGCCTCATGAAAAAAGCGATCAAAAGAACAATAACAACTGGCAAGTATGCAAACATCTTAGACCAGTCAACATCCTCTATCAAGTCCTCCACACCTGGTGAAACCAAGTTGAATGGGAATTGAGGAGGATACAGCTCTCTTCGTCGTCGTCCCCTTTCGAGAAGATGCTGTGCCTCATTCTCGATAGCCACGATAATGCTGTGGTACCCAGCCAAACTGCTGCGCACGTATAGCGTCTGACGAGGCTCGTCATACGTCCATTCCACGTTCGTTCCGTGAACACGTAGCTTGTGTGCGTCGTAGTGATACGCCGGGATGAAAATCTCTGTGAGATGCGTCTTCTCATCGACAGGTTTTTTGGTCGCTGTGCTGGTCCACTCATATTCGAAGCGTAGTGATTTATGGTTCCAATTGGACTTTTTGGGAATACCGGCTGTTTTCACAGCATATGGTCTGATGATCACGTCGAGGATACGACCGCCCTTGTAAAGCTCGTCATGCTCGTGAAGATGATTCCGGTAGTCAGGTCGTACGGGACCATTCTCACTGACCTCGTCCCCATTGATGACAGAGAAATCCTCATTGTTCCACCCGTCACCGTACTCAACTCTATTATTTGGGTTGTAGTTCCACAGTGTGTAGTTGAGCTTGTTGTCCTCCATTGCGGAGATCAAGCCGTTCATCAAATGGCGTTGCGTGTCGTAGCACCCTGTGCGGAAAGCTTCTGCCTTGTTGATATCGTACGAGAGGCCAATCTCACCAATGACCATGGGGACCTTGCCCAGGGATTGTTTTCCGTACTTGACGATGTTACCAAGTTGCCTTCTGTAGTTGTGTCGAAGTCCCGCGACGCCAAAGTAGAGCGCATTGAGGACAAACATGCCTCGCGAGAGGCCCTGAACATTGACGCTCATCCACGAATGACTCTTGTTGAAAAGGACATTGAGATCGTAGAAATGAGGCGCATACACAAAGTTGTTCGGGCGTGGAACCTTGATCACTTCCTTCTCGGCATACTTCTGCCGAAGCCATTTCTTGTTGTCAGGATCCTGCGTTGGCCAAGGCGGGATGAACTCATTGGGGATCGGTTCAATGAAGCTAAACTGCTTCGCCTTCTTGCGCGACACACGCTCCGTAAACTTCTGCAGAAAAGGTGCATAGCAGTCGTTGTACCACTCAATAGGCTTTCCCTCGCGACCCGGTCGATGATCAACTTCGAAGTAATCATCGTCGCGAATGCGTGCTGTCTTCTTCTTTGCGTCCCACTCCCAGACGCCATGGGCGCGCCACAGGCATTCGCCCATCCCCCGACCGTGGCCGATAGGTTGGTCATTGAGGGACAGCCATGCAGAGCGACCTTTGGGATCGATACGAGACTTGTGGGATACACGAGTTGGCCATGGCCATGATTTGACGTAGTAATCGACATCTTGGGCATAGCCACTTCCAAGGGCGAGAGCTTGTGCGAGGGATGGGCAGTGGCCGATGTGTAGGTCAGTGTCATAATTCCAGAAGTGAAAATGATGAAGGTTGACCAGGCCGCGATGGGGTTCATTCATAGGTTCAAAGCCAATGCATGCTTCGAGATGACTGACTTCATCAGCGAGGCGACCGAAGGCTTCAACGCAGGCGTCTTGAAGAAATTGTTGCGCTGATACTTCATCGCCAGCGTCCTTTTTGCGACGACATTTGAGGTTGGGAGCCAAAGCATCACCAGCCCAAAAGAGAGTCGCCATTGTCGACGCAGCGAGCTTCTGGTAACCTGAAGGCCACAAGAATGGACCACCTGGCTCTTTTGGATTTGGTGGTTCACTCGCACGTTTCTTCTCATCTTGACTGTGGACATACGCAGCGCCTGTATCGGTGAAGGCCTCGATATCGAGACCTACAACTTCAAACGTCCAGCCAGGCGCGCCGCTTCCACCACTGTACCGACTCCAAACATCTTGGTGCGCACAGATAAAGCACTTAATACCATACTCCGGCATGAGCTCAATCAATTGACGCAGATAGTCGATATACTCTGTATCCAGGTCCTCAGGGTCTGGACCAGCATGACCAATTGACTCCCAGGTAACAAGCAATCTCACAAAGGGCACACCCCAAGCCTGCAGACGCCGAAAGTGCAGCGGCGCATCTTCTAATGGAAAAGGTCTTCCCACAAATGTGACGATGCGATGGTTCTCATAGAAGCCATGATCCAGGTGAGACAGGCCGTTCGGTTCAGTGGGTAGTTTAGAGGCACCCGAGATGTTGAGACCGCGGAGGGAGAGGACGCGGTCGTAGTTGTCGATGAAGTACTCGTCCTTGATACGAATTGGACCGCCTAACGCAGCGTCCGAGAGGTCAGCTGCTGCGTGGATGGACATCTTGGGTGTGAGTGAGCGTGTGAAGCGGAGGACACGGTTGGGACACGCAAGCTGAAGTGGCAACTGGAGCTGGAGGTACAGTACAGTACAGGCAGCACAGCTGAGCTCTAAAGTACTCCACTGAGATTGCTTGGCCTCTCTATTCTTAGCGGTGTGGCACCAGTATCACCGTAATTGACATGGATCATTTGACAGGTGCGCCAGGACAATGATCAGTAGAAACTGTAAAATGAGGAAAGCAAGGTGGATTTATGTGCTGTGTGATCTCTTCACACTTTGACATTGGGACACTATATATTTTTTTGGGTGTGGTGGGAAACGTTGATTAAAAACACCATTGTGACCATGACCTCACTAACTGCGTTGTTAGATGGGCATCATTAAAATATTGAAGGGGATTTTGACAATTTCTTCGGGCGTCTCGGAGGGAGATCATACAAGCTTTACACAGACTCAAACTCAATTGATCATGTAAAAATGAAGGTCATGTCTTCGTAAATTAAAAAGTTGTTTCGCAACACTAAATATCCAACGCCATGCGCTCATATCCAAATGTGCTTTGCTCCAATGCCATACGCTAACAATGCACCAGCCTATACCAGAGCCCATCCAGAAGAAAAGAACAGCATCTAATTTTCCTGTCTGTCCCGCCTGTTCACCATCGCATAACTCATTCTGCGCGCCGCCCTGTCTCCCCAATTCATCACCGAAAGACCTGGTGACCGTCCTGTGGCCATAGCCTTTTCCTGGCTCACATCACCCTCAACGCCGAAAGAGTAAGTCCTCTCGCCAGTTCGATCAGACACGATTCCGAACCCAATTTTGCTACTCTTGACATCAGCTTCCCTCTCCCATCGAAGTTTGTCAAGACTGGAAGCTCTCGTGGCTGCAAGAATGGCAGAGAAGCTGAGACTTCGCATCATGGCATCCTCTTCCATGGCGTTCACGCCAGACGCCACAGCAAGAATGGTGATTCCCATGGACAACGCGTACACTGCCCATAATTGCGCATAATTATAAAAGAAGCAGTTTCTATTCTGCCATCTGACGCAGGGGTAATCCAAGTCTCGGCCGCTATCGAATCGTCCTGAGTATTTCGACGGGTCAGCTGCCCAAGACACCGCAGACATTTGCGGATCGGACAGGAATGATATCAGAATTTCCTCGTAGAACTTTTGCACCTCGAGAGGGAAGTTCGCGACTGGCAGGTAATTGAGACGATCAAGCAACCTCGTCTGGAGAATCTCGCTGTTAACGTTGAAGTTGGGCATTGTAGTGGTGCCATTCAAAATGGCCCGCAATTGACTTCCCACAGCGTGATAAGCGGCTGTCAGTCGGTAATTCTTGGTGTCGTTGGGGAACACGTAGTTATCCTCTGGCGTTGCCACGGTCCTGTCCTTCAGCCGCTTATCGGGGTCCTTTTTATCCGGGATGAAGGTTGTATCTATGACCTTTTTGAGGAACTTACGCTCCTGGACATCGTGATACTGAACTCCGCCACTGTGGTTGAACTGAACCTTGTACTTGGTCTGATAGTGCTCACAGCCAAAAATGGTGGGGGTGTAGGCTTTGAACCAGTCGCCTTCCTGAGGTTTGTCGGGCTGCGGCTTGGTTCTGTCCTCAACATCAGCGTAACCGAACCAAAGGATGGGCTCTGTCCGGAAGGCAGCAAAGTTCCTCGGGTAAGGCGGTTTCGCCTTTGGTCTTCCACCAGCTTCTGCGACCATCTGGGGATTCTCGTAATCTCCTCGGTCCAGCATCGCATAGTATGTGAGATTCCCCATGGGAGCGAGGACTGATGTGTCAAAAGGACACTCTGCGTCACCTAGCTTCTTCACTTTGGAATTCACTCCCGAAGCCAAATTCGTGCATTTGTATCCTGGACCAACGAACTCAATGGTATAAGAGCAATTCCAACCCTTGCCGCAAATCTCCGCAGGCGCTTTCGGGCGCATAATGGCCTGCTGCGTGTATGCTGTTTTTAAAGCGATGGTATTAAATTGACGACTTGATGCCGTGAAGTAGTCGAATTCCTCAGGCTTGTTCTTATCGGGTGTTTCTCCCGCCGGAGCGGTGGAATTCCACAAGGAGACGGATGACTCAAAATAGCCATCAACTCTGACAGGGTCTCTCCAGTACACAGTCTCTTCATGTGTGAAATTGAGAGTGCGAACGTTTTGACATCGTGTTATTTCTTCCTTCCGTTGCGGTACAACAGTAAGGGTATAAGATGTAAAAATGACAATAAGAGGCGACGTCCAGATGAATATTGTCAGTGCCATTGCAAACTTGGCGTTTACCCAAGCTTCCCAATTGAGAAGGGCTGTCAGATCCTCGGAGGCCGCGAAAAGCGAGTCAAGAGTGGAGAGCGTCAGCATCTTGCGACGGATCATCATCAAGACGCGCTGTCGGAAGGCGAGCACCACGGCATTGAGAAAGCAGGCCTTGGAAAGGAATGCTAATAGAGCGCCGTATCGAAACTTGCCCTGCTGGTCGTTGGCAAGTTGTCCATGAAGTCCCCGATAGTAGAAATGGTGGCCCACGGCGAATGCGATCCCCGAGAAGACGAGGACGTACATGCTCCACGATGGCTTCCATTCATGTTTCCACCAATCCATCAATCTATTTCGGGGAGGGCCATTCGGAGGGGCACCGGGAGGTCCAGGCATACCAGGAGGACCTTGAGGCAAATCGGGAGGACTGTTCTTCGGCAGCTCGCTAGCCATCAAGAGTGAAGCGTTGCTGTCCTCCCTGTAATTCTGAGGCCGACCGGTGCCCGGCGTGTGAGGATAGGAAGGTTCCCATATCCCCAGCGGTGTCGAGGCGCCATAGTAGGCCGTATCGGTCGTGGTCTGCCGTTGTAGATATGGTTGATGAGTTGCGCGCTGGGCAAAGGACGAGGTCGAGTAGTCGGGAGAGGTATACGGCGAGGTATTCTTCACGGACCCGATAGGCTTCCTAGCGATAGAAGGACTCGTGGGCTCCCAATTCGATTGCGCGGGTTGTGAAGAGGGATCGTGGTCAGGGTAATCCCTCAGCTCCATGGTGACGGGAGGAGGAGCTGGAACTCAACTGCAGCTGGAGCTGTAGGTAAATTGAGTTATGGTTTGGAGAGGCCCTAGCGGCCCGGTCAGTTCCCCGCAGTGCCCTGAGCTTAAAAGCGGGAGGAGGTCGGCCTTTGCTTGGCAACGAGTTGGGAGTTTATTCGCAGGTGATTGATTATCTGAGAGGAGGATGAGAAGAAGAAGAAAAAAGACCCTGAAGGGTTAAAAGAAGAGATCACGGCATTTCCCACCCATTCCCAGCCTTGTTGGATTCAGCACTAAACCCATCTCTGCAATGTCACCGTTCAGGGCTGAGCTTTTTTGTTCTGTCGGAGTGACATGGCTGGGTTCCTGGTAGGGCTGGTATTTCGTTGATTGGCTTCCTGGGAGAGCAGCTGAGGGAGAGCAAAAAGCCACAGAGTCCAATGGTCTCACGCCAACATGGTCTGGACTTTGGAAGAAGCCTGCGCTTGCTGACTGCTACTAAGCCCCCCTGCCTCCGCCACTGCCACTGTGATTATAGTGAGAGCCCCAGGCTAAGGTGGTCTCAGGGAGCAAAAAAATACCGGATCTTAATATAGGGTGTTAAAATAAACTTGGCAAAGAATCTCCTAAGCTTAGACTAGAATTACCTAAATATTTTTATCGCTTAGGGTTAAGGTCCTGAGTTTTTTTTTTCTCCTCTAGGTGGTACCCAAATTACATTATGGAGCCCACCTCAGATTATCACGCGTCGAACCCGCTGGTGGGTGTCTTGGCGAAGGCCGATGCCGATGCGATCCAACGCTGACCTATTGCATATTGGCTGATGCTGTTTCTGCATGTGAGACGGAACAAAGGATTTTTGCTGTACATTACGTATGTGTTCTGCTTCCTGTTACTGTTACCGTCGCTTCTTGGGGTTGAGGATACGAAGCCATGATTCACAATCGTAAGAGGAATAAGCATACCTAACTTAAAATGCTAGCCCCTAATTTGTTACCCGAAGCTCTTCCTCTGCGGTCCGACGAACCGTCTTGGGTCTCGTGAATCCATTCCTGATCTGGTTATACTGTCAACTCGTCGTCAAATGCTGAACGATTATCCGCGTACAAGATCCACATGATGTTGTCAATAACCAAGTTTAAAAGAAATAAATAAATCACATCATGTCGCTGAGAATCCTCCTCCTTTTTTTCACCTTCTTTATAGACGGCGTTTAAATTTAACCTAAACTTGCGTTCCTGTCAGCGCATCTCCACCATGGCTGCCTCTTCTACAGCCACAATTGGCTCCTACGAGCTGACGTCTCGCGCAATCAACGAGCCCTCTGCCGCTGCGGTCCGCGAGGGATCGGGTATTTTTGACGAAACTCGGAGGCTTGGCTCTCTCTACGATGAAGATTTTTCAGACGGCGGTGTTGAGAGCGTTGCGGCACAGAATGCTTCAGCGGAGGTTGCTGAGAGCTGGAAATATCCCCGCCAGAATGTTTTCAGGACCGGAGCGGCGTTTTGGAGTCTCTTGACCTCCGGGGCTAATGATGCTGCATATGGTGTACGATCCCTGTGAAATCCCCTGCTGATACCATTTCTGACATTAGATGACAGGCCTTAATCCCATATGTACGTAAAACCGGCTCCTCCGAGAGCTGAGTTACTAATAGATCACAGCTAGAAGAATATTACAACTTGAGTTACATCATTGTATCTCTTGTTTTCCTCTCACCCTTCATTGGTTATATCCTAGCAGCAGTCTTGAACAATACACTACATCGACGAATTGGACAGCGAGGAATTGGTATCACTTGCGGAATTTGCCATATTCTCGCCTACATTATTATCGCTGTTCACCCTCCATACCCAGTCTTGGTTCTCGCGTACTGCCTCGCTGGCTTCGGAAACGGAATCAGCGATGCTGCTTGGAATGCCTGGATTGGAAATCTCGATAGGGCCAATGAGACTCTTGGCTTCCTTCATGCCTTTTACGGCGTTGGAGGAGTCATCAGTCCTCTTATCGCAACTAACATGATCGCAAAGGCTGACTTGCCTTGGTATACATTCTACTATGTTATGGTGAGTCGCACATGTTGATATTCTTACGAAAGGGACAATCTTAACCGCTTTACTCAGATCGGGCTGGCCACTATCGAATTTGTTACTTGCACGTGGGCATTCTGGCCCAATGGCCCAGAAGTCTATCGCCAAACCATGGATGCCAGCAACGAGGACAATCAGGGCATGAAGGAAGCCTTATTCAAGCTTCCTTTCGCTCGTGTCACTTGGCTTTGTGCCGCATTCCTCCTCTGCTACGTTGGCGTTGAGGTTTCTGTCGGTGGTTGGATCGTCCAGTTCATGATTCGCGTGCGAAAGGCTGAGAACTACCCAGCTGGTATGACCTCCATGGGCTTCTGGTTGGGTCTCGCCGTTGGACGTGCTATTCTAGGGTTCGTGACTCCACTACTTGGTGTCAAAGTTGCAGTTTCTCTGTATCTGCCTGCTGCTATGGCACTGCAGCTAATCTTCTGGCTGGTTCCGAGCTTTTATGTCTCAGCCGTAACAGTAGCACTTCAAGGATTTTTTCTCGGTCCTTTATTCCCGGCAGTTGTCGTTGCTACAACAAAGATGTTGCCCAAACACTTGCATGTTAGCACTATTGGTTTTGCAGCCGCTTTCGGTGGTAGTGGTGCCGCGATTCTGCCTTTTGCCGTGGGTGCTATTGCTCAAGCCAAGGGCGTCAAGACTCTCCAGCCGATTATCCTGGCTTTCTTGACTGCATTGCTGGGTCTTTGGCTATGTCTCCCAAGAATTGGCAAGAAAAGGGATTAGGGCTCTGGGGGTCAGAAATAATTACCCTTTGCATCACTTTCTTGCCATAGTCAGGTCAAGCATAGCTCAGGTCCCCAACAAATGAGATGTAGCTCAACGATAGAACGAGGCCTTATATAAAGTCGAATGTTTCTCCACAGAGGATCAAAATGATATGAAGTCTTGAAGAACCATGATCCCCAGCAGCCTTTGCGTCTTTTGAAACCAGGGGAACTCGACCTTTCAAAGCCATACCCTAAGTGTTGCCATTAAATCCCGAATATTTCAGCATCGTGTTACAATGACTACAGCCGAATCCCAAACCGCGACCGAATACTCTCATAAGTTCTCATCGATCACAGGCTAGTGTTGTAGATCCTGCGAGCCGTGCCGTTTGCTAGCCTCTCGTGGACGAATCGCCGATAGTGACCACTTTCTACACAAAATAGGTTGCAGATAGACGAGCATTGGACTTGTAGCTTGATTCTAGAGAATAAATTAGCTTAAGTCGTTTAACATAGGAGAAAATTCCGTAGATCTGCAGTAATAGCTGTCCTGGATTCGGCATGTCTATAGGCACCCGGTTCTGGCCGAACTGATACCCCCAAGATCTAGTATCTGGCCTGATGGTCTAGCGGTATGATTCTTGCTTCGGGAGTGACATCTCAGTTCTGTTCATAAAGAACTATAGTTTGCGAGAGGTCCCGGGTTCAATCCCCGGTCAGGCCCTGTTTTTGCTAACCAGGTTGTTTGGTCTTCTTTTTGACGACTGAGATATCACTCAAAAGACGGCATGAGATGGTTAAATAACGCCCTCGCGGTGTACATGCCGAGTCTACACGTCGAGTGGCATTGCACAATCTAAGTTGTTGCTGTGAACGCAAACCTTCTTTGTCAGTACCTGATGAAAATGGTACTTTTTAATTATGGAAACCCATTGAAGATAAAAGTTTGCGAGGATCATAAATTTGGGAGTAATAGTTGCTCAGAGAATGAAAAACTTTTTATCTATTATCTATGGATGCTACAGAGTATATCCTAGAGGGTCTCTGTATACTATTACTATCTTAACATATCCTATAATCCGTATTGGAATTTTGATAAGTCTTGAAGAGTCCAGAACACTGCTGAATTAGAGTCCAACATCAGAAGGGTTGATGTCCACAGTCTTGTTCTCCTTCAATGCCTCTTTCACAGCCTGGCAGACAACAAGTGCAGCTAGGCCATCTCTTGGTGTGCAAGTCGGACTCGCCTCACCACGAATAACCTTGATGAAATGATCCAACTGTAACTCGAAAGGCACACCATCGGGGACAGGGACGTTCTTCTGAACAAGCTCCTGGTGCCATGACTTTTGACCTTCAGCATAGGAAGACAGAGTCATGTCTGGCACACTCAATGATGCGTTTGTGCCAAAGATACGATAAAAGTCCTTTCCGGTCTTAGGAATCAGAGGGTTCTCTCCAGTACCGGACTCAAAGTTGTGTGGTGACGGAACATTGTCCGAGAACAGGAAGCTTCCCACAGCACCAGACTTGAAGCGAAGTGTCAGAACTGCACCTTCTTCAGCCTCAAACCCACGCTGTGATATCGTTTTCTCTGCATGAACCCGTGTAATGGGACCAAAGAGATAATGCAACAGATCGATTTCATGAACGAGATTGATGAGAACAACACCGCCCGTATTCTCTCTTCGCCATTCCCGTGGAGGGTCGAAGTATTCCATTGGTTTATAAGTCGCCCAAATTCCATTCACTGCAATGACATTTCCAAGAGAACCAGAGCCCACAGTTTCTTTTGCAGTCATCATATAGGGATTGAATCGTCGATGATGTGCGACCAAAGCCTTGACGTCTAATTTGTCAAGATGATCAACCAAATCCTTTCCACTCTGAATATCTGTACAGAAAGGTTTTTCAATGAGGATATGAATGCCCGCTGAGGATAATTCGCGAGCCAGAGGGACGTGCGTGTGATTGGGCGTGCAGATAATGGCTGCTTGAGGCTTATTATTCGGCGATTGCAGCATATCAGCCACGGACTTGAAGTAGGCAGCTCCAAGCTCCTGAGCTAGTTGTTCACCATTTGGCATGATGTCGACAACAACTACCAGCTTCGCTTGGCTGTTCTTGATCACAGTCTGGGCGTGGCGAGGCCCAATTAGGCCGACGCCAATGATGGCAAATGTGATGGGCTCAGAAGACATATTGAATGGAAATGAGCCGTGCACTCTGATCATCACAAACGGTGTGGTCTTCTACGCAATTTATACATTGATATCGGCTCTTTGTGACTCATTATTATCGCCAAAATGTTTACCCCAGACGCTTTGATGTGACAAAGGCGGGGTATGGGGAATGTTAATTGAGGCCATCGGAGCGATGGATTTAGCATCGCGTTAAACATTTTACCGTCTCAAAAATGATCTGACAAACTATAGCTTGTACAGTAAGGCTAAGCCACTACGGGGAAAACTCAGCTTTCATATGCTCAGGCTAGCAGTTTTAAACAAATCGGTAGATTCGAGTGGGCGTGTAACTCAATAGTTTCGAATTGGATGTGTACTTTGAATAGGGATGCTTGTGGCAGCTAGAAGGAGCAAGAAAACCAACAGCTAGATAATCATTGGACTGAATATTGTTCGACCGTTGAGTCCCAACGGTATAGGGTTACTGCGACGCGTGATGACGATGGACCTGTTTCAAAACATCATCACATGGAGTAACCGACAATACAAACAAATTGAAGGGTCTCATACAAGGGACACTTCGAGGGGAAAAAAAAAAAGCCTCGTGGTGAAATCTCTCCCCCTGATGTCACCGAAAGTGATAGTGGACTTCAAGGGAGGGATTCTCAACCTTTCCCATTGAAGAACACACCAGCAGATGAGGTTGAAATCGAGTCAAAGAGAAGAGGGAAAAGCATTTTCCAAAACTATGAAATCCTTGGAAGAATTCTGGAGCGGCATGAAGAGACCATACAGAAGCGATGGCTCAAGAAAAATAGAAAGCAACGGCTCGAGGTCCTTTTCACTGCATGGCCAGACATGCCCCCGACCCATCGGTCTTTTTATGACTTTTGGCGACAAGCACAGACGAACGCCGAGGTTAAGGTCAAGCAACATAGTTCCATCTTGTGGCCTTATATGAACAAAGAGTCTCTTGGCAAGCCCATGCCGTTCCTCTTACTTCTCAATTCTAGAGGCCGTCACCGGCCTCCCTTGTTCCTCGATACTGATGCACAATACTTCCACAAAGCAAGATTGACCGACATGGTACTGGTAACGCAGTACCTTACAGAAAACATGAAATTGCTCCTCCGGGGCGTTTTCGATGAGGTTTATGGGACCGTGAAGAAATTCCCAGAAGCTCCCCCGGGAGTTTGGCTTCACTTGTCAAATAAAGACTATGACTGGCCTACATCTACCATCTATGGCAAAGAGTGGCCGGTGTGGCAGTACTCCACCGCATCGGGCATGGTGATTCTAGAGATACAAGAGCGCTTGACGGACTTCCTTGTCAAGTATTGCTATCGAATCCTGCACGAAATTGAGCCATACAATTCATTCAGTGAAGCGTATCCTGTTCAGCCTGAGCCCGAGCTTCCTTCGAATACGCAGACTGAAGGATTACAGACCTCACTTACCGAGATTACCTTTGAAGCACCTTACCGTGCGCCGACTCGGCTCAATTTTGCCAATCTTGAAAAGCTATTTGCGGTTAGGGCCGCCGGTGCAGAGGATCACGTATGGGCGATGCGCGAGGATCCCAATTACTTTGCCGAACAAATCAGTGACATATACGATCATGTGCAACTTATAGGCGATACGAGAGAACATAAAAGCAAATGGGGAGCTGCCATTGGTCAGGTTCTGGCTGATGCATACACAATGATTGAGGCTTTCACTGAAGCTCATCGAATTACCAAACGCCTGTGTCAACTGCAAGAAAAGTATACAAGTGTTGTAACCCCTACCGAGAAACTGCCCGATGAATACAACAACCACATTCGCCATTTCCTTTCTTTCGTCCTTACTATGAGAGAATGTGTTTCTGCCGAAGCTTGAGCTCTTGGTCAAGCGCTCCACCCCGTTCCGAGCCGCTATTAACCTTTGGCGCTCTCGTCCCGAGGAGAGGGACAGGCCTCTGACATATAACGAGAAATTTTTGCTCAAATGGGTGGTCCGGCATCTATATGATGCGAGGGGCATGCTTGATGACGACCAGGACGTGGTTCCTGATATCTTTGCAATGAATATGGTCATGAATGATCTTGAACTACAGACGGAAAGGGATAAGACAATTCGCCACTTGCTGTCACCAACAGCCCACGCCATGATGGGTGACTTTACTATAATCATCCAGACTTTGCATCGCTGGAGCGGTTCGAGCCGTGGAGTCGAGGTTTCGGTGGTCAGGTTGACGATGATTCTATGGAATGGTCGAGAGACTTTATCAGAGCCAGGATTGACATTTTGGAACAAATTCACGAAGCTTTTGAAAGTACTCCCGTGCCCGGTCCTCTCCCGTTTCTCGAAAACAAGCTGGGGAAGTTTACATATCCGGAACACCGACGCAGGAATACGGAGAACGTTGAGATGATGCGGCGAGCAGAGTCGAATCTAGATGCTTTCTGGGCCAGAGCAGACCGATACCTCTACGATCGAACAAAGAACATGAACGTGAGTATCCTGATGGGGCTCCTAAAAGTCCGCGTGTTTTGCAGCACACACCTGAATGGGTCGAGCCCACGAAAGAGAAGAGGAAAGTCCTCGACATTGAGCAGCTCCTCTCGACCTTTTTCTTTGGTTTGTCTATTAACGACCGAGACACTAAGGCGCCGGGTCGTCTTTCAGTGAAGCCAGCCAAGACGAAGCTCAAAACGAGAGGAACTACGATCGAATCAACGGAGACCGATGAAGCCCCAGCTGAAGCGATGGCCGAAGTCGCACTTAAGGATCCAAAGCCGGTATTCAAGGTTGACCGACGAGCACTCAAGACATTCCGTATTCTCTTTTACGATCCAGATGCCACTTCTGCTCCGGGTGAAGTTCCATGGAACGACTTTTTGCATGCGTTAACTTCAGTTGGGCTTGCTGCCGAGAAGCTATACGGGTCTGTTTGGTAATTCTCGCCATATACTCTCGAAGCTAACGGAAGTATTCATTTTCATGAGCCTCGTCCACATAATAAAGTACCCTTTTTCATTGCTAGACGCCATGGACGGAGACTTTACCGAACTTATGGGTGGACTGGGGAACAATTTGTACTTGACAAATAAGACTATGGGGGCTGATTACTAGATAGGATATGAGGTAAGTAATATGTTGAGCTTGAACATAGATGAGATGCGATGATGTGTCTACTGAAGGGATGTAGTGACATAACGGACTAGGCTCAACTGATTTTTTTTTAAAGAACTATTAAATTCCATATTTCTGAGTGACCCAGGAGAAAGGCTCGGGAGAATAAGAGTGAAGAGCCAAGGTCTCGCATTTTTGCGGACCTTTGAAATCTGCGGCAGCGAAGCTGGGCGACGGACGGCCTACTCTGTACTGGAGTAAACCTTCTAATCTCAGGAAATGCTTCACATTCACTCCGCATATCGGAAGAGACGGTAGTTCATTTGTTTTGGAGATGATTGGGCAGAGATTCTAGGGTCTCATGTTGAAGTGACAGGGCCATGATGGTGTGAGAGCGTGGGGCACAGGCGTGATTGAGACTAACAAAGACGCAATATGGTGAAAGAGGAACGGGAATTACGACAGCGAATGGCCATGCAGAATGATTAGATTACGACATGATGTAACAGGAGAGCTAGCTAACGTGCTCATGGGGAAGATGCGATAAGGATAGAAGAATAGCTCAAGGTATTGAGTATCCCAGTCCTGTCGCCTGGAGAGCTTCGTCGGCAATTGAACCTTCACCATCATTCCCGAGCACAATATTCCCATCAATTAACGATGGCTACTGCAGCAGTAATTAACGGCACAATTAATGGCTTCAATAACAGAGAGTCAGACTTATCGCACGTCGCTGTAGAGAGTGCGCCGGCTGAGAAGCCAACCCCAGTTACCCAGACCAAGGACACCGCATCAACATCCGTACGAGATGGACCAGACGTGGACGAGACATCACCTTACTACAGCCCTCGTCTAAAACTGATCGACAGATTCGTTGACGAGCCACGTCCATTGAGAGTTGGTGTCATTGGCGCTGGCCTGGCCGGGATCACAGCAGGCATTCTTCTACCAGCCAAAGTCCCTGGCATCAAGCTGACAATTTACGAAAAGAACGCCGATGTGGTACGTCAAATCATCAGATTGCTTGAAGGTTGATTTAACTGACATCTGTTTAGGCAGGAACGTGGTTTGAGAACGTTTATCCCGGTGTAAGATGCGATATTGCATCGCACGTCTACCAAAGCACATTCGCGCCCAAGACAGACTGGTCGGACAAGTACGCACCCGGCCACGAGATTCGCGAATATTGGCAATCGGTCGCGCGAAAGTTCGACGTCTACAAATATGTCAAGCTCAATATCAGAGTCGAGGGCACAACCTGGGACGATGAAGAGGGCGTGTGGATCACAAAGCTGCGGAACGTGAAGACGGGCGAAGAGACGGTCGAGAAGAACGACTTCATCTTGACCAGTATTGGCCGATTCAATGATTGGAAATTGCCCGACTATCCTGGAATATCTGAGTACAAAGGACACCTTCGCCACGCTTCCAATTGGAGCACGGATTTTGATCCCAAGGATAAGACGGTCGCTGTCATTGGCAATGGAGCGAGCGGTATCCAAGTCACAGCGAACCTACAACCAATTGTCAAGCGACTTGATCATTACGCTCGTAACAAAACATGGATTGCGGCATCTTGGGCTGGTGAAGAGCGAAAGATTGAGGCCCAGCCATATACAGAAGAAGAGAAAAAGAAGTGGGCAGAGGACCCTGACGCATATTTGGCCTTCCGAAAGGACCTCGAGAGCTTATACTGGACTCGATTTGACTCGTTCTTCCGAAACAGCGAGTCAAACCAGAAGCTCCGAGAAGCGTTTATCGACATCATGAAGAAGCGCCTGGTAAAAAAGCCAGAGCTTCTTGAGCACATTGTACCAGACTTCTCGCCGAATTGCCGACGTCTTACACCGGGGCCGGGATACCTTGAGGCGATTACTGAAGACAACGTAGAGTATATACGGACACGGATTAAGCGCTTCACAGAGACCGGTATCGAGACTGATGATGGCAAGCAGAGAGATGTCGATGCTGTGATTTGCGCGACCGGCGCGAACGTTGATATGGTTCCAGCATTCCCCATCCGCGCTCATGGACAGGAGCTCAGTAACCTGTGGAAAGCCGATGGCACATATGGATATCCTTACACATACTTTGGACTTGGAACACCTGGTTTTCCCAACCTTCTCTTCGTCCATGGACCGCAAGCAACTGGGCCATCGGGAACAGTCCCTCACAGCGTCGAGACGCAATTGACTTACTTCGCCAAGGTCCTGCGCAAGGTCTCGCATCAGGGTATCAAGTCTCTGAGCCCGTCGAAGCAAGCAGCGGACGACTTTGTGGAGTACTCAGACGCCTTTTTCGCAAAGACAGTTCTTACAGATAAATGTAGTTCATGGTACAATGGTGGCAGACCTGGTGCTAGAATTCACGGGCTCTGGCCAGGAAGTGCAGGACATATCACATTTGTGCGACAGGAGCCAAGATGGGAAGATTGGGAGTACAAGTATATCGGCGATTCTAAGAACCGTTTTGCGCATTACTTGGGCAATGGATGGACCAAGAGAGAGACGGACATAGAGGCTGACCAAACGCCGTATCTTCAGAGGCCAGATAAGATCGATTTGCGGGATATTCACGAGAAGTGGTGGAGCATTCCATAGACAGTTAGTCAGTAACATTGAAAATAAATTGAAGATGAGCTTTTGGGCAAGATCTCGTCATGACATGGTCCCACGCACGTAATCGCGCGACTCACCCGCACCTCCACGTGGAGAGCACATCTAATCTATCACGACTGCACTAAAGCATCGGAGCCGCTAAACATCCTTGCATTAGCTTCGTTAATGGGACCGTCTTTCTCGGGGAGTTGATCTCAGATCCTCCCTACACGTACGCAGACATGATACTTGGAGCGTAACCGAAGACAAGTCAAACAACCAGACTATGCCTATGCTAGTGAGGAAAACATTTCGAGTCTCGAACCGGATACATACCGAGACTATGATAAACGCAATGCCGCCACAGATATACGTTTTGCGCTAGAAGATTTAATGCCCAAAGGGTTGGGACTTCGGCAGTTGAGCTGTAGGTGCGGTCAAGGGTTGGATTGCGTGCTGGTGCTATCGTGTTGGGCGGTGGTTTCATGATGGGAAGGGAAATATAAATGTTGATCTTGTACCTACTTCTACAGAACATTTTACAGCCGTGTCTCGCTAATATTCTGATAGCTATCAAGCTTCCTCTTCTGTCTCAACTTTCTTCAGTCCATACAGGATCATTCAGACAAGATGACGGTGGTGGAAAATCGACATGCGGACAGTGAGGTTGCTGCTCCTCCCAAGGATCAGCTTCTGCCTGGTAAGATTCACTCCCAATATGCACGTCGTCTACTAACACTTCCCAGTCAAGTGGTATCGCTCCACATTCTTCAACATCACGGTTCTTGGCTTGTGTAACTTGTCTGCCCCGGGTATCTGGGTAGCCATGAACTCGCTTGGTGCCGGTGGTGCAGCCTCGCCTAAGCTCATCAACGCTGCCAATGCCTTGACGTTCTGTCTCATGGTGGTGTCTTGTTACTTCTCGAGTACTCTGGTTCGATATATCGGCATCAAGGGTGCTCTGATCTTTGGAACGTAAGTCTACTTACACAAACGTACTCGTGAACACTGCTGATGGAAGTTAGTCTTGGTTATGCACCTTATGCAGCAGGCCTGTACACCAACAACCGCTTCGGAACAGAGTGGCTCGTCCTCGTCGGTGCTGCTCTATGTGGTATCTCAGCTGGTGTCTTCTGGATGGCCGAAGCTGCTATCGCTATCGCATATCCTGAGCCTTGGAACCGCGGTAAAGCTCTAGGTTACTGGCTCACCTACCGTCTATCTGGTCAGATCCTCGGTGGTGCCATCAACCTTGGCCTCAATGCCGACCGTAACGAGGCTGGAAAGGTCTCTTACACTGTTTACCTCATCTTCATTGCTCTCCAAGCTGTTGGTCCCTTCGTTGCTCTGTTGCTCAGCAAGCCGCATCAGGTTCAGAGGAAGGATGGTGTCACGGTCAAGTTGGAGATTGATAAGCTTCCTAGCTTCGAGCTGAAAGAGACTGCCAGACTCTTCTTTACGAAGAAGTTCCTTCTGGTCGTTCTTTTCATTGGACAGGCTGTCTTTGCGGAAGCCGTATTCTTCACTTATCTTTCCTGTAAGACTCCTTGGTCTAGCTTCACACATGATACTAACTGATGCAGTATGGTTTACTGTTCGATCCCGTGCTCTTGGATCTTTCTTGGGCGGTATTATTGCCGTCACCGCTGGTAATGCTCTGGGTGTAAGTCTTTCAACTGCCCATTATGTCTCTGTTGCTGACAGTATCTCCATAGGTTTGGCTCGACCGTACCAAGGCTTCTCTCCGTTTCCGCACCAGATCTTCTTTCGCCTTTCTTGCTACTCTCCAAGGTGCCTGCTGGATCTGGGCTACAGTCTTGGTTACCCGATTCCGTGAGACCAGGCCTACCTACGATTGGGTCGATTCGGGATTCGGCCATTCATTCGCCATCTTCTTGTTCCTTACACTATCATTCCAGCTTAACTACCTCTTCCTGTGAGTAACCATGAACGTATTTTACATGACCATGATCTAATGATTCCCTAGCTACTTCGTCATCCATCATCTCGCCAACACTCAAGACGAAATCATTCGTTTCTCTGCCCTTCTCCGAGGTACTGAGTCCGCCTGGCAAGCTCTCAGCTACGGTATTACTTCCTTGCCTCTATTCGCTGAGGTTGGTGGAGTTTACTTCAACTTCGCACTTTGGGGTCTTTCTATCTTCCCTGCTTGGTTGGTTCTCAAGGATTTCGGTTCTCATGCCGCTCCTTCTCTTGAAAGTCCCATCCAGGAGGTTGATAGTCAGAACTATGGGTCTAACTCCGGCGAGGACAGTGATATCAAGAAGCACTAGACACTGATGAGCTTATTTATGAAGCCTATTGAGGTATCTTTAAAATGGTTTGAGAAGGGATGGCTCGAGAGGGTCATTAATTTAGCAGATTTTATAGATATTATATCTAAAATATTTATATGAGAGTTGCTGAAGCCGTGCACCTTTGTTATGCCTGTCGATAGAAGATGAAAAGTCACACGATATCACCTTTTACCACCCTTCTAACTTCCCTGTACATAAAATGAGAATTTTATGACCAACCCCTTCTAGAATAACCGATGTCTCAGAAGATCACAGATTCTGCGCCTCTGCAAGCTTCAGTGCATGTGGCCCACGTGGGCGTGATATGCCACTCCCGACAACTCGGTACTTTGACATGAAACCTCCGAGCTAGAAACGCCCGAGAAAACAACCCTGATAGAGATTCCCAATCTTTTACCCGTTTGTGGAAGTTCTCCGAGTTTATCGCATGGAAATTGAGGGGTTGATCGGCATTTCCTATGAGCAAGACTCGGTGATGATTGCGCCATCGGTCAGTCCACCAAAACGCTCTTACACGCCAAGGTCTCATATCTACAGCCTAAGGATACCCTGTCTAGAGCCATCACTTGCATATTCAGTCATGGGCTTAAGAATCACGCAATAATCGTCTACAAGTCCTGTATCGGCACCGATATCCGGAGCGTCTTAAAAGAAGAATAAGCTGGGAACCAGTACATCACCACCCAAACAACGAAGTCAGGCATAATCCAATCAGATCAGTTCCATTTTTGACAGTCAACGTCATGGCTTCCCAAGACCAAACGGCCCAGCAGGGCAAGAAGAAGAGCCTTATCGTCAATGCCTTTGTCATGATGTGTAGGTGCCCCCTCATCCCAGTTATACAACATATACTGACAAGACTTTAGGCAGTGGTCACCAATCACCAGGATTATGGAGGCATCCCGAGGATGAGTCTTGGAGGTTTAAAGACACTGAGCACTGGGTCGAATTGGCAAAGTTGCTAGAAGACGCCAAGTTTCATGGCATCTTTATCGCTGATGTGCTAGGTAAGAGACTTGGGGCATGAGGGGTAGCTTTCAGAGTTCTGACAACTGAAATAGGAGGTTACGATGTTTACAAAAAGTCTTTGGAGCCTGCTATTATCTCCGGAGCTCAATGGCCTCTTACAGAGCCATTGGCTGTTATTCCTGCCATGGCTGCTGCTACTAAGAATATTGGATTTGGTGCAACTGTTTCTGTTACATACGAGCAGCCATATCATCTGGCTCGGCGGTTATCTACAGTCGATCACCTCACAAAGGGCCGGTACGTTCTCTGTAATTCGTTGTGAAAATCAGCTAACGCCCTCAACAGTTTGGGTTGGAACGTAAGAATGCCGAGCCCCATTCTACGTTCACCACTAACTAGACTCACAGATTGTCACTGGCTACCTAGACTCAGCCGCTCGCAACCTTGGTCATCCAGTTCAACTCGCCGTAAGTGATCTCCTTGGAGTAATGATCCAGCTTCTGATGATAGTTAGCACGATGAACGCTATGCCCAGGCCGAGGAATACATGGAAGTCATGTACAAGCTGTTCAACTCATCCTGGCGTGACGACGCTGTCAAGCTAGACCGTGAGCGAGGTATCTACACAGATCCCGCCCTTGTTCGTCAAATCGACCATAATGGTAAATACTTCAATGTTCCTGGTCCTCACGTCGTGGACCCCAGCCCGCAGCGAACACCGCTTCTTCTTCAAGCAGGAGCCAGCAAACCAGGTAAAGCCTTTGCAGCTCAGCATGCTGAGGCTATCTTTACTTCTGCACATGCACCTGCAGTGTGTAAGAAGAATATTGCAGAGATCCGACAAGTTGCGAAGGAACAGTTTGGCCGAGACCCGAATAACATCAAGGTCCTCGCTCTTGTCACCCCTATTCTTGGTAGAACGGAGGAGGAGGCCCGGGCTAAGTATGATGAAGCGAAGAAGTATGCCTCAACTGAAGGTGCTTTGTCACTGTTCGGTGGATGGACTGGTATGGACTTGAACCAGTACGGCGATGATGAGGAACTTCGACAGGTTGAAAGTAACGCTGTTCGGTAAGTTTTGCCCTCATAACACCAAAGTGCCTTAACTCATATCGTTCTTCAGATCAACTGTAGAAGGCTATGCCAAGTTCTCACCCGCAAACTCAAAGTGGACGAAGCATACTGTCGCAGAGCATGTCAGCCTTGGAGGCAACGGACCTCTATTCGTTGGTACTCCCTCTCAGGTAGCCGACAGCCTGCAAGTCTGGATTGATGAGGCAGACGTCGATGGGTTCAACTTTGTAAGTTCATATACCCCTAATCATGGGACGTTACTAACTATGAGAAGGGATATGTCCTTTTCCCGGGTACCTTTAAAGATATCATCGAACTACTACTCCCTGAGCTTCGATCAAGGGGTCTTTTCTGGGACGATTACGCAGTACCTGGTGGTAGCTACCGAGAGAACTTCTATGGTCTTCCCGGACAAAAGTATCCTCTTGATGAGCATGCTGCTTCCAAGTATAGGTGGGCTGCTGGCGTACCTTCAAGTGAGCACAAAATTCCGCAGTAGATTTGTCTGGAAGTAGCCTCAAAAGTATAAATAAAACCAGAGATATCTCAGTAGGAGATTTATGTGACGTTCAGACTCAGTCAAATAATCAAATCATGGAAGATGACCTCCCAAATCCATTCAATACGGGCGATTGAGTTTACATACTTTGTATAACACGGTATTATGCTCGTTTCAACTCTTATGATATGCTAATTGATGATTTATAAGATGCACTGTTGAAATCAATTCAAGGAGTATAGGGATTGCATTGGAGGTAGACTCGTAAAAGCTGGTCAGAAAGCTTATGACCTTGGAAAGTCCTATTTACAGCTCATAGCGGAACTCCTTGTTCTCCAGATCCGTCAGATCCAGAAACTCGTGGTTCTCTTCCACTCTGTACTGATCGCCTAGGGCAGCCTTCTCGGCATCCCTTTTCTTATTCCTTCGATCAAAGACCCATCTCATGACTAGCAAGTCAATGGTGCAAAGGAAGTAAATGATGCAGATGGAGATTTTGGCGGGCAGATATCGTGGTCCATCACGAGCTTGAAAAGTGTGAGGTGAGATGATGTTTCCAACGGTATATGCGATAGTTCCGATACATGAGACGGTGATTTTCTTGGTAGAGCCAGCGACGTTTGAGCTTTGTAGTCCGAGAATAGTGGTCCAGCCAATGGGAATGCCTCCAGTTGTGTAATATCCAATGAGGGCTGGAACCTTTTCCGTGGTTGCCATCAAGATGGCTCCGATGATGGCAGGTATATGACCAGCTATACAAAAGAACAGCCTTTGTCTTGTCCTCATAGCTCCGTAAGTCAGACCAATCAGGAAGACAATCTCCCAAGCACCGAGGGGAGTGACCAGCAACAAAGACTCTTCGTTGGTATATCCCATTCCCTTAACAAGAATATTTCCAAAGCTTGTGGCAATAGAGTTGGGAATATTGGCAGCAAAGACCCAGAAGGCATATAGCCAAGTCATGCTATCAGTCAAAGCCTCCTTGACATGAGCCCACTTGAACGTCTGAGTACCAATGCCCTGCACATTTCCTCGAATACGCTCGAGATGCATGGCTTTCTTCTCTTTATCCAGGAACCCAGACACAGCAGGTGAGTCTGGCATGATGAACCAGAAGCTAGTACCAACCACAACAGTAAGGAGACCAAGAACGAGGAAGATAACTTGCCAACCTTTCAAAGCAGCATCTGGATCTTTGCCAACGTGCGTTGCAACACCGTAAGCAAAATATCCACCAAACATCTGAGCGGCACCACAGACAGAAAACCAAATACCGACTCGAAAAGCTTGTTCTTCTTTAGTGTACCATTGAGATGTGAATAGAACCCAGGCAGGAACGATCGCAGCTTCGAGGGCACCCAGAAAGAATCGACAAGCGAGAAGGCCACTGAAGTTATGACATGCAGCCATGCAAGCAAGCGTCACGCCCCAAAGTGTAACGTTGACTGAGACGTATTTGGCGAGAGGGAATACTTGAAGAAGACGGACGGTAGGAAATTGAAAACCGAGTTGGCCGAAGAAGAAAATCGAAGCGACCCAGTTGAACTCATTTCCTTTGAGACCAGTTGATTGTTGAATGCCAGTGACGCTTGCGTAAGAGACTGCAGTCTTGTCGATGTACTGCAAGAAGTAGACGGTACAAATGAGAGGCATGATATGAGTATCGATGCGGCGGATGAGTCGTTTGTTGGCTTTAGCATCGAAAGGTTGACTGATTCCTCCCGTTTCGTTCAATAGGTCAAGGGCAGCATCTGCTCCGTCTTTGTGAACATGATGGTCATGCTTTGGAATGTCATTTACATCAGCATGGGTGTTTTTGACCGAGTTATCAGAAGAGTCTGGTTCATCAGCCCCAATGGGAGATGGCTCGATGGCCTTGTCATCTGCCATAGTTCAGCAAGAGAGTAGGGGAACTTGCATGAAAAGTAAACGCCATGGTCGTCTGGTGGTGGAATGTCATATTTATATCTTTTATCTAATGAAAAGAAAATGTCGACATTGCATCCTATTCATTTGAAGCCAACAGGTCCCACGTCGTGTGGAGTCATTCATCAAGGATAATCGTTCCAGCTTCCTATCTTGGTTTATCATGCCCACTCAAATTGACATGTCGACCCATTATCTGAACTTCAGCCAAGCACGTCATTAGGAGCTGAATGGTGCGAGGAAAGATTACACGACTTATTCAAATTCTTCATACAGAAGATACGAGTTTCTCGATGTAGAGTAGCCCATGGCATTAGTGCCAATGCCAGAATCATGGTTTATGAGGTACAGGATACAGTGTATACGGCAGAAGTCTACCTCCAAAGTGTACTAGGACATTGAGCTACGAGTGCTGCAAAAGACTCATCTTGAAACAATGTCATGAAACAATGGATTGGTTAACTGGGCTTGTCATATCATATATACTGTGTCTCAGCTTGTGGACGTTCAACCAACGTCCAACGGCATGCCGTCATGGCTGCCAAGCGATGCTGTATCACGTACACAAGAACTTATGAACGCCGAATGGTAAATTTCATGATAACCCAAGAATTACCAAAGAAGGTTTTGTTGATTCATGCATCGGGATAAGAAATACGAAGCCTAATACGTCTGTGGCGTTTGAGTATTATCTCTCAAACTTCACGATGCCCGTGAAGAAAGGTCCCATAGCTCGCTGAACATGTTCACGAGTGCCATTGCGGATAAAGAAACTCACCGAGCTCTCGTTCAGCAAGAAACTTGCTTATCCTGCAATTACTATCATTCTTCGGTTTCGTCCTCGCAACAGGCAGCAACTGGTCATTGCTTTGCTGTCATTGGATCATGAACGCCACTGAGTTTGGTATAGTGTTGTTTTTTAACTTCGAGTCACTGCAACGGTGACGATCAACGAAGTCTCACCAATAGTCTTGCCCCAAAAGCGCCTTAGCTTACCACGTCTTATGGAAAGAGCTGAAGCTCAGCTTGTACAAAGAAGGGCGTGCTCCCATTGAGTTGGCAACTCAAAGAACCGCCCTCCGGCAATTGTTATTATTTATCAGCTCTTAAGCCTCAAAGTTATCATTTTGAGCACGCACATGTCATGCCTCGATATATGATCCTCATCAAAGCTTCTCCAGAAGCTGAAAACCCAACTTCCACGGAACCTGAGATCTTTGAAGAAATGACCACCTTTAACGAAGAGCTCCATGCAGCTGGTGTTCTTCTCTCAGCCGATGGCCTCAGTCCAACCACAGATGGCTACCGTGTTACATACTCCATGGACGGTCCTGCGCAGGTCACCAAGGGCCCTTTTGACATTGTGAGAGAAGGGCACGTTTGTGGCTGGTGGATTCTCAAGACCAAGGACGGCGAAGAAGCTGTTAGCTGGGCGAAGAAAATCCCTTTCAAGGAGGGTGAGGTTACGGTCAGGAAGATTGCTGAGTTGGATGACTTTGGGGATAGTGTGACTGATGATGTGAGGGAGAGGGAGAAGAAACTCGCCAAGGAGCTTGAGAAGAAAAATGAACGGAACTCATAATTAAATGTTAGGCTGTTCTTGATGCTATCTTGGGGGACTTGGCGTTGATACCTCACTTGGGACTGAAGCATCATGTCGAAGGCAACATACAGGTTACACTCATTACTGGTCATCACTCAGTTACTTGCATGAAACCAGGACATTGTTAAATAAATTCTTGGTATCGAAATGGGTAATTAAGAAACATATAACCGGTTGAATCTATCAACTACATGCTTTGCTGTACAACATCTTGACCTTTTTACTCTCAGGCTATACACAGCCCCTCTCTACATCCATCTCATCCATGGACTAAGGCGCCTCGTGAAGACCACCAGGTCCCTGATATCCGTTCTGCGATGGGTGAACCCAAGGCTGACCAGCCATCTCAGCCGGAGCCTGCTGCGTGGGAGGTTTGTAGTACTCATGCACAGGCTGGTTCTGCGCACCAATGGGCATCTCACTGGGCGGCGCGTATCCTCCAGCTGTAGCACCTTTGCCCTTTCGGAAATGTCGCCAGAGGAGAAAGCCAGCACCGGCGAGCAGGGCAATACCTCCAATCGTCGCGCCGACCGCCACGCCGGCTACAGCACCAGTAGAGAGACCTCCCTCATCCTTGTCGGAGGAAGTGTCTGTTGTTGTCTCGGTCGCAGCTTCGGTCGTTGTCGTCTCAGAGAGGGCCCCGGTCGATGAAGGGCTTGGGAGCGCGGTTGTTGAAGCAAGAGAGGCAGATGTCGTCTCGTCTTTGGGAACGGTAACGTTGAACGCAGCTGAGTTGGCGACGATGTCGTTTGTGCCGGACTTGAAGAGGGAGTAGTGGAAAACAGCGTCTCGGTTGTCACCAACTTCTGTAGAGAAACCGCCAAAGTTGACTGTCCAGATAAAACTCGTCGATGTTGTGTTTTCTAGGCATCAGATGTTAGCCGATAGGGACCTCGAATAGTCTGCGCGTGAGTGTGTACCTTTAAGCTGGACGAAGAATTGAGTGCCGCCACCCGCCTGAGGATAGTCCTGCCAGAGCAATAGGTTGGTCTCTTCAAGGTCCGTATTCCATTCCACGTTCATGCTATCATCGACATCGTATGTTGGGTTATTCTTCCATCCCGACGAACCAGATCCTCCAGGGGTAATAAAACTGGTGTCAGCAGCAACTCTGGCGGCAAAGCTGCCCAGCAGTACGGTGAAGGGTAAGATGGCGATCATCATGTCGTTATAATAGAGCTTCTCTCAAAGAATATCAGAACTTTCAGCCTCGCGATCCTTAACAAGAGGCTATCACGAGTTTTCTGTTGGTCACCCAGTCTCAGCAGACCAAGATGATAAAATCAGAGAAGAGAAAAAGCAGTAGAAGGGGAGACACCACGCTCAGTTGCTCAGTCCAGTCTCTGTTTCATCACTCAGCCCCGATGGGCGAAGATCCCTGTCTTAGCGTTGAAGGGGAAATTTTGGGGGCCGGGGTGTTGTCCAGTGAGACGGTGAGATTATAGGTAGGAGTTCCGCTTTCTTACACTCGAGACCACTAGCTCGGATCCTTCTGATACCAAAATTAATTTAATGGCGTGGATTAGGAGCGGATTTATAAGAGACTCCGACTGAGGCTGCACCGACTGGAAATTGAAGTTGAGTTAGTGGTCCTAGCACGGAGATGTGGAGATAACCGACGGAGGATAGTTTTCAGATGAATGAGTTGACACAATGATCAACCCTCCTAATATATATGAACCTGTACTGTAATTAGGTTTAATCTTTAATACAATCACCGCCGTTCTATTTCACCAAGCCACCCGATCCAAGCTAGCCAGGCCCAAGTTCGAGCTTAGACGCCCAATGATCCCTGTAACCAGTCAGCCTTAGCCATGGATATCCGTGGGTTCAAGCGCCACTCCGAGGCTTGGCTTCGGGTAGGGCCATGCCGGCCGATGTTGTTTCAGCCATGGATCAGATGTTGACTACCCTGAAGTGACCAAAAGACGAATTGTTGGGCAGTCTACTGACTCCAATATGAGATTCTAATTATTATTTATGGTTACAGTGACTCAAGCATATGCATATGGTCGGGTTACATCTGAAGATAAAATTCTTACAGCATTGTGACAACTGTACTGTGCCTTGCAGGTGAATGAAACCTCGATCTCACGGCATGTACATATCGGGACAGCCATTTTTGCTAATGTAAAGGAATGTCATATCATCTTACTCATTATTGATCTTGTGTCAACATCAAACGTATCTCTACTTGCAAAATGCGCTAAAATCAAGCCAAACACAAGGAAACCTTTCCAATCACCAGCTCAGAGGTGAGAATTCACCTTCTTCAGGTCTCCTGCATCTGAATCATTCTCACCCAAGATCTCACGAACAAGAGCCCTTCCAGCAGCACGTCCCGAGAAGATACATCCTCCAACAAACGTTCCTTCAAGAGAATTATACCCATGTACACCTCCACCGCCAAAGCCTGCAACTTCACCAGCTGCGTATAATCCAGGGAACGGGGTGCCGTCTGCTCGCATGACATTGCTATCCAGATTCGTCTCAATACCACCCAGTGTCTTGCGCGTAAGAATGTTCATCTGCACAGCGATCAAAGGTCCATGGGCCTTGTCTAGGAGTCTATGAGGCGGAGCAACTCGGCTTCGACGATCAGCCCAGTATGTTCGCGCATTGTTGATAAGCATTGCTTGTGCGTCCTTTGAGTATGGGTTGTTGAACTGGCCGTCTCTTGTTTCGACTACCTCTTTGATAGCGTCGAACTCCAGTAGCGGACCATTGCGTTTCTTGGCGAGTTCGTTCATACCGACTACTAAATCTTCCAGGTTATCGCGGACAACAAAGTCCTTGCCGTACTTTTGAAAGTTCTGAACAGGGACGGTGCCTTTTTTGCCAAAGATTCGGGTGAGAAGCAACCAAATGCTCTTATTAGTAACATCGGGATTCTGCTCTGAGCCAGAGAGGGCGAATTCACGGGCGATGATGCTCTGGTCGAGGATGAACCAGGTGTAGTCATATCCCGTGCTGCAGATATACTTTAATGTCGCGAGGGTATCGGAACCTGGGTAGAGGAATGGCGGTAGTCGCTTGCCAGTTGCATCAAGCCAAAGAGATGAAGGGGCAGGGAGGACTCTGATACCATGGTCTGGCCAGATGGGGTTCCAGTTCTGAAGGCCTTCAGTGTAATGCCACATTCGGTCGCGATTGATGACGTTTGCACCGGCCTCTTCGGATATGCCGATCATGCGTCCATCGACATGATGAGGAA
Source organism: Fusarium acutatum (assembly GCA_012932015.1). Classification (NCBI taxonomy): domain Eukaryota; kingdom Fungi; phylum Ascomycota; class Sordariomycetes; order Hypocreales; family Nectriaceae; genus Fusarium; species Fusarium acutatum. The sequence goes on from JAADJF010000007.1 coordinate 174,017, forward strand.
CACCGATGACAAAGGTCTCTGGGATTTTGGGACCTAATCTCTCGACAGGCCATGCAGCTTTGACGGCATCGACGTTTCCTCCAATACCGCCTGAAGAAACGACAACTGCTGAGCCGTAAATTTCAAACTTGTCTTTTTCAACCCGGTTCGACTTGACTCCACGAGCAGCATCATCATCTTCCAGAATTGTGCCTCGTACTCCAACAGCACGTCCGTTGTCGTCGATGATCAACTCATCAACTCTGTGTCTGAACTTGAAGGTGACGATGCCGTTCTCTGCAGCTTTCTTGACAGGATCTGCAAAGATCTTGACAACCTCTGGTCCTGTACCCCAGCTCACATGGAATCTTGGAACAGAATTTCCATGGCCATCTGCAGTGCCATCACCTCTCTCAGCCCATCCGACATTCATCAAGAAGCCGAGGCCTCTCGCCCTGACATAATCCTCCATCTCATCGGCGGCAAAGTCCACAAAGGCTTTGGCCCATTTACGCGGCCAATAATCCTCCTTTTCACGATCAAATCTCGCTGAGCCCATCCAATCTCTGTACGCCAGCTCCTTGGAGTCTTTAATCCCCATTCTTCGCTGATACGAAGAGTCGACCATGAACAAGCCACCCAGCGACCAAAAAGCTTGTCCGCCGATGTTGTTTTCATTTTCTTGATCGACCAACAGAACGGGGACTTTGCGCTCTGAGAGTTCAAAAGCAGCGACGAGGCCAGCCAGGCCAGCGCCGACGATGATGACGGGTTGTTTCTCTTGAGAAGACATAGTTAAATTGAATGATTATGTTTTGGAAAAGAGAGAGAAGCGGCGCAGACGCGCAGAATATGAAGACGGAAGTTCGGGACGCGCGGGGTTGGATCACCCCGAATAGAGTTGGTCTACCCTGGTCGATGCCTCGGCTCTTAGAACATGCGCCAAGCCACAGTCGCAGATGCAAGGAATGCGAGACTTGTATATAGAGACGGCACTTTTCACGGGATGCAATAATTGGACAATAGCCTGATCAGGCGGTTATAGAGTTTACTTGGTCTCATTCATCAATTACGCGTTTATACGACCTCAGGTATCCGGGTTCCGAAATTCAAACTCAACGCCGATCTCCAGAGCACTTCTAAATATCAATCAATCTCTTGCGGCTCATAGACCAAGATCAGGCTTCTTGGCCTGCTCGATCTTCAGCTTCTTCTCTTCCTCTGAGAGCTTGTCCCACTCAGCGACATTCTCGTCCCAGAGCCTCACACACTCCACGTTCCAATTGCAGTCCTCAACCTGACCGTATGCTGGATGACGGTAGCGAGGATGCTTGCTGGGCCAGTTGGAAGCATGGTAGTGGTGCTTAACCAAAGCTCCACGAGAGTCGTGGTTGCCAGAGTCTGAGTGACCTTGTCCAGCACAAAAGGCCTCGACGTTGAGAACAAGAACCCGACCGACAACTCTGGACTCATCCAGGTTGTGGAATAGATCCCATGTGACCTTCCCACCACGATGATTCTTGCGCATCTGCTCCAGTAAAGCTCCTGTAAAGGCAGAAGGACCAGTGCCGCTGATGACTTGGTCAAAGGTAAGCTCGATATCTCCAAGAGCAACCTTTTGCTTCTTTGCTTCAGCCTTGAGCCAGACCATGATATGCTCGATAAGGTGTAGCATAACTGGTTGGTGGGGTTTTGCAATGATTGTCCATTGGCAGAAAGACTTTGATTTCTTGCCTAGGATAGGATGATCACTGAACTCGGGCTGATCAATCTCAACACCAACAATCAAGTCAATGTCTCTCTCGTCGTATCGCTCGGGGATAAAACGATGCACAGGTCTCAGCGCTTCGACGTCAATGTCTGCATAGACACCTCCTTGTGCATACATGATCATATATCTCAATAGATCAGCCTTGATAATATGCAAGTTGATGCTCTTGTAAAACCTGACAATATCCGGTCGATTTATCGCACTCCCCGCACCAAAGTGCTCCTCCACAAACGCAAGCTCATTGTCGTCTGTGAGAACTTCATATCGCATTCCAGGGTTCTTATTGACCCACGTCCTTGAAGTAATCAAGTCACGATCCTCAAAGTTTAATGGATCGACTTTCCACGTTTGCCAGATCTTTTGTGGAAACGTGCTGAAGCGTGATGGTGTTGATACAATCTCTTTTTCTTTTCGGAACACGCCGAGGGGGCTGGGTATAGAGTAGAAGATGTCAAAGTTAAGTATGATGAAGAGGGCGATGACACATGCCATGTACAGTGGTATACATCTTTGCATCTGGGCTGGGACCTTGTTTCTGAACTTTGCCGTCGAGGCTGCCAGAGTTGGCGAGCCCAATGGAGTGCCCATCTTGGTATCGTGGATGTCGGTCTTTGTAACGGTCCACTCAACAGTGGTAGGAGGGATACGAAGATTAGACGGGATATTTCGACGAGGGCCACTCGCCATGACCAGGAGACGTATTCACAGGCAAAAAGCTTCTCTGCAGACAAAGCAGAAGAGACACTGAGCGGATGAGGAGAGGGAAAAAAAGAGTTATCTGCAGATGGAAAATGCAACATGCAGCTGAGCCCTAGAACCCTTAAGTGGAACTCGACGTAACCAAGCTTTTACCAAGAAAAGAACTACGGACCTTTCCACAAGACGAGAGAGACGTTTTCTTATCAAATTACCGTCTTGCAGCTGCGGAAGAGGACCGAAGAAGGATTGTGGAGAGAGAATCCATGGCTGACCCCATGTGATTGTTGTGCATCTTGGCAGGGGTTGAGTAGAGAACTTCCAGGAAGGGAAGCTCCTCCGTAGGATGGGGGGGGGATCGTGGAGGTGGGTTGGGAGCAGCCTGGGGTATTACGAGGCCGTGCTTCTGGGGGGGATGTGATGGGGCTTGGGGTATTAACTGGCCGAGTTTGGTGATGCATCAGAAAGTGAGGTTGTTGGTTGTGAAGAGTTGTCTCGATGTCTGTCCAGCTATAGTCTACCCGTAGTGAAACTCTCTAAGAATAGGTCGCACGTGTGTATAAACTGTAATTGGCAGTATCAAGATCAACATACCACAGACATTGTGGCTTTAACGTGCCTTGCAGAAGTCTAACGTCAAAACCACCCATGGAATAGAATCGTTCTGATATTAGGCATACAACTCCCGCCTTGGCTTGTGATCCGGGGAACGAGCCTCGGATATAGCCCCTGTCCCCAATCCCCGCACACCAACCATTCCCTAATCATACAAGCCTCCCGCCCTAACCCACAAATCCTCATCCATTGTTGGTTGAGCTAATTACTCACTATGGCTGCCGAATTTCCGTTGGTGTCCTAAAGGCGCTTTTACGGAAGGATTCTGCAACGCTGGCGCCCCTCATGTAACATCACCGTGGTGCAACGTCATGAGAGCGAAGATATGCCTCCATCGAGATGATGATTTTCTCTTTTCACGCCGTTGGTCTCCGCACACCAAAAGTCCCAATCCCTGCTTCGTGATAATTACCCCATCTTCAAGGGCCTTGTTTTTATGTTGCTTGTCATACTTTTACACATGCTTTCCTCGGCTTGTGATTCTTAGTTGGGGCTTTTCTCCGAGTCGCATATCGGGAGTTGCGGAGTACATCAGGTCCCTCGTCTTCATCAACTGAACAGACAACATCTTGAATTGTCAAGATTTTTGTTCCAAAGCCTCAAATTGTGTTCAAAATGTCGCCTCGAACAAGTGGTCTCCTGGACAGCGACGACTGGGATGAAGTCAAGACGGACTCTGGCTCAGACTGGACACTTGCAAAGTCCTACTCATCCTGGAAACCAGCGGCTGCAGGCGGCAAATTAAAACACATCATCAACACCACCAGAGCCTCCATTCGCGCCAGAACAGGACCTCTGGAGAACCTCCGCCCAACAGCTTACCTAGACGGTCTCCGAGGTTTCGCAGCTCTTCTCGTGTATTTCCATCATCATGAACTTTGGGCACACGACATCGTTGGCCAGAATGCAATTCTCGAAAATGCTTTTGGCTACGGAGGAAAGCATTACTTTGCATCACTCCCCTTCATAAGGCATTTCTTCACAGGCGGTCATTATGCAGTATCGACATTTTTCATCATCTCAGGCTATGTCCTGTCTCTCAAGCCAATGGGCCTAATTCAGTCTGGAGAGCATGCGCAATTGGGCGATGCCATAGCATCTTCGCTCTTCAGGCGCTGGATTCGCCTTTACCTCCCTCTCATCATGTCAATGCTCGTCTACATCACATTACTGCACATGTTTGGCGTCTGGGTACGAATCATGACACAGCAAAAGAGCTGGTACGACGAGCTTTGGGCCTTTTACTATGAGTTCAAGAACTTCAGTTTTGTCTTCAAAGAAGGTGGTGAGCCATGGCTGACCTACAACCGCCACTTGTGGTCTATCCCCATTGAATTCAAAGGCTCTGTCGTCATATTTACTGCACAGATGGCGTTCTCTCGATGCTCCAAGAATGCTCGTCTCTGGTGTGAGACGGGTTTGATCTTCTATTTCATGTACATCGCAGACGGGTCATTCTACTCCATGTTCACGGCTGGTATGCTTCTCTGCGACTTGGATCTTCTTGCCAGCAAGGGCGATCTGCCCCGCTGGATGGCACGTCTGGAACCTGCCAAGGAGTTCATCTTTTACCATCTCTTGATCTTCAGCTTATTCTTGGGTGGAGTACCATCTGAGAACCGCAATGTCGAGCAGCTTGCCAAGAACAGGGGCTTCTACTATCTTTCGTGGTTCAAGCCTCAAGCAGTATTTGACTACAAGTGGTTCTACCTCTTCTACGCAGCTGTCTTCCTGGTTGCCTCCATCCCTAGAATCTTCTGGCTGAAGAGCTTCTTCGAGACAAGGTTCTGCCAGTGGCTCGGACGTATTTCGTTCGCTCTATATCTTGTCCACGGTCCAGTGTTGTGGACTATTGGTGAGAGACTTTACGTGGCAGCAGGATGGCAGAACGAGGAGATCATGAAGAACATTCCCCATTGGGCAAACAAGCTAGCCTTGCCAATGTCTGGACCCTTGGGACTGGAGATCTCATTTTTACTACCTCAGCTGATTCTTGTGCCCTTGACGTTCGGGCTAGCTGACGTCGTGACACGGTTTATCGACACGCCCAGCGTTAAGTTTGCAGCGTGGTCCTATAAGAAGGCGTTGGGGGATCCAACTAGCAAGCAGGCCAAAGCGTAGCATAGATCTTGATGCAGAATAAAATCAAGCTTAATTCTTTTCGGCAACATCACATGTGTTATTGCCATGCTAGTCTCAGCTCTCTCACCGTTAGATCTGAGGATATCTACTGTACCCTCAGACCTCGATGTCAGATCGATTTGGGGTATAATGTCGCATGCTCTTTTTTGCTTGTGATTCTCGGCTCACCGCCCAAGAGATGGAGGGTCACCTGCATGAGATTGCCGTTGAAGAAGGCAACGGCTTCGTATTACCAAGCCATGTCAGGAACCCCAACCTCTTCTCATTACGCTAATCCCCGCTCCCGCGACTAAGATCTGCACACCTCCACGATCAGAAAAGAACGTCCCCTGTTCAGGAACATGCGCCGTTGACTAGTGCAATGCCACCCCGCAAAAGTACCTCAGCAGCCTCGGCATGCATATGAAAAATGTGTCGACGTCGAATTGCGGCGACATTGAATGTCACAATATGCCAGGTTTTCCCCGTCAACTTATCTTCAGCTGCGTAGGGTTCTTGAAATGTCATTGGTCTCTTAGAGAAAAGCCAATTGCCGTGGCTGCATGATTATCACCATCTCCAGACTCCGCATCTCCCGCGTGAATAATCTCTCAGTCTCAGCTCCTCTTCGGCGTAAAGGGTCACCTTACGATTGACCCCTGTCCACGGAGTGTGGTTCAAATAAGGATTAGTTAAATGACGTACGGCGCAGTCACAGTCACAATCAAAGCTGCATTGTTATCGTTCAAGGGCTTCACCGGACCCCGCCTGCATCAAACTTCATTCTCCAACACATTCGTTTCCTTACGACGTGCATTGAATGCTTCAAGATGCTCGTCCGAGATTCTAGAAAGCTGGTGCTGTTCGTGATACCAGTCTTTCTTCTTGTCGTCTTTGCTTTGAAGCTCTATCTTGATCCATCATCTTTCCCTGCCCATGTTCAAGGATGGGTTCCATCGCAGCTGAAGAAGTCACCTGGGGATGAGCAAGAACTCTTGGCGGACGAGGAACCATCCACAACAAAAGCATCACCAGTTCAATCGTCACCGGCTGCCAAGACAGATACGGCAGAAGACAAACCTTTCGGCGAGGGTATCATTCCTCAAGATGTCAGCGCAACGCACATTGAAGTCTTCTCATTATCCACCAAAGACAAGAAGTTCTTCGAGATTGACTTCAGAGACTTCACTGCTCTCAACCCCAATCTCATCCCCCATCCTACACTGGAAAACACCTGGATTGTCGTAGCTCAATGGCTGCAAGAAGGCGGTAATTCACTCTGGTTTGCTGAGCTTGTTTGCAATGCTGCATTCCAAGACGGCGTCCTTCGATGTCTTCACTCACCCACCACTCTGCCTGTCACTGCGACTGTGGGAGGAGACAAATGTCAAGGCGACATGGCGTATTTCCATATGAACATGGGTCCACACGATGCACGCGTGTTCTATGGCCCTGATAGGCCTTACACGACATATGGCTCAAACTCCATACACACTTGCTTTGGCCAGTTCGTTCAGGACTTTCGTACACTGACAGGATGGTCGGGTGATATGGAAAATCTGGGTGTATTCAGAGTTGGCACTGAGCTTCAAAGACCACTGCCTTGGAATATGGTTGAGAAGAATTGGTTCCTCTTCTGGGATTCCAACGGTAATATGTATACGCACTACGACATCAAGCCTAAGAGAGTTTTTGCCCAAATGAACCCCGATGGCTCAGCTGGTCCTGATCTTGCACCAGCCGCAGTAGGTGATGAGCAATGCCTGGCCAAATATCTCCCCAAGCTTCAAACCGACCTCGAGTCCATTCACCAGACCACCAACTCTCTCGAAGTCACCATGTGTCGTCGAGACGAACCCTCTTGTGTCCCTGATGACAGCAACACCTTCATCATGGTGATATACCAGCATAAATCCTACTTCAACTATCACAGTGTTTACGAGCCATATGTTATGCTATTCAAGCAGCAGGCTCCTTTTGAGATTCATGCCATGTCAAGAAAGCCTATTTGGATTCATGGCCGAAAGAAGTATCCCGAGAAGGAGACTTCAGATATGTTTTATGTGACATCTATGAGCTGGAAGAGTCGTGATCAGAAGTATCATGGATTCATTGGCGACGAGATGTTCCTGGGTTTCGGAGTTGAAGATGTTAGAACGGGTGGAATCGATATAAAGGCGGAGGATCTGTTGAAAGACATGGGCTTATGTTTCGAGGGATAGACATATATCACTGTATGAATCTATTAGAGTAGTGGCGAGAAGGTTGAATAATGTTAATGAATCTTAATGGCCTTATATCCGGTGGAGCGCCTGAGATAATCAGACCATGGATTATTCTGTTGGATAATGATTCAACAACCTTGACTACGGCTACCTAGAGCTTTATGTCTTGATAGTCTAAATAGCGGCTCTACTTAAGTTGACTATCTCAACTGTGGATAGGCTCCAAGAACAGCCTGTCCTCCTGTATGAACAAAGAGAACATTCTTGCTTTTCAGTGCACCGCTCTTGGCTGTATGGAGCAGTCCGTTGAAAGCTTTACCCGTATAGACAGGGTCAGTCAGAATACCCTCCATTCTTGCTAGCTCCTTCATCCCATCAGCTGTGCTTCGATTGACCTGTCCGTATCCTTCCCCGATATACGAAACATCAATTTCAAAATCGTCTTCCGTGATCTCATCCGGAGACACGCCAATCTTTGAAGCTGCGTTCTTTGCTATGCTCAACACCTTTTCAACAACATCTTCTTTCTTCGGATACAATACCGAAAATCCAATGAGATGCTTCTTAGACCCTGTGATACCCTGCTTTTGCGCCAACTTGAGGCCTGCGAGTATACCTCCCAGCGTGGAACAAGAACCCGCAACAAGAGCGATGACGTCAAATGTAACGCCGAGCTTTGCTTCTTGTTCAAGCAGCTCAAATGCCCAGCGTGCATAGCCCAAGCCTCCCAGAGGATGCGTGCTCGCTCCAGCTGGGATTGAATAAGGCTTTTGCCCACGATCTTTGAGAGTTTTGATCACAGTCTCTTCGCTGGTGTCTGGGGCGAAGGTCTCAGCGCCCAGAATCGAGTTTGCTTGGATATTGCCGAGATACTTGTACTCAGCGTCTTCAGACGCAACACGATTGGCCGGATAAAGAGCAACCTTTTTAAATCAGTCATTGACCTTCTATGATGCTGGTAACAAACCCACCTTAAGACCAAGTCGAGCCGCAGCAGCAGAAGTTTGACACATGTGGTTTGACTGTAGTCCACCCGTAGTCACAAGGGTATCGGCTCCCTGCGCGAGGGCATCCGCTAAGACATATTCGAGCTTGCGTACTTTATTGCCGGCAAAAGCAAGGCCCGAGTTGCGGTCCTCACGGGCTATCCATAAGTTTGCACCCCCATCTATGGATGAGCTGAGGCAAGACAACCGCTCGATGTCTGAGGGTCGGTCGAAAAGTAATTGTACCCGAGGAATCTCGGCGAATGGTGACGGGAGCTCAACCATGATGGCGTTATATTACGTGGGGTGATATTAACGAATATTAATTGACATCTGATAGAGGCTGATTGCTGCTTGGTAGTGCACAAGGACAAAGAGAAACGACAGAATAAATACGGAGAAGTCCAAAGGGCGTAAATCTGACATCGGGCGCATTATTAAGCAACATCGGCTGGGCTTATGTCAATCAACGCAATACTCACAGATAAGTGACCTTCGTCACTGCATCATGTATACAAAGCAAAATTTATGACGGAAATAGCAAAAAGCTTTCCAGTATGAGCTCGCTCTGATTGACTGACTGCAAAGAATTCGCTTATGTAGAGTACTGAACAATTTGATGTCTTGCTGCATGTAACAGCCGTGATATTGGAGCTTGACAGTCAATATGTCAGTGACTATTTCGGCAAAGATCTAGAAGTTGTGACTTATGATAACACACAACAATTTGTAGAAGCCAATGAGTAACAGTGATATTTGGGATAATTCCGCCATTCGGTTGCGATGTTCCTGGAATAACGATGGATCAATAATGGGATGGATAATGGAGCCTCATAACCTATACCCAGACTCATTTATATGACTTCAACAGACAAGAGTCACAGGGATTAATCAGAAATGGGCATTGCCCACTTTTCCTCTGAGTTTCTTACCCAAGAGGCAGAAATAGCCATGAATTCGAGATAATATGAATAAGCATAAACGAACACAGCTCTTGGCGAATCTCCATCACCGCTGTCAATTACCGCTTTAGGCAATTCACAGCGTACCTCGATGGATCTCTGGCCGAGGGGACAGCGGCTGACCAATGACGTTGACAGTGAAGGCGCTAATGCATTGGAGTCTTGGCTCACTATTACAGTTTAGACTCGGTATAAGCGTAAATATTCCCGTCAGCCAATCTCGAATCGCTTTCTACCACTATGACTCTTAACACGACATCAAATCGGGCATTTAAGACTTAGAACCGGAATATTAAGACTTAAAATCAGTAGATCTACAGTTTGATCGGGGTGATGGAACTTTCGGGGCCCGTGGAGGCCAAGACGGAGCCCCATTTTCTATCATGAAATTCACTGCGACTGGACGGTTGACGAAACAGCCAGAATGACAACGGCAAAAGTTGCTTCGGTCGGTCTAGTCGTGAGGGCTGCACCGTTTCTTGGCTTCCCCACAAGGTGCAATTGATGAATGTTGCCATGCGAGCCTCTAAGTATATAAGGTCAGGCTGCTTGGCCAAGGACTCGAGAAGGAATTCCTCTCTTTACGATTCTCTTCTCAAGTCATCACTCTCCTTTGGTAGCGGCGACAATGTCTCCCAAGCCAACTCCTTCAGACATGGAGCATCACGTTTCTGGTCAATCCAACGAGCCGCTTTCGCGTCCAGCGCATGCTTTGCCAGCTGATACAGTCATCCAAGAGCTCAACACGACCCCGGCTACTGGCTTAAGTGTTTCTGAAGCATCGCGACGACTTGTTGAGTATGGACCCAATGATCTTGGCGAGGAAGAAGGTGTGAAGCCTATCAAGATCTTCATTGAGCAGATCTGCAATTGCATGACCCTGGTAATACCAATCTTCCGCTATCACCGGCTCTTAGTGACTAACACTTATAGGTCCTCATTCTAGCCCTCGCCGCAAGTTTCGGTATACAAGCCTGGATCGAAGGCGGCGCTCTCGCTCTCATTATCCTTCTCAACATTGTAATTGGTTTCTTTCAGGACCTACAAGCCGCTCGAACCGTCCATTCCCTCAAGTCTCTCAGTCTCCCAACAGCCAACGTCTTCCGTGATGGGAAGACAATCACGATCCAAACAAGCGAAATCGTACCGGGCGACATCATAGATCTGAAGATGGGCGACTCTGTACCAGCTGATATTCGTCTCTTTGAAGTCTCCAACTTTGAGTCAAACGAGGCATTGCTCACTGGAGAGTCACTACCTGTGCGCAAAAATCCTACTATGCAGTTCGATGACGACACAGGACCGGGCGATCGTCTCAACGTCTGCTACAGCTCTACGATCGTTACCAAGGGTCGTGGTAGAGGTGTTGTATTTGCTACCGGGGCTTATACTGAGATAGGCGCTATTGCGGCTGCTCTGAAAGACACTGGGCGGAAGAGGCGGGAAGTTAAATGTGATGAGAACGGTAAAGCATCGTTTCTATCACACGTCACCAAGTGGTTGCTCACAACTTACGATGTTATTGGCGAGTTTCTGGGCGTTAACGTTGGCACACCCCTGCAGAGGAAGCTATCGCAGCTGTTCCTCTATGTCTTCGGTTTCGCGATTGTCTGCGCCATCATTGTTCTCGCAGCCAACAAATTCGACCCACGCAAAGATGTCATCATTTACGCTGTAGCTACAGCTGTGGGAACACTGCCTGTCTCTTTGATCTTGGTCTTGACTATTACTATGGCAGCGGGAACGAAGCAGATGGTGAGTCGTAAGGTTGTTGTGAGGAACATGCAGAGCCTAGAAGCACTCGGAGGAGTCACCAGTAAGTATTATGTGTTTTTATGAAGTCGGCGACTATAAAAACTAACAAATGGATAGACATCTGCTCTGATAAGACAGGTACTCTAACTCAAGGCAAGATGGTGGTCAGAATGGCTTGGCTTCCGGGACACGGTACTTACTCAGTGAAATCTACAAACGAACCATACAACCCGCAAGTTGGCGACATCGAATTTACTCCTGTACAGCCTACAGACCTACCAGAACAAGGCGAGGAAGAAAAGTCGCATACCATCAACCCTCACGATGAACCTACTGCCAACGAAGCACTGAAGCATTACCTCGACATCGCTTCCCTCGCCAATCTCGCAGTCGTGGAGAAAGGACACAAGGACGATGGTCCGGAAGAGTGGCTTGTACAAGGTGATCCTACCGAGATTGCTATTCAGGTCTTTGTTACTCGCTTCAACTGGAACCGCATGTCTTTATCTTCCGGTCAGAATCCGCGATGGAAGCAACTCGCCGAGTTCCCTTTCGACTCCGAGGTTAAGAAGATGTCGGTGGTGTTCCAAGATATTCTTTCAAAAGAGACGCATATCTTCACCAAGGGCGCAGTCGAGCGGGTACTCAGCAGCTGCGTATCCATGGAGGAATCGGGTAGAATTGAGCCTCTCGATGAACCGGCAAAGGAAACCATCCTGGCCAACATGGAGGCATTTGCACGTCTTGGTCTTCGAGTCCTCGCCCTCGCTAGTCGATCTCCCATCACTGGTCTCCCTGAAGACCTCTCATCAGCCATCGACAGATCCGAGTTTGAGAAGGACCTGGTATTCCGCGGCCTCATCGGTATCTATGATCCCCCACGCCCCGAGACACGAGGCAGTGTACAGATGTGCCAAAAAGCTGGTATCAGCGTGCACATGCTGACCGGCGACCATCCAGAAACTGCACGAGCCATCGCCGCTGAAGTGGCTATCATCCCGTCCCCAGAACGAATGCGAATGGTCAGGAGGGATGTTGCCGACACCATGGTTATGGCAGCTCACGATTTCGATCACCTCTCAGATGCGGACCTCGACGCGATGCCGGAGTTACCGCTTGTTGTAGCGCGTTGCTCTCCCACGACAAAGGTTCGCATGATCGAGGCTTTGCATCGCCGTGGACGCTACGTTGCCATGACGGGTGATGGAGTCAATGACAGTCCTAGCTTGAAGCACGCTGACGTCGGTATTGCGATGGGTCTCAACGGCTCGGACGTTGCAAAAGAGTCTTCTGATATTATCTTAACCGACGATAACTTTGCCTCTATCCTTAATGCCATTGAAGAGGGCCGCCGGATTTTCGATAACATCCAGAAGTTCATCCTTCATGTCCTTGCTGCCAACGTCGCTTTCGTCACCTGTCTTCTGGTAGGTTTATCCTTCAAAGATGACAGCGGTGTATCTATCTTTGTCTTGACACCTGTTGAGATTATTTGGATGTTGCTTGTTGCAGGAGCATTTACCGAGACTGGCCTGGGGTTTGAGCAGGCGAGTCCTGATATCCTTCGTCGACCACCTCACAGTGTAAGTCAAGACTTTACCTTGTTTTCACGTGCCTGTCACTAACGCATTGAATAGCTCAAGTATGGTGTTTTTACCCCAGAGTTCCTAGTTGATCTCGTGGTCTATGGCATCCTCATGCTCATCAGTATCCTTGGTTCTTCAGTCATCGTTCTCTACGGTTTCAACGACCAAGGCTTGGGACATGACTGTAACAGCGAATACTCTGCCTCCTGCGACACAGTCTTTACCGCCAGATCAACAGCTTTCACCACCATGACTTGGGACTTTCTACTCTTTGCTTGGCAACTCGTCGACTTCCGCCGCTCATTCTTTGCCGAGATCTTCGAAAAGGGCGGGAGTTTCAAGGCATGGACGAAGCGTCTCTGGAAGAACCCCTTCCTCTTTTGGTCAGTCACTTTGAGTACTGTTCTCATTCCACCAACACTCTACATCCCTGTCATCAACCATGTTGTCTTTATGCATAATCCCATCACTTGGGAATGGGCGGTTATCTTTATTGCAGTAGGAGTTTTCTTTGCTGGAGCGGAGGGCTATAAATGGGCTAAACGAGTTTATTTCCGACGTACGGTGGCGAGGGAGTTTCGTAAGGATATCACTGATGTTGAGCTTTATGCTTTTGGTAGATATATGGATGGTTCAGAAGACGGTAGTGAGTCGAATTGCGATGTTGGCAGGAAGTATTAGGCATGCATACATAGAAACATTTATAGAAAAGCGAGATCGTTTATTCTTTCACAATATACTGTACACCCAGGAAAGAAGTGTCCTCGAGACATGCTTTGAGACCCTTCATCTCCTCCTCGAGCTCATCTGGCGAGCATCTTTGCTCAGCTGCCTCAAGATCAGCTATCATCACACCGTGACCATCGCGAACCAGGAAGTTGAACCTTGTTAGTATCACCCATCTTGATACCGAGTTCATGTAGCTTCTTCAGAGCTTTTTCGCATCCCTCAATGTCTCTTGGTTCTGCCGGTCTCGCGCCTTCAATGAACTCCGCGACAAATCCGATAACACGTCCATCTTTGCCCTCTGTAACATGACCAAGAAATTTGGCCACGACCTCGATGTTCTGAAGCCATTCATAAGATGTAGTTTCAGCCTCGACATAACCAATCTCCCAGGGCCAAACAGCAAATTTTACCAGCACAGGTTTACCAGCGTTGACACCGGGGTGCGTCGAAACGTGAACTCGCTGTCTCAATCGCTCTTGTCGAGTAAAATCGAGCTCGTTAAACCTCAGTGGATGCCAACAGTTCTGTACTCCGGGAAATTGTACGATCTCGGTCTTAACGAATGAAGGTTCGCCTGTAGCGGGGTCTCGAGCACCATGGCCATTATTCCAGTCTCCGGGAGGGAATTGGGGGAAGAGATTCCCAAGGAGAATAGGCTCGAAAGCACGGTCTTCATGATCGCAGAGAAACGTGCCAGGCGCCGTTTTAACGTATTTTGCAAGGCTTCCATCGACGAGAAAACGATAATCGCTCTCCATAATGTCGTCCCCATCGAGGAGACATGCAAGCATCCTCACATTAGAGTAGGTCCATCATTTTTGCAGTCAGTGTCAAGGTTGGCGGTAAGGCAATGAACGAGGTTGGGTTGACTGTTGGTTCTGATGAGCAACAGAACATAGTGCATCACTTGGGCCAATCAACTGGCGCGTCGATTGCTGTTGGTCTTTGCATGGTCAGTACGGACGGGACCTGAGGGATCGCCTGGCCCAAAGATAGAAATATTCATGTTTCACGAAAACAGTTTCTATCTCATAATCATCACTCATAATTGACCATCACATGCTGGGCGGACGGGCAAAAAGGGCCTGTTGATAGGGCCTCATAACGAAATTATAACTCATTTTCAAGTTGCAACGTGATTTCACGCGTCTGCTTATCTAGTGTATTTCAAATAGTTGGAAATTGACAGCTCTAGATAGGAAGGCATGGGATATGATACCTATCTTTAGACTTTCGATAGTTCCCTTTATCTCGTGTCGAACTCTCTTCAAGCAAGTAAATTTATCTCTTTTGGCAGGTGTTTAAATCAAAGCCTCCCTCAGCTGACGACGATAGCATGCAGAGGCACGCAGCTCTAGCTGATCCAGGCATAGACTGGTCCAGACCCTCCCCCGTGGCTATGCCTGGCATTGCTCCGCTTGAGCCGAGATGACGGCCTGAATCTCAAGGCACCAACTCATGAACCTCGATTCTTTGACATTCCCCAACCTGGGCTTCGGAATTAACAAAAATCAACCAAACATCTTACAAACCAGGTGCCAGGATCCCAGGATCAACAGAATTATATCCATTTCTACCAACGACGAGACCCTTCCCACGACGTGCCATTGTTTTTGTCTCACTCATCTACTTTTCTCGCTAATCGCCCCTTGTTTTGCTTCTGGTTATCTTAATAAGCATCGAAGCAAGGCTACAGTTTGAGGCCTCAATCTCTCTCATCTCACTTACTTATCTTGTCCGATGTCAACTTCGCCCCCCGACAGCGACAGTATCTCATCAACCACCGTCCAAGTAGCCAAGAAAGCCTGTCACAGCTGTCGCCGTGCGAGACTTCGCTGCGATAGGTCTATCCCGCACTGCTCGAAATGCGCTTCCAGGGGGGTTGAATGCCTGGGCTACGGCCGCCTATTTCTATGGACTGGCTCAGTAGCCACGCGCGGTAAATTGGCCGGACAGAGTTCTAGTGCCTCCGTGTGTCGGTTACCCAAGCAAGGTGAATCGGACATGACTATTGATGTGCCATCCGATGTTCAATCTTCCGATATGCAAATGGGATCCTTCGATACTCAAGGCTTTGAGCCAGGTGCATGGGGTTTAGTGTCCCCTCAGGAAAATCAACTCTTTGTTCCGAACAAAACTAAGCCATGGTCCCCTCCTTCACCCCCTTCACCAACATCGTCAAACTCTCCGTGGACATTGGTCGATCCATTATTTCAGGACATGACGCATTCCCAGAGATGGTACTTGAATTATTGTATGACTTCTCAAGACATTGGTCTTTCATGATGCTAACCCTCAACTCAGATTCAACTCGAGTTAGCCTGGATCTCGTTGGTGATGACCAAACCAACGGTACCAGAAATCCATATCTAAATCTTCTGCAACTCACAAATGAGCATCAATTTTTACAACAAATTATCATTGCAGTATCTGCATCTCATATGTGCAATTTATCAAGATCATGGCTAGGCCCTAACTCATATGAAAGAGAAGAGGCACCAAAGAAATTGCTTATGGATGCTCTCGTTGCCAAACAAAAGGGACTACAAATGATGCCCGATGCCTTACGGAATATTGACACCATTGGAGCCGATGTGATTCTTGCTACTGTTTTGTTTCTCATCAACTCAGAGCTCATCGAGTCTGGTTGGCAAAGTTGGCGGCCTCATCTCGAGGGCGCGAAGAAGCTTTTGAATATGATAGAACCATATACTGGCTCTGACACAACTCTGAGAGACTATATCGTTGCGGACTGTTATGTGTAAGTGGAGGTACCTTTAACTCAAGACTGACTCGACGCTAACTGACTCATGTAGCTATTGCACATTGAGCTTGTCTTTCAACCCATCACAACCAGGCACCCAGGCAGCATCATTTGCACCAAGTCAAGTCAAAGAAACATTATCGCGAACCAACAACTCTTTCTTCTGTTGCCCACCTGAAGTTCTCGACATCCTCCGCGAGACAGCACAACTTTTACATGCCGAAGCTCAAGGGAACGTCTCCAGCAATGAAGCGCTTATCGAATTCACCAACCTACTAGACCGCGTACAACGCCTCGATGTTCTCAAATGGGCAAAGGACAGAATGCCAGGTGCAAGCAAAGCCGCCCTATGGAGTAGTGCCCGAACTGGCTCCGCGCACAGATTGGCAACATGTCTCTACATCATCCAGGCAGCTCCCGCACTACGAGCCAGGATGCCAGACCAACTCCCCAAAACACTCATCCAGGATCTTTACGAGACGCTCCTACCACAGCCTGACGAAGACCCAAACTTCAAAGCCACGGGCTGGCCCACCTTTATTTATGGAACAACGGCAACGACTCCGGAGAGCCGGGCGTGGGTTATGGATCGATTGAAGGCGGTAGCGCAAATCAACCCGTGGGGATTCCTATACTCTGCAATTGATACGTTGCAAATTTTGTGGAAGCATGAGAACGGCGATGGTGGATGTATGAATTGGCTGCAGAAACTCAAGGATTTGAACGTGGACTTTTTGATGGTTTAGGTCTGGCGCTGAGATGGGATCATGGGAAAACAGGACATTTTTGATACCACAGCAATGATGTATAGCAACTATTTATGAGAGTGACGTAGAAATGCTTGACACGACTTTTCCGCAACGTACTTCGTTTCATGAATAAAAATTTTGACAGAAACCTTGAATCATGTTGCTGACTTGGTGAGCTGTTGGGCTCCAGTAATCCTTGCCCTTGACCTGGCTTCTAGAAGGCATGGACCATGCGGTTTTTTTTTTCTTCATGGCCGAGAAAAGGGGAAGCATGTGGTTGCATCACGATCGCGATACTGAGCCGAGCTGGCGACCTTGGTAAGGCCAAGTCAAAGTTCAGTGGAGTTGACCTAATGGTAACTCCTCATTTGATGGTGACCGTTGACGGCTGTACAGTACCTCGTAGCTTCAGACGCAAGTCGGCTGGTGACTAATCAGTCGGCCTAGCGTATTTGTCACTGGCTGCTGGAGTGGACATTTTTCGCGAACAGACAGGTGCAGCAACGTCAGCTTCGAATTGTCTGAAAGTATCATCGCGTGCGTCGCATCGCTTCAATTACACCCAGAATGATGCTCTTTAAACTGATAGTGATCGCCGAACCTCATCGGGGAAGACCGTTGACATCAAAGATGGCAACTTACCCCAGGGATTCATCCGTCCAATACCAGCGTAAAACCCGCACGCGACCTTATCTCTCCATCACGGAAGTGGTGTGCCGTCTTCCACACCATGACATCAACAGCTTAAACCTTTTCCATTCTACCTAGCCAAACGTACCACAAATTGTCAGACGCACTGCCCTTTGTGGAATCGCTCCGGTCTCCCCATTGCGGCCCGACATGGGAATGAACCTTCTGGTGGGGGACTGGTCCGAACGATATGGATCCTTGGGCATAATATAAAAAATTTCCTCCCCTCCTCTTCTCTCTGCGATCGCTGCTCTGTTTCTAACCTGCTAGGAAATTACTATCGCATACAGACAATGTCTTGCTGACTCTCGATCGATATCCTGCATACCCATACCTATCCTCCTTAACGCGTGTGAATGCGGCTCCAAGGAGCCGTTTGCCCCAAGACGACTTAACAAGACCCCACTACCAAGTACCACTGCAAATTGACGCGGATGGCCGTTCTGTCTGCTCGCGATCTCGATGAAGTCCTTCCGGGCACACGACGTCTCTTCGCCGACGAGCACGCCAGCGTCGCTTCCGGCGATGCCAGTATCGAAAAGCACGGCGATGTCATCCTCGTACCCCCTCCGACAAAGTCTCCCAATGATCCATTGAACTGGAGTCTTGCGCGCAAGACCTGGCATTCGTTTCTCGTGTGCTACATTGTCGCTTTAACCGCCGCCACCTCCAATGTCGCTGGTGCTGCGAGCACAGGTGTCAATGAACAATACGGGATTAGTTACGATGTTTTCAATACGGGTGCCGGTGTGCTCTTTGTCGCGATCGGATACTGGACGCTTCTTAGCTCGCCTGCGACGCATCTTTACGGACGACGAATTTTATACTTGGTAGGAACGGTATGGGGTCTTATTGGCAACATTTGGTTCGGCCATTTGAAGACAACCGGCGACACGATTTGGTCCCAGCTCTTTGTCGGGGCTTCCGAGTCCGTCGCCGAGGCTGTTGTCCAATTGTCTCTGCTGGACATTTGGTTCGAGCACCAGAATGGTACTTCGCTGGGCATGTATACCCTTGCCACTACGGTCGGAACCTATGTTGGTCCTTTGATCGGAGGCCATTTGGCAGAGAATGTCGGGTGGCGCTGGATCGGCCACATGGGCGCAATTGCCTCTGGCTTCACCCTCGTCCTCTTTTACTTCGGTCTTGAGGAGACAGCCTTTGAGCGCAATCGCTACCTCAATCTCCACCAGACTGAGGAGCGCGACGCCAGTCGCGGCAATGTTGAGGGTATTCCCGCGACTACTGGCGACCATATCGTCACCAAGGATGCCGAGGAGAAGAACCTATCGCCTCCAGTTGACGAAGAAGCCGCGATCTCTCAAACCGCATCTGCATTGCGACGAGAGGAGGTCGAGCGCAACAGACTCGAGGCCTCGTTCGCGCGCAAGAAGTCTTACTGGCAGCGCATTGCTCTTATCACTCCAGCGTCCAACCTGCGCGGTTTAGGATTGACGCAGTATGTACACCGCCTGTGGCACACAATGCGCATCTTTTCCTTTCCCGCAGTTTGGTTCGCTGGTCTTCAGTGGGGAATGCAGAACATTGCATTGTCCTTCTACCTCACCGTCGAGGAGGATTACTGGGTGAACGAGCCGTACAACTACAGCGACTCTGCTGTCGCCAACATGAACATTCCGTGTCTGATTGGAAGTGTCATTGGCTGTTTCTACGGCGGATACTGCAGCGACAAGTTCATCCTCTGGAAGGCGAAACGTAACAACGGTATTATGGAGGCCGAGTTCCGTCTCTACCTCATGGCCCTCTGCGTGATCATCTTCCCATTGGGTATGTGGCTATTCGGTATCGGCTCGGCGCATGGCTGGGACTGGCCCGTTCCCTACGTCGCGCTAGGCTTTATCGGCTTCGGCTACGGTTGCGCTGGTGATCTGAGCATCACGTACCTAGCCGACAGCTATCCCGACATGGTTCTCGAGGGCATGGTTGGTGTCGCAGTCATCAACAACACCCTCGCCACCATCTTCACATTCGTGTGCAGCTACTGGATTGACACCGGTCTACAGAACACCTTCATCGAGCTTGGTATTCTTAGCTTCGTCATTATTATGTCGTCGCTGCCCATGGCTATTTGGGGCAAGGCGTCGCGTCGCTGGACTTTGGAGCGGTATGCCAACTTCTTGCGCATTCGCGATGGTATGGACGGGTGAAAGGAGGATAGGTATCATTCCTTTTCCTTGGGCAGACCGAGTGGTCTGAATCGACAGATTGTATTTATGGTCAGAGTCAAGTCTTGCTAATAGTTCAAACTTACTCCGGCCGTAATAGATTTGAGTCTCGGATGCTTCGCTGAAGTGAAACATCATTATTCGTGTTCTCCAGATATTGTTTTCTGTACCTATGCTTAATAAATATTCATCCCTGGTAATTAATATTTTGCTCTATGAATCGTTGCCCTGTTGCTCAACGACTCCGCACCGCCAGTCCACCTGTTGGTTGCAAATCCCCGCCGCAGAAGCAACATCTCGTCAAGCACCCCCTGACAGTGACTCGACCCTATGCTATGCTCCCTATCCTCCGTGAAGCCTTACCCTATCAGTATATCAGCTCCTTTGACAAGACCCTAAATCCAGCTAAATACCCAATCCGGAACTCGTGGACCAAGACTTTAAATAGTCTGCCCCTTATTTTCCACTTCTATTCCCGAAACTATCACGAGGCCCGACAAACACTCAGAAAGACCGTTTGACCTTACCTTTAATGGATCTCAGCTTTTGCTTAGTGCGATCTAGATCTCCTCGTTAACAGCCCATGCCCCTTTGACGGTTGGGTCTGTGGCGTTTAGGATATTTGACTAGGAGCTGCCAACGGTGCGCTAGCTATAGAAAACGTGGGAAATCGATGGATGATGGCGATAACCTCGTGATGCTAGGCGTTCTTTCTATTAAAACCGTTGAGACTTCTTATCGGTGTGAAAAGCATTTTCAGGGGAATGGTATGTTCGGCGTGAGCTGGCATAAACCTGGGTTGAAGAAATTTCTGTATAAAGAGCACACATATATCCCATCTTCTCATTATTCTCAGTATATTATTCATTTAACTCTGCTCCAAAACACTCAATAAAGCTTCTTAACTTTCTCTTTGCCAAAAGTACCACAATATCTTCACCATGAAGTTCACTCTTATCGCCGCTCTCATTGCCCCTGCCCTGGCCATCAACATCCCCAAGGAACTCCAGGAGCGCTCCGGCTGCGGTGATAACTGTGCTCGAGCCGTTGTCCCCGGATTCCGTGGTCCTTCTGTCGTTGCTTCATACAAGGCTGAGTGTGAAGCCTATCTTCAGGTTACTACTACTCCTGCTGCAAGGTAAGCTACGGGTACTTAATCTTATTGGGGTCTTTGACTGATGATACCAAGCACTGTTTACGTTACCAAGTCTATTCCTACCTATGCCAGTGCTTGCTCTGGAGAGCCTCGCTATCTTACGGCCTGCTCGTGTGCCAGTGCCTCTGTCGTTACCGTTGCGGCGCCTACTCCCACCGTTACCAAGGTTGTCTATGTTTAAGCCTATTCCCAGCATACCGGGTTACTTGACTCCCTGATACCGAATGCACTACAGAGGTAGGAGGCAATGAGTTCGTTGTGATTAGTGTATGACTTGGGTACAAGACGTGAGGGAGCTCGACGATAGGTATCATATAGACACGAGATAGTCTATCAAGTTCTTGAATACATGATTTCGCAAATCGCTATTGGATACTGTAGACTCGGGGCCTCGTATCCGGAAGATGCATGTTCATAGTCGTGACTGAGTCTCACCTCTGTTCAACCACTGGAGCCCAAAATTGGGTGATCTACTAAGTATTTATGAAGTTCCACATAGTCTGGCCGCTATCTCAACTATCTGGGTACCTGACTATGTGGTCCGGAAGTCGCGGGCTTAGTCAGTGTAGCGGTCAACCTTAAGCAAAAAGCTAACTTTGACTAGTGAGGGGGTATAAATTTCATGATGCATGAAAATGCTTCACGGCTCTTCCAGATTATAACAACTGTGAACGAAATTAAAAGGAAAACAAACAAATATATATTTCAAAATGTCTTCAGATCTGCAGCTTTCGAAGGAAGAGGCTGTAGCTTGGCTGGTTGAAGTAAGTCTATCTTTTGCACACTGAACTCTGTTGATATTGACACATTTCTCTTCACAGAACAATGCCTATAGCGCCAAAATGGATGTAGACGCATGGCTCGATAAGTTCTATACAGCAGATGCTACAATCCAATACGCGAATAGCCCGGTGCGCTCTGTCACGGATGCTAGAGAAGTAGGCTACACAAACCAGAATCTGTTCCCTTTCACCTGCTGATGGTGTATCCAGATGTTCAAAGATATATGGGCCAAGTTCGATGGATTAGAACATGATGTTATCCACGTTGGTAAGTTATTATACATCATAGCTTCTCCCCCAATTTTCTCACAAGCCTAGATTATGTGAGCCCCTGCATCTATCATCGTTGTGATGTGCGGTATCTTGTCAATGGAGACGATCCCGAAACGCAAGAAATCAAAGTCCCAGCACTCGCTACGATGTTGATGAAGAGGGACGATGATGGAAACGTAAAGTCGTATAAGATGGAGGTTTTTATAGATCCCTCGCCTGTATTTGCACGCATTTCCGAAAAGGGTCTTTGAAGTTTGAAATCTTTGGTATTCCTAGCAACAGGCAACTCGTTAGCATTGAATGAAGACTATCTGCAGGTAATTGTGCTCTTTGTGATTGTTGTCCAAGTTCTATCAACACCTAGGCGCTGGTAAGCCAACTCTTTCACAACATTGTTATCAAAAGACAGGAAAAACGAGCCATCATGCCCGTCAGCTGTCACAGACGTTGGAGCTTTATTTCCAGGCAGTGCAACAACCCTATTCGTTCGTTCACGAACATCAAAAGGTGCACCTCGCTTGGATTCAACACGAACGTGATATTCATGCCCTCTCTTATTATTCAGAGTATGCAAAATGGAGCACCTTGCAAACATATTGATGGGATGCGTGTTCTTCGGCAAAGGTTGATCAAGTGGTGTAAGACTCATGTATAAAGCATCCTTAGACCCGAAGTCAACAGCACCTTCAATGAGATGCAATCGAGTTGTGTAAAGGGAGCGATCACGCTCCGTGCTATTACGGCCATGATGAACATAAAACAGCTCAGAACCGATAGGTGTTCGATGCGTAACCTCCTGAGCGCCGATTATCTTGCTATTCTTACCAGGCGAAGCAACAATGCTACCATGGCCAGTTGAGTAGATTGGAATCTCGTTATCGGGGTCTAGCGAGTTTTGCGAAAGGATAGGATTGTTGGAAGATTTTCGGAATGGACCGAATGGCGACTTTGCAGTTGCGAAGCCAACACCGTAGTTGGATGCTTCGTAGTTATTGGCGCTGTATAAGAGAAGATAAACAGGTTTTGCATCATTTTTGCCAGGTCTCGTGATGATAGTGCTCCCTTCAGCCCAACGACGATCTTTCTTCGTGCCATTGAACCGTCGATAGTCTTCAACATGAAAGTTTTCCCAGCCTTGCGGATCAGCGCCGTAGGAAATAACAGTCTTCCAGCCGTCTTTTCGAGGCGGTGATCCAATCTCACCAGTGCCATTGTAAGAGGTGATGTTGGAGGGAAGTTTTGGCGCATTTGGGGCATGGAAGTTCCTCTGCGTGGCAATGATTTGTGGCATGGTTAATGCATTTGGATCGTCCCACCAAGCGCGTTCCATCTCTACCACGATGATATTGGACTCCTCGATGTACTTGCCCAGCTTGCTATCCCAATTCCAGTTTCGGTATGCATTCCGTGAGAGATACAGATAAATGCGCTTATCCGTGTCAAAGAAGATATTGACATCAATGGTGGGGATATATGTTCCCTTCGGCGCTGTCTGACCCTCTGCAAGACTCTGTGGGGGCAGCATCTGCTTCTCGTCCATGATGAGGTTGACATCATGATAGTCGGGATCGAAGGGGTAGTATTCAATCGGCTTAGACTCAATGTCCCTAAACGGTCCCGTCGGATACCGAGAGACAGCCACGCCAATCTTGGACGGCTCTTCAAAGTCCGAGTATCGGAAGTAATCCTTTGTCAAGTCCTCCCGCAACCGGCCGGCATAGAAGAAAAAGTACCACCCGGTTTGCTCATTGTAGTATATCTCGGGAGCCCAGTACCAGTCTCGCGCCCAACAGGCCTGGCCACCTTTGATGCGGTTCATGTCATCATCGTAGCATGCTTTCAGAACGCCACCGGGGTATTTGTGCCAAGTTGACAGATCAGGACTGCTGTAAATCGCAAAGAGACTTCCTGGATCTGCTCCCTCTGTAGAATAGGCATAATATTGGTTTGTTTTGTAGTCCCACATCACATAGGGATCGGCGCCGGGGTGATTTGCTGAATTGTGAAACTGTGGCGGTTTTGAAGCCAGCGAGGATGCGCAAAGGCACGCGATGATACTGAAAAGCTTCATTTTTCCAGGCGCATCATGATAAAATTATGCGGAAAAGAAGCGGATATTATAAGTGACGACGGTTTTATAAACTATCTTGTTCTTGATGACATTGCCTTTCCCCTCTTTACTATGTAACCTAAAACCTGTATCGGTCCGAGCAGGAGTGTCATCCTTGATCAACCTCGGTGTAATTCGAGGCGAGTCTTTATAACTATATTCTGAAGCTATCATCAGCCAGAAAACAACAGGCGTCTTGTGGTTCTGAACCGTTGAAAAGTCACAACGACTGAATTGAATTCAACGGCAAATTATTCAAACAGCAAAATTCCTTTGCAACCCGGAAGATCAGGTTGATCGAGTGATCGATCGGCATTCCAACGCATCAGCATCATGACGTTTCATTCTCCACACAAGCTCAAATAGCCTAAATTCTGGGGCCGTGCCTAGTCCGCAAAGCCGAGTTACACTTCTCGCACTAGTCAAGATGAATACCTAGCAATCATCGTTGGAGGCTTGCATATGTTCCGTGATGTTCTCGCCGTTGTCCTCGTGTTTGTGGCGGTGGCCCAGTCTTTGACAGGTAAAACTCTAACTATCACATTCCGACAATCATGTTTCTATGATGGTGAGAGTTCATGGTGCTTTTGTTGGGCTGGCCGGGAAACGAATTAAGTTCGGTCAAGACTAGGCTGCGGAATTCTGAAAAGCTGGAAGAGATTGGTGATGGTGTTGAGTGATGCGGAAGAAGGGATATTCTGAGATCTCAGTTCCGATCTTATGGGTCTACTAAGTCCGGGTAGATGTCCCGTCCGCTGAGCGAATTTGAGACATCCCGTCCGATCGCAGACTACGATCTTAGGATCGATATCTGTCTCAGCTATGAAGCTCAGCCAGCCATGAAGCTGTCAACAATGATCCAGAATCTCTTGGACCTTGGCAGTAACGCAAACCCAATCCTATTCTTAGCATCGCAGCATGGCAATCCTTAATCTTCCGATAATAACTTTTCCCTCACAATCTCTGGAATGATGGTTCAAATAGTTCCAACTCCTTCTAACATAAGCCAATGGCTGAGGAGCTTGGGCCAGAGGTATATATCATCACCCGTCCAACCACTGCAGCTGCAGCTATACGGACCGGTCCGCATTCCAAGCTTTGTGTTATCATCACGAGGAGAAATTGTGATCATCGTGACTTCAACTGAAACCAAACGGGCCTGCAGGTCCAAGAAAACCAGGATTTGAATGAAAACAAATAACGATATCACTACCTTGCATGAACGAAAAACCAAGAAATTCAAAAGTGAATTGGTGAATTGGTATGGATCTGCAAAGCTATCACTGGATGTTTGTCCCGCATAGTCCGCATTTGGTATCGTGTCAGTTGACTTCCACAAAACTCTACATAGCCCCAAGACGAGGCTGAACGTTTTCGGACTGTAGCTGACGCGGTTCAGTTTGTGATTGGTGATTAGGATATAAACTTTGCCAAGCTGGGATTTGTATCAGCCCCAGAACCAACAGTTCTATGATGCTCAGTTACGGGCTACGATCGGTTGATTTTACAAGCTGGAGTGTATAGAACTCGCTCATGTTGTGGTCAGAGGGATGCCAGTGAGAATTATAAAGTCAGGGGCCATATCTTCGCAAAATCAAGTGTCGCAAAGTAACTCAAGTGAAGACTGCAGTACCTTGAGAAAGCAGCAGCATGTCTTCGTTTCAGATTTTGTCTCTTATCACAGCAGCTACTTCAGTTGTAGCACTTGCTGGGACACCAAATGTCTACGCCGGTAGTCGCCGAGGCTCATGCTATGATGGTGCTGCAGCTGACGATACCTGCTGCTATTCATCACCTGCGAGAGTGGTTCAGACTCAAGTCTGGGATACACGACCAGTCACTGGACCTTTAGGTGAGTCTCTGCCCCCGCATAAACAAGTCGACTGTATCTAACCTCTTCGTCAGACTCATGGACTGTTGGCGGACTCTGGCCAATCCACAACGACGGCTCCCTCCCTACCCACTGCGACACCAACCGCACATACACAAACATCACACAAGTCCTCTACCATGCAGGTGCTGAAGATACCATTGATGATATGAACAAACTCTGGGAGTCACCTGATGGTGATAATGACGAGCTCTGGCAAGATCAATGGGTTAAGCATGGCACATGCTTCAGTACCTTGAGCCCAGAGTGCTTCAACCACTATGAAGTCTCCGAAGAAGCAGCCCCGTACTTCCAAAAAGCCATGTCTCTCCATAAGAGGCTGCCGACGTATGAATGGCTTCGTAAAGACGGCATTATCCCTTCATATTCCATGTTTTATCGGCTCTCAGATATCCAAGATACACTGGAGGATCATCATGGCTCCCGCGTGTCACTTCGTTGTGCCGGTCGAAAAATACGGGAGATTGGGTATCACTTCAATGTTACAGGCACTTTGCAAGATGGCGTCTTTACTGACTCTGGTGCATTTGGCGATTTGAGCGATTGTCCAGAGCTGGTCTTGTATGAACCGAAAGGGGAAACCAAGAAGGCAATTTTTAACTTTGAGACGTTTCATCCGCATACCGCTGCGGATGTGGAGGATCTTTAGCTTAGTTCATCAGTATACTTCACCTTAGCTTAGATAGCTTTTTAATAAATCACGTATGTAATCGCATACTTTACTTGAAACTAGCAGCTAGCTAAATGCCGTTTCCCAGTTCTCGATCGTTCTTATTGATGTTATTCGCCAAAGGAATAGTCCAAGATTATTGGCAACTTCTCGCCTCCGTCGAGGCTTGTTCCGACCAAAGGTTCGGCTTTGAAGTTCATCCAATGCAAATATAAGTCAAGTATGGGGCACTTCATATCAAATTCACGGAATGTGGGCAATAAACGCAGTGAAGGCCAGCTCAGCTACTTAATCCAAAGGAAACATACCCCGGTTTACAATATCTCCGAAACCTCACCCTCGGATTATCGGCTTGCTCAGCCAAATATCTCCACCAGTCGCGACCTCAAAACCTGCTGTTTCATCCAAGCAACGCTGACAGACCCAAATATTATCCATGCATGTTTTAAGCCGCGTATAAATACGACAGCCGCCGTTGAGCTTGAGCCACCTTATCCTTGCTAGAATTGGCCAAGGGGCGAGCGCTCCACTTAGAGAATCATGGATATCTCCACTTTGGCATGTTTCGAAAACACGTCTTCAATTTCTCTGAAACAAAGGAGAGAAATTATCGTATATAAGGTCTCTGGGTATCTTGGAGATACAATCTTATCTTGAGACAGCCAGACTATCAGTTTCTTGTTGCCAAGACCCCAAAAACTCATATCAATCATCATGTATCCTCTCACTACACTAGCTTCAGTCCTCGCCGTTGCAGGCGCCGTTACTGCTACTCTTGAACCTGCTCAGAGCAACACCAAGGGCAAATACCCCAAGAGCCCATCATGCTCTCGTAAGTCAACCTTGTCCCCGCTGATATCCTCTACTAACGGTACAACCAGCATCTAAGACCTCCAATGCCATCCAGGCCGCTGAATGTGCCTACAACACCCGCGTCTCTGGCCAGCAGACCTTTGCTATCTTCAAGGTCGATCACCAATATGATGCCAACAACGGTGCTCCCTATGGCACCTGCGAAGCTTATAAATGTGATGCTCCCACTTCAGACGAGCTCACTGCTGATGCGGATTACTGGACCTTTTTCTGGAAGTAAGTGTTGTCAAATAAACGTTTATGATCTAGATCTGACAATTTTTAGCGGCAATGGAGAGTCTTCCGGAGTTGGAACAACCTGTATCAAGGATCCCAATGATGGAACATGTGGCTGTGAGAACTCTGATGGTACTTTCGTTCATGGCGGAACGAACTGCAAATAGACTGTTAATCCTGAAGCAAGACTCACATCGCTAGGATGGTTGGAAGATGGTCTTGCACCGATAAAAAGATCAGAAACTTCTTAGTATATACGATTTCTAATAAATACATGATATATAACCCTCTTTCAGGATCCTTTACGAATGTGAGGCCCAAGTGTGCGCTGTTGTAGCCGATGGCCAACGTGAATGCAGAACGCCAATAGTTCAACTGAGTGAGTCGTGGACCTTGTCCCGAATATGGCAAATTCTTTCGTAAAAGGAGAAGAGCTCGCAAACCTTCGAATGTCATTCCCAAACATAACAAGCCCTAGTGCTTCACAGCATTGGCCTATGGCCTATTAACGTTGACAGTTTCAGCATTTGTACTAGCTTTAGGGTAGTTCAGTCAGATTGGGCACCATCGGCGAACAGCTATCTCGACATGGCATTCTTCTCGTCGACATCAGCCTCATTGAAACCTGATCGCCGCACTTAACAGTTCTAAAACCGGTACCGTAATCATAGATCTTTGCACAGACCCTTTCTTAAGCCTCCTGAACTAGCTAGTGTCGTGAGTGCCGTTTCATCTGCACCGGCTTCAATTAGAGGCCGATCACGCAGCTTGAATTTGCGGGGAGGTTAACGATGGGGATAATTAGGTAGCTTCAGGATCGCCCATGTTGGATTGGGCTTTATGCTACGGCTTGTGGCAATTGCTACGACTTCACAAATGTTATAGGGCTCGTTCAGAGCTCATTTGATCTTATTGAAATCGTTTCGCAAGGTGTCACGCCGGAAATACTCTTCACCAAACCCAAGCCAGATTGAGCGGTGTCAAGTCCATGAGAGGCGCATCAGCACTCAACCTTAGCTCAGCCATCAGCCACCAAAAGCTGCATGTACAGTCCAGCTGACATTTCAACCCTGGCCCTCAAATACTCGACTCCATTAGTGTCGATTTCATCACCGGCATATGCGACAATTCGATTGATCGCCTCAGGGGATAAAGTCGACTTCTCAGTTTGGAGTCATGGGTCTCGGCACGAGCCGCGCCCGATTCGTCTCTATCCTGACTCAGCTATTGCGCAGCGCGGCCAAGCTGAAAGCAGTATCCGCATCGCAATGGAAGATCCCAATCCTTTGGTTGTACTAACAGCAGCTGTGGCTTGACGAATCCGGTTGCTAGCGGGGAGGCATTATCCTTAGCAAACCGGGTGACGAACCGAGTCGTTGGGAGGACAGATGACCTGCGCCATAACCCTAAGTACGTTTCTTTTCTTTTCTTTTCTTTTTCATGTGAATGTTGATTGATAATTGCTCAAGGCGGTGAGAAGAGTGGCTTCGTAGGCGAAATGAAAATGCCATGATACGAGAGGTGTCCTTGAAGACGACGGATTGAGTTTGAGTGATGTCGACCGCTCGAATATGAGGGGTCAAAGAGGCTGGATTGCCACGAAATGAATCAATTCACTAAAATGCAATTGGGCACACTCCAGACACTGCTCCCTCAAACTCTCCCTGCTTGACTCGTTCAAAAGTCTCAGCCTCACCACATCACCGCCGATCTGCAGCCACTCACAACCACCAATTGGTTGATGCGCAACCCTTTAATCGATAGGTCACTTATCAACCAACGCAGAACGTTACTTGGCACGCAGATCTTGTTACCCAATGTTCCAAGAAAAGCAGAACATAGCAAAGCAAAGCCACGAGCACGACTCGGAAACTAACATACAGCGCAGCACGGTTCTTAACAGCTGACGGCAGTGAAGACGCCACTTTCGGTCTGGAATCTGCCGACGCGGGGAAAGGGTTTGAACTACTTTGGAGATTAGGCGCGAAAGAGGCACTGTTAAGGTTCTCCCCATTGGTTGATGCTACAGTAGACGGTACTTGTTCGCACTCAGACATTGCTGATCAAGTTACGTCAATGATACATTATTGATCCGACGTGCATGAAGAGGCTTCTGTTAGCATCTCAACAACTCCCCAATCATTAGCCTGCCGCTACATATCGCCCTGCATGTGCCCTCGGCCAAGTATTTGCTTTTCTCACCTCTAGTCTATGATATCCTCCTCTAACTTTTCCTTCTCCCTCTTATGCATCTCCAATTCCTCAAACCATGGAAAACTTCACCCGAGATACCACGCCCAAATGAATCCCCATCTGACATGCCATGTTAACCCTCCTCTCTCCCCACTACAAAGCCCAGGAGGTTACAAGAGGTGACCTTGTCATCGCCTCGACGGCGTTCGGCTTCACGCTTGGTTTTGGATGGTTGGCTGTCTTCAAGGCCATTAGGCAGACCTGGCAGGTGTATCAGCGTCATGGCAGGCGGGTGTTTCGAAATGCGTATATTATAATGGTCTGGGGGGAGTTGACGGTCTGTACGATTTTTATGGTTATTTGTATCTTGCATTTACTGGACGTCATACCCCCAAGGTTAGTTATCGCATATTGGGCGATGAGAATGTTAACTGACAGCAACTACAGCTTTGCATTTTATTTTACAATTCGTAAGTTTCCAGTCTCTTCGAGATGAATTTTACTGACCGCTTCTCAGTTACGACATGGGCTCTTCAGGTACGAATTTCAAAGCTATCCGCGCGAACCGCCAAAATTAACCCTCCCCCGATAGGTCCAATTCCTTCTCCAAATCATCGTCAACCGCTGCGGCATCCTCCTCACCAACAAAAAGAAGGCATACCGCCTCAAAGTCCTCATCGGCACACTTATAACGGCCGTTAATATTTCCGTCTACTGCATATGGATTCCAGCGCGGTTGCAAGTATCTGACCGATACATTCACATCAACGAGTGGTGGGACCGATGCGAAAAAGTCATCTATCTCATTGTCGACGGCTGTTTAAATTTCTACTTCATTCACATCGTTCGAAAAAATCTTATTATACACGGCCTTACGAAGTATACGAGGTTGACGCATTTTAATATGTTCATCATTGGGTTTTCCTTGAGCATGGATGTCCTGATTATTGCCATGATGAGTTTACAAAATACTTTTGTGTATGCCCCTGACCCTGAGTCCCCGACTTGCTTTGAATTTGAACATGCTAACTGTTCACAGATACATGCAATTTCATCCACTAGCATACACTGTTAAGTTACACATCGAGATGTCAATGGCGGATCTCATAGGCAAGATCGCTCGCGACAAGCACTGCGGCATCATAGCCGACGGCACATTCTCCAGTAGGCTTAGCAACGGGACATATCACCTAGAAGATGTCCAAGAATTAGACAGCCAAACGAGGCTGGCAGAACGAGGGGAAAGGGGAAGTGTTTCGAAACCTAGACGCATGTTTCGTTCATACTCGCGGCGGACTGGAGAATATGACAGAGATGACTACCCAGAACCATGTTGATGGCGATATATATACGAATACGTTAAACATAAATTGTTTACAAGACCATTATTGTTACAAAGAGCATGCAATGTAGATAAAGTCCTGCTTTTATCGTTATTTATCGTTATAAATTATCCTAGTGCGTAGCAGCTTTGACTTTGCAACCCTCTATCTAATAAGTCTCGATAGAGTCAATATCCAACTCCTCATTCCTTCGTCTAACAAGCAGCTTAGCCTGGAGATCAGGTAAATAAGCCATTCCAAAACCCGAGGGCTTAGGAACTACACCATCCGCCAACTTCCAATCATACTTCAAGAGCATATGACACAACGCGATTTTGATCTCATTCGCCGCAAAGAATCGCCCAGGGCACGCATGATTGCCATGACCAAAGCCCAGGTGGTCAAAGCTAGTGCTAACAAGATGAGGGTGCTTGTCTTGCTCAGATGCCTCCCGCATTCGCAAGAAACGATAGCCGTCGAATTTTGCAGCTTCTTCATAGTAATCGCCGTTCCACATGTGAGTTGTATCGCAGACAATCTTTTCTCCTTTCTTGATCACATCGCCATTTGGAAGAGTGATGTCTGCCATAGCTTGCCTTCGGAAGGAGCCTTGAAAAGTGATTAGATGTTAGATGTAATTTGAAGAATACTTGGCTACTTACCGAGTACAACTGGTCTTAACCTCTGAGACTCTTTGATGACACTATCCATGAGCTTCAGATTATATAGGGCTGTCTTCTTGAGTCCCTCTGTAGTCAAAACATTCGTGATCTCTTCGCGAAGAGGCTGAAATAACTCAGGATGCTGGGCAATGTTGAAAAGCGTTTCCATAAGCAAATCGGACGTTGTGTGGATAGCCACGAGTGACAAGGAGATTTGTAGGAGGGCTGGGTCACGTGTAGAGCCTTCTTTCTTGTACCATTCAATCGAATCATCGAAAGGCGAGGGCTTTCCCTGTGATTCAGCCTCTGCTGAGATAATTCTGCGGCGTTCAAGATGAGGTTTTAGGCATTGGATTGCTTTGTCCAATTTCTTGCGCAGCGTCCAGCATGATGGAAGGAACCAATGCACAAAGGGTCGTGACCATCGAGGATACGTCCGTAGAATGTCACCCGTTTTGAAGGACTGAACGGTATAGTCACCGCTGGCTCTGACCCATTCATCATCACGGCAGAGGGATTCGCCCATGAATACTCGTGATGACATACGTGATACGATTCGGACTATATCATGTTGAGGGTGCATCTCATGCCATTCTACAACGTGCGGCAAGATTAATCTCTGTTCGAGCATTTGTGGAGGAAACTTACCAGTGGAGTCCGTAAGAACTTGGCGAAAGGCCAGAGATGCCTCATCAGAGAGTGGTGCCGTGAGCTTGGCTGAGCCAAGAGAGTCAGTATGTCATAGGCCAAGGATATACAGGAAACTAACTTAAAGATTTGGTCAAATACTTGGTAACAACTTTTGAAATGTTTGGGTCAGAAACAAAAGGATCAAATCCGGGAACATATGCGTGAGAGTCCTACTGAAAATAAGTCACTGTGCTTAAGAGCCACTATGAGAAGTGAAACGTACATCTTCAGCAGGAATCGTAAAGTCCAGCTGCTTGTGGCTCTTCAGCGCATCGAGAAACTTTGGTGGAATCACGACTACTTTTCCCCAGTCTGTGTAAGCTCTGTACGGCTGGTCCTTATACAAAGCTCTGCCATTTGTGAGAATATTCTTGCTGTCGACAATGAAGTCCTGAGTTACACGGTTGCTGGTAAGCTCGAGGGACTTTTTCGGATTCAAGACCGGGAACTTTGTAACATGGCCGAGTAAAGAGTATCGTATGACGAAGAGAGTGAATAAGGTAACACCGCAAAAGATGGCATACTGGGGGTTGCCCAGAAGAAGATCAATATAAGACGACATGAGAGGTTATTGCTGAACTCTTGGACTGTCCTGTCCTGTCCTGAGCTTGATGAATAGATGTTCCTGTCATGATGTACAAAATTTATACTTCGAGATCCGATATACGATCGACAGAACTGAATCTGTAGTGGCTAGATGATCTGCAGTTAGTGCCGCCCGAGGGCCCGAAGCTCATATGACGGGTACCTTCATGGGCCCGACCCCGAGCATGTTCCCAACTACCGACGCATCTCAAGTGGATATTTCGTAAAAACTTGGCGAAATTACTCTGTGAAACAGACTCGCTCCGGTTGAATGACTCGCTTTAGTGGGTGATGTAACGGTATCGACGCGCATGCATGCAATGCGGTGGAGAGGGGAGCATCTTGATCAGGACAGGTTATGTGCACGGGCATGGCCGCTGTGGACCCGTCGTATTCGTTTGGCGATGATCGGGCCAGTCTGGGGCAGTTTACGAATAATCGTCGTTGAGATACGATGATTCATGGCGCATTGCTTTGCAAATAGTCCCGTCTTGGTTGGCTGCATAAGGGTTGTGTCAAGTTGGGTTACAGCTTGCAACTGAGCGTCTATATCTGCAAGTTCCGCGGACTTCATGTACAGCCCGAGCCATTCACGAATGCCATTTCTATGTATAATTGTTCGGATTTTGAGACAGAAGGAGTCCGAAGTGTTGATGCCAGTCTTCTGACTTTTCTGTGGTCAAGGTCTATCTCGTGGTATGAATCTTACGATATAGCTTAGCGAGATCTATTGAGAGAATGAGAAAAGAGCTGAACGATGCCAAGGGCGGCAATTTAGTAGCAAATATCACTAATCATTTCGGTTAGTTGTTTTTCCAGAACGGCTAATCTACCCTCTGATATTGCTTATAGCCGGTTGCTTCATACTGGACGGGGAGAATAGATACCGGCTGCTGTAACTTAACATGAAAAAGGAAACGAGCTCTCAAGTACCTCGGTCTGCAGTCCTGTGAACCCTGCCGTGCTGGTACCTCATCACACCACCGTTTTTATCATTAGCCTCCAGGTTCCTAATTGAACCGTTTGGCTATTTCTACCCCGAGATAGGGCTTTCTGAACAATCCGGCACCGAGGATTCGGCACGTAATTGCAAGGCTTGCTGATCAATATCTTTCTCATGATGAGACTCAAGACCTTGCTTACATAGGATAGTTAAGATGATTAGATCCCCTACATTGGGGAGAACATCTATTAGCACAGTTCTTGCAAGGATGATCATACATACCTCAGCTCATGGCTCAGTAGCTTGGCTTCTAGTTCTTGAAGACCACAAAACTACGGCAGTGACCGCGTAAAGAGACTGTAGTTGATTTCAGCAGGTATGCTGCACAGACTTGAAGCGTTTGTACAAACCCCACATATGTAGTAAGGAACGCCTCCTACGAGAAAGGGTAGGTCTTCGCGAATACTCCATTGATAGATCGGGTATAGAACACCGATCCCGAGCAATGTTCCGGCGCTCTCGATAGATGCCAAGGTCATCATGACAGTTCCTGCATCAGGGCTGCTGAAGTTACACGACGCAAAGGCAAGCAGGCTTAGATCAGTTGCAACACCGAGAGTATTTATAACAAGGGCTTGGAATTGGTCTCAGAAAATGACATCTTTAGCTTTTGGGTACGACTTACCTGCTGTTATGGAATGTAGAGAACCTGATAGACCTATCATGAAAGCACCAATCGAGATAAACAAAACACTTATTCGGGCGGCGTGAAGATTGATACTGTTAGGATATGAGACTCTCGGTGCAGTGCGCAGAACAATGCCTGGTAGGATGATGCCAAAGATGACAACGCTCATGACACTACGGAGAAGCCACAAGGTCTCGGCCTATATAAAGAATCGAGGTGAGTAACGATGGTGTTGAAATCGATGCAGAACTTCGTATACAGACCTCAGTAGGGCTAACATCGTCTCTGTGCTGAATATATCCTTTGAAAAGTGGCCGCGTTGATTTGCAAATAGCCATGAGGAAAAATACTTGTGGCAGAAACATTAGACTCGAGCTTCTAGTCAGAGACCTCTTGCCAAAGCATCTAGACAAATACTCCGTAACCGAAACGTTGAGTCTCTTAAGCTCAGCGTCGCTTTGGTGATTAGGCAGTAAGGAAGTGGACTCATCATGACCAGAATTATTGCTCTCGCAAGGCGTGGATTTTAGTGAATCAACAATCCCAAAGCCTATAAGGCAGCAGGTTCCGGACAGTATCCCAGGCAAGAGGTGACTGGAATCAGCGAGGATAGAGGTAAAGAATGGACCTAGAGACTGAGCTACGACTGAAACAGCTCCTGTGCAGTAGTAAGTTGCGAACCTGAAAACCCATTAGTATAAGGTCATAGCCATCGGGACGTGAAGGATGGGGGAGCAGACCGGTAATGAGTAGGGGCCTGATCATGGAGTATGGCGAGTATGAGAAATGCTGAAGCATGAGACCCTCCTCCGATACATCTTACGAGAGGGCCTACTATGGCAATCAAGATAGGCCATTGCTGTTCGTAACATACTATTACTATTATTAGTTTTGAGTTTGTGGATGCACTATTTGCTTGGTCAACGCATACAGCTCAACAATGTGACGAGACTGGCGAAAAGGATACTCGTGGTGTTAAGATTCATGGCATGATGCTTTGACTTAGTCTTGAGAAAATAGCCAATCACAAGTTGGCCTATAATATCTGCGCTTTATGTCAGTAATCAAGTCACATTTAGCTGGAAATATCGCTCGCTGAACATGAAGCGCCAGCTTACCAGATACGCCTCTGAGCAAAAGAGCCGCAGTGCCCAGATTCCAACGGCCTGATTGGGTATGAGCGTCATCCGCAAGAGCGGGGAGGAGGCTGTCAGTGATGGAGTCGCCCAAGGTCATGAGACCTAAGAAAACCAATACCAAGCAGGCGGATTTCGTATCAGGCCGCATCATGTTTACAGGAGGGAGCTAGCAAGACGTGGAATCAATTGATCATTAGGCATGCTTGCTTATTTACCAGGCGAGAGCACCGATGTCAGAGAAAAGGGAGAAGAAGAAGGGAGGGTTTATTGGACAACAACCTCGGGAATGGCGAAGATATGAGGCCACCACTTCCCGGCGGGGAGCAAACGAACCGAGCTTGGGAAACACAATGCTCAGAAAGGATGTCACACACCATAAAGGATATCGGCTGCAGAGTGAACAATGCACCACGTTATCCCATGTCACATTGTTATGCAGGGTGATTGGAGCCGACGAATCAGAGGAAGTGAAGGATAGATTAGGCTGTGTTTGACTTCTTGATGGTCTCGATCATGCAGCTTCAAAAAAGTCGGAAATACAATCGGAAAACATTAGAATATGTAGACTTTCATACTTTCCGACGCTAAGAAGATAAAACTCTGGCAGGGCGATGAGAATGAAGATGAATACCTAGTGGTATAAGAGAGCTGGGTAGCTGATTCCCTTGCTGCTGTAAAGAAACAATGATTTGAATCATTTCTGAGCAACCAACAAAACTAAGTGTACCCAGCCAGCCAGCATACCGCACTGTTCACTGATCTATCACAAAATGGCTGAGACAGCGGAATGTGTCAATCAAAAGGTCAGCCGCAACGCACCCGTCTGTGTACCCAGTCGTGCTGACCACTACCCGCAGCCTGATCCAAAGAGCTCGAAGGAGAAGATCACACGTGTCGCGTTACTCAGCTTGAAGTCGCTCTCGGAGCAAGACACCTCAATCGTTATGTGGCTTAAGAACGGTGACGACCCTTTTCCCTACACGCGACGGCGAAGCACAAATGAGAACATGCCAAAGGTGAAACTTTGACGGACTTTGTCTCACCAGCCACCAGCTGTCAGCTGAGGTGCTGAGGTCACCTTATGCGAGGAAGAACAAGATGGGAGATTTTTTGACAAAGCAATCGTGTTGGCCTTGAATTTATCGCGAAAAGATACACAGGTTAAGGAGTGAATATACCGTATATATACCTTACATGTATGTAAGTGCCAACAGCAAATTCTGCCTTGCCCCTGGACTAAGATCGGTTACCCGCAGAATCCACCCGACAGTCTAGCCTCACAACTTTACAGGGTATATATGCACAGGGGCGTTTTGTGATGACGGCTAGATGAACGCATCATAGCCCGCCACCAGAATGGCGAGGTTGGTGGATGTAGGAAAGAATAAAACGCAGCAAGAGATATTTCTGCACTGACCATAAATGCTCGTGTATAGTTTGATAGTTGAGATATTTACAAATTAAAAATGGGATTTTGTCCTAACCCAGAATTAATCTCTTGGTGTAGTGGTAATTTAAGCTCTCAATATCATCCCTTCGGAAATCGTTTAGAGCATGTAGTTCCCTTGTGTAGTCTGCTATCCGATTAGTATCTGACATTTGATACCCGGGGCGACATTCCACTCACGGGACTGAGGATTCTGTAGGTCTTTCTGTATGCCTTCAACCAGTGATCGAGCATGTGCACTCTCACCCAGGAGTCCTTGATTTGAAGCCTTTGTCCAGTCTAATGCAAACGGCGCATGCCCATTCGTCACAATACGAAAATATGTCGTCAGTGTATCTGCGATATGTCTGTTCTGACCGTAGTAATCACACGGGTCCCTTCTCAAGGGCCAACGAGTTCCTCCAGTGCGATTCTTCTCGTACTCCCAGGCGTGCATGTTCCATGAGTCTTTCTCCAGACTATGTAAGAGTATAAAGGTTGTTAAGAAAATGGCACACCAGTACGTGCTTCGATCACGGCTGAGGACCATGTCTTGGAGTTGTTCAAGGATCTCTCGCTCAAGTTCATCCATACGGATCTCGAAGGCCTTGTCAAGTTGTTGGTTGACAAGCCGTGGGAGTAGTGTCTTTCCAAACCAGCATCCGGGGATATCCAGTGAGTACATGCCGATCTCTGAAGCACCTTTCACTATCGTCCAAGGATACTTGAAAAATACAGCCTGCATGGCCCAGAACCTCAGCGCAAGCTGTACCAAGCCGATCTGTATTTCGAGTTAGTATAAGCTATCCACTCGAGGAGTCCCTGAGAGCAAGATGAAGATCAACTTAGTTACATACCCCTTCTATGCTCGGCGATTCTTGAAGTCTTGCACATTGTGTCGTAGCAAACATAAGAATATGGCTTGACAGTCTGTTCCTGTCCGTTGCCTGTTTTCCTTCATGCAGTGCCAGATCGAATGCGAGGCTATCACAATAAGCATCGATCTTCTCCGCTCTAAGGGTACCATCTTCAAGAGAAAATGCCGTGCTTTCAGCTAACGGAGTAATCATGCCAGCTTCAGTCCCACGGAATAGAATGTGGGTAAGAGCACCTTGACTGAAAGGGACGTACGGCCTTAACGTCACCTGCATTATCGGTGTAAAGCCGTTTGATATTTCAACAGTTACTGCCTTATAGAGTTCCACCGGGAGCCATTCGGCGATGTTATCAAGTAAAGATTGGATCCGTGTTTGGTACAAGCCTACAACGTCTTAGCGCTGAATCTTCTGATAAACTTAATGACTAACTATGAAGTAGAGTTCGTGACCCTTTGAAATCTGCGGGAACACAGAGTTCCCGATACATCGATGACACACAAGACTCGCAAGCCTTGGCGTCCCCAGAGCACTTTGGCATTTGTGAGCTCACTCGTTTATTTGGAAGATTCATAACTCACTCTTCTTTTCTGAATTTTGCAACGCGCGCAACTGGGCCTTTGACTCGGTCTTCCGCGCCTAGGTCGCTTATCAGGTAGTCTTACCTTATTACCTTGCATCGAGCGATCATTTTGACTCATGGAACGCTTGGACGAACGTTTCAGGCTTCTCTGGGGCCAAGAATCGTCGTGCCGTACTTGAGGAATCTCGAGTCTTTGTCCCGCCTGTTTGAGCGCTGCACCATGGTGTCTAGAGGTAGGGCTAGCTTTGATAGTGCGTGTGATTCC
The DNA here is from genome assembly GCA_012932015.1 of Fusarium acutatum. Lineage (NCBI taxonomy): Eukaryota > Fungi > Ascomycota > Sordariomycetes > Hypocreales > Nectriaceae > Fusarium > Fusarium acutatum. The sequence goes on from JAADJF010000007.1 coordinate 213,173, forward strand.
CGTTGCTGAAGATTCAACCGAATTTCCATCGGGCCACGGCTCTTGTAAGGATGGACTATTAGTCGGCAAAGTAATCGTTCCGGATGAGGGACTTGGAATGGGCATCTGCGGTAGTGAAAAGGGCCCATCATCATAAATGGCATGTCCGAAGTCTGGAACTTCCAGAGTCTGAACATCTTCGAACCCAGGAGACTGTTCATTGGGGAAGAACACATCCAAGTCTGTCATAAATGGGACATCGTGGTTCATAAAGTCGGCATTTTCAGGGGAGAAGAGCGAAGCTCCAGCAGTAGAAACAAGATTCTGGCAAAGTGTTAGTTCTATATTAACTAGATCTGAATGCCACCTACATTAGAAGTGTAAAAGCCTTGGCTCCCTTGCGCTATCAAGCCGCCTGTGAGACCGTCAAGCTTGGACCTTGCAAGACTCTGAATTGCTTCCCAGGCAAGGCTCTTGTCAATACCAGCACCTCCGTGTCTTGTTACCATCGATGCAACAGCTTCTTCGACGGCGCTGCCCAATTCAGCGGCAAAGCGGACATGGTCTCGGCGGGAATCACCATTCCCGTAGCTGAATGGTTCAGTGTCATCGCATACGTCACGCGCAGATCGAGTATCCCCGCCGGGACCGGAGGTTAGACTAGAGTTAGGTGAATATTGATGTGACATGACTAATTGATGGCAAGTGTTAATGAGAAAGTTGTGTGACGTTTAGACCAAGAATATGAAACCACGAATATGAAGCTGCCTGTGAACGCTTTACACATGTCCGATGGTTGGTAGCACTCACTGCAGTCGCAGACTCCTCAGTGATTTCTTGTAACATTTCTTTTTACCATGTGATGATCCTCAATTCATTGACGTCCGAGAAAAAATGGAGGGCGTGACAGTATCAGGTCGGACGACCTACGGAGGCTTCTCACTTGCAGAACATAATCTAAACGGAGCACCTCCTCCGTTTGGTTGAGATTAACGAAATGTATGTCTCAAGACGGCTTATTGCATGTGAGATGGCTTTTGCACATTGAACAAATGCGTTGGGCAGCTGCAAGAAGCCAGAATAAGCAATATATTGTCTTGGTGTGTTACACAACCAAGGATGAAATCATATCACCATTATAGAGTGTCAGACCGGTTTTGAGGACCAGAGAAGGCCTGGAAAATTGGAAGCTCATGCCTTATATCTGTTTTATTTAAGGTTTGAGCTCAATGCTAAAACGTCCTAGCTAAGGGACTATATCATGCAGAAAATGACAAACATCTAGACCCCAAACATTAATGATGCCGACGTGCATATGTTGCGCGCTCCGAAACGAGGCTGTGCAAAGCCACTCAGCAAAAGCTTACGCAGGCATATTTTTTGAAGTCGGTGTGCAGGGGAACGCTGCATGGATCAGTCTGGAACCAGGATAAATGGTATGCCCATCACTCTATCAGTCTTTTGTACATGCACCCGCTGGCCCGAGTACCTCTATCCTAAGTGACAAAAATATTTAGACAATTTTAGTAGATCTTTGCAGGCCTTTAGGCCAACTTATTATGGTTCTTTGATTCAATATCGGAGGCTTCTGCGCTGCCCGAGGATAAGATACATGTGCCATGCATTGCATAAACGATCCTAGAGCCTCATGACCCGAGGTAAAGCGACCAAGTCACATCCATCTCTGACCACTCTCTCAGCCCCCGATATAATGGATATTTAAAATTGAGGCTCCGCATGGAGCTTGATGTCATACAAGGCATGGGGAGGGCCTCAAGTTAGGCAGCGGATATAACTGATTGATATGAGTGGTCGAATTACAGCATATAACCGGCAAAGTATTGATCTATGGCGGGGTTATCAATAGAGTTGGATGGTCAAGTGCTGATGTACGTGGGATGCAATGGATGCAATGAAGTACAGGCTGAGAGCCTCATAGGATGAGGCCATAAAATATGATGTATCGAGACCCTCGTTCTAACGCTATCGGAAAGTCTCGACATTAGCTAAACAGAATCAACTGCCAATTTCAGGGTTCATAATAGTAACCACGTTTATTATTTGCACAATAGCTTACCAACATGTGGCACATTGACGTATTCAACAGCTTGTCCACATTGGGCGAGTCCAACAAACTTCTCAGTGAACGTTTGGCCAAGCTTGGAGACAGAGCGGACCTGGCAGAACTGAGGTGAGGCCCTCCAGTTTTCGTTTGCCAGACATCCCTTCTCATAATCAATACAGAGATATCTTTCAGCAGTTTGAGGTCACTGACACGGTTGGCCTCGCCCTTCTTCACAAACACTTCTCCATTGAGGAAGGTGAACGCGTTGTGGAATTTGGCCACGTTTCAACCCCATGGCCTGTTCCTCCAGATGGTAGAACGGCTGGAGGCTACCTAGTCCCAAGGTCCTGGCGCTTTTGGGATGATATGCTGGAGCCATATGAGTTTGGCTTCAATCATCCTGGCCAAGAAGAGTACAAGGATGTTCCCTTGCCCGCTGGGTTTGTGGAACGACTTCGTGCCTTTTTGGCTGAGACAAATCTCTTGGATGTTTTGGGCATCTGTGTTATTGGTGAAGATGAAGTCGTGGGCCGCATCGAGAAGAATCGAGGCCGTGTCAACTTCACTGTACCTGCCTCTAGGCCTGAGGATCTTAGCGTTGACCTCACCCCGACTCATAGTCCGTCTGTCTGGTCGTTCGATTGCAAGAGTGGTCTGAATGATGCCACAATCAAACTTGCGCGAGCTTGTTGGGTCTGTCCAAAGCATGTATAACCGTGCTATGAGAAGTAGGGGTATAGCTAGTTCACGTAGTCAGAATATATACATGCGAATTCGGTGTGAATCTCAATTCAGTGAATAGTTGTTTGATGTTTACATAGAATTGTCTTGACGCTTGTAACCCTTTCGCGTAGGCGTCCGCTGTCTCCCTCACTATATCAGATTTTCGATGCAAGCCATACAAGGAGTCCAAGTACGAGAAAATACGATAGCTGAGGCCATGTTAGCTCGCCACGACGGGATTGCATGCTGACTCGCTGTAACTTACTGCTGAAACCAAGAACGGAAGCCCAATATTGTAGTTGATGCCCAAAGAATAGGCAGCTCCCATGATGGGCATGCCAACGAGGCTACCAATCGTCCCTGTCATAGAGATACCAGCGAACAACCGCCCTGAAAAAGCATTCTGCACATTCGAAGCAAGGAAAGATCGCAATGTGACGGTCATGCTTGATCCCAAAACCGACAGTGCAAATCCAAAAGCAACTAACGCAAGGTTTGGTGCAGCTGCGACAACGAGGGTACCCAATGTACAACAAAAGGCACCAGATGCAGAGATTGTAAGATCTCTGTTTACACTTGGCCACTTCTGGTCCATCCAAGAAGTGGCAAGCGGCAAGATAACAAAGTATAGAAGAGATGACATGATTGCTCGTAGTGAGAACAGAAGCCCGGCCTGTGACATGGTCAGTTCAAAGCATTATTGTTGAGTGAGCGAGCATACCCGGGCCATGGTCTCTCCGAAGCGTAAAGATACCCAAGGGATTAAATAGTTCGTGGAATCCCTTGCTACCTGGAAGAAAAAGAAACAGACAAAACATATACTGAATATGACGGCTCGTGAAGGGAGCGGGTCTTTAGCAGTGTGCTGTAGGTCGTTCTCCTCGTAATCCGAAGCGCTGTTGACACTGAGAAGTGACTCGGTTTCATCTTGTGATGACACAACATCCTCCATGTCGCTCACTGTGTTCTCACGAAGGTGGCTCGCTGGAAAGAACATCAAAGAAAAAACCACGAGTGCGAGAGCGAACGGGATCCCGAGATGAATGGTCATCGTCATTGTGCCAATAATTGGTCCGAGGAGGTCTGCGATTCCTGCTATCGCCTCCATGATCGAGAACGCTGCTGTTCTACGTCGGTGATGTCAGTCCTTGTGTTGGGAACGATGAGAGTTGCGGCATGCCTTTGTTCTGGCTTGACACTATCGCTAACGGCAGCGAAAACAAGGGTGCCAGTTACCCAAGGTCCTCCTCCTAAGATTATAAAAGTTGGCGAGAGATAGAAGCCCCAGAGCGGAAATTTCTGCTGCGATCCTAGGAAGATGAGTAGACCTACTTCAAGTGCGACGAGGGACGCCATACCTACTATTGCTATGCATCCCCAGTAGAAGATAGTACTGGTGGTATTCAGCATAAACGCAAGGCGAATGCCGCCTTTGTCCCCAAGGATTCCCATGGGGACTTGCATCATCGTCGCTTTGCACCGTCAACTTTTGTCTTGGAGAACTGTTCTGGTTTTGCATACCCGCCAATGTTGACAGTGTTGACAGCACAGTTATCACGAATGCGAAGTGCACTTGTACTTCCTTGCTCCTGCAAAACTCATCGGTTGGCTCTCCATTAAGAAGTTGTCTGTCTTTCTCAAAATGATGCCGACAGACGGCTGTCTCTAGAAGCATTGGTGAAGGAGCAGCAAGGATCGCACAACCGAGCTCCACGAGAAATAACAGAAGCGTGCAGAGCCAAAAGTTCATTGTATACTGTCGAAAGCCCCTGACATAATCTATCGTCGAGATCGGTAGCTTACGTCTGCGGAGATCATGTCTACCTTTAATAGGCATTTTGTGATGATTATACCTTGTCCTGGCGTGTTTGGCATCAAGTATTCGGCTTTTCGCGGTGAAGGTGAGGACGATAATTTTATCGTCAGGCTGCGAGGGTAGTCCACCTTTTTGTAATATCTTACCTGCATGATAAGAGGACTCACATCTATTATAGGAAGCTGGCGAATCACACCGGAGTACGGATAGCAATCTGAAACATGTGCATGTGCATATGCATTCAGGCTATAGCAGTCACGGATACGTTGTTATCAAGGTTGTAAGCAAAACGTAGGATTGCGCATCGGGCTCTGAAATTGTCTGTATGCCCAATGACGTATTCAGTGCCTTGTTACAGGACAGGGAAAATGTCTTCAATATCCCGTCTACCTTTGGTAGCCAGAAAGAATCTGTTCACTACTATCAGAAGTGACAAGGTTGTATCAAACTTTGTAGAGCGGGTCAACAGATACTTTTTTTAACATTTCGTCACCTGAAATCCGGGATCAAATCTGTGCGAGCAGCGAGCTTCCGAATCACAGCGATGAAAGTCAGTGAATGGTGGTGGTGAGGATCAGTGGAACACGGTGATATCTGGACCTCGGGAAACAACCTCTCACAGTAAATTAGGGTGCCATAATAAACTGGTCTAAGGCTCTACTAGGATACTCTAAACTTACCTAGTCTTTATTTTACTTAGCCAAGGG
>JAADJF010000008.1:0-110391 GCA_012932015.1 Fusarium acutatum
GAAATAAAGGTTATTATTATAATTAGCTAAAAGCTTAAGCTCTTTAATTATAAACTAGGTAAGTTAAATTAAGAAAGCAGGTAGGGCAAATCACAATATCTTTAATACAGCTTATAAGAAGAACATTGCAAAACTTTAGGCGAATATTATGGTCGATAACTTTGAGGCATTAACATATCCAGCACGTCTCGTAATAAATCCTTTCTTAGACACAGAAATCCTAGCTCGAAAATTGCAATCAGTAACCCACAGACTGTCGTAGAAAGTCAGATGGCAATGACACCTGCATGGACAAGCTCTGAATACACAATAAAAGGTCGAGAAGGGCTTTTTCCAGAGTAAAAACTTAATTCACCTTCCACAAAAAACCATTAGTAGCTAATAGATTCTAAGGAGTCATTCCATCAATCCCATGAGATAAGAACTCCATACATAACTTCTAGAAACAAGCGTTTAACAATTTGAACCTCTTAATTCAAAAATCAGGGTAAAGTTGGCTTGATATCTACGGGTTTCATCTACATCAAGTCAGTACCTCATCATCTTAACAGAGGGGGTTTGATATGACTTACGCAAACTCCCACTTGGCCAAGAATTCTAGTGCATGCAAAATCGCCACAGCACTTCGCGGTCTGGACATGACAGAGCATTCCTGTTGCAACGCACATCTGGTCGACGACGCATCTAGAGCCTGCTCCAGGTATCGTCTTGCAAGTATAGCCTTTACAACAGTCGTTGGCCATGATGCATGGTCCTGCATCCTTTTCGCATGTAGCTGCTAAGGCAGCCGCAATCGCAGGGTATAGAGTCGAGAGAATAACTGAGGCCTTCATTTTTTTATGTTGGGAGACGACGGAGTTGGGATTTTGATAAGGGCTGACAAGGCTGGAAATTGATGAAGATGGGGATTAGAGGAACTCTTGTGCTTGGACTTAGAGAGTATTTGTAGGTAGATTGATCGATGAAAAGATATGTGAATCTGCCTTGTGGCGCTTCAATATTATTATATTGAGGCCGACGTAGAGCCGTGCCGCTCTATGGTGAGACCTCCGCGTCGGGCTGCCGCTTCTTTTGCCTGTCTAGGGGTCCTACTTTACTGTTGTTATCTCGCCCTTTTAGTCCTGATCTGAAACATTTATTTTCTAATCCCTTAATCATGAACTGCAGTCTTACATTAGCAAGATAAGTTGTTAATCAAGTTATAAGACAGCTAGACATCCCTTACGTTTACTAAATAAGAAGAGTTATATATTAAATGCCACTGCCGATTATAGTTTACTCTTATTTACAGCAGCAGCTATTTAAATTTAATTATTCTGCTAATCTACTGATTTTTTATCCTATTAATAATTATTCAAGTGCTATTGCTTAAGATCTTGAAATTTGATCCCCTTCTTTAAAGTTTGCTAGGGGGTAGTAAATCTCAGTAATGTCTAGATAATGTTCTCTATTTAGATAAGGGCAACACCTAATGCACTGGCTCCCAAATACATCTTCTACTTTTGCCGAGACGTGATATTAAGAGCCCTTTTACTATGTAAAACGCTCATACGCTCTTTGACAATTTAGCTTAGCAACTTGCTTACAAGTTAACCTAATTCCTTCAATTTTGACTGTGATAGAATTTCTCGCCTAACGGGAGCCGAGGGACAGTGGGGAATTGAGCTTGTTTACATTCGGAACTGGCCGCAACCGGAAAGTTCCCTTTATCTTTGTACCTTGTCATTCGAATTTTGTGCTTCTGTATTCAGTTCTTCTTTCTGCTCAATTGAAACCATCAGCTGTTGCAATATTAGGTCAGCGTTGTTCTCAACGTCCAACGTTAGCGGGCTTGTTACAGATGGCAATTTCCGTGTTTGTAGGGTAAGATCAGCTGAATTGGGCATGATCCACAGTCATCGTCTCCAATGTCGTAGCCCATCATGTTGGTTCCCGCGTATTCACGCATCGTTTATTTCCGCGCATGGGAATCCCCTCTCCACTCTGATGCGGGGGGGAACCAAAGTCCCATTCTGTTCAACAGATCATCATTCGGAGTAGATCTCTTCTCCTCCTCCCACTTCTCGGTCCTGTTCAAAAGTAAATTGCATTCCCCTCACCTCATCAGCCCTGTGGCCATTGTCCTTCGTTCCCCCCTCTCTAATGAGCTGGCATCGCAACGTCATATCTCTCTGTGGCTTAGCTCGTGCCGAATCTTCCGAGCTGAGACACAGCCTCCACTACGGGTTCCAAGAAAAACCGAAACTCTCTCGGCCGAAGAAGCCGTCGGTGGATCTCGAACCTTTTCTATCCTCGCTGTCCACGGGTGACGGAACGAACTAGCCACTCAAGACGCGTCACTCCCTGTAACCAGCCAAAAGCATTGATCACCTAAAAACTCTAGCATGTGTTAGACCCAGTGAGATCATACCCGTTGGCTACTCCGTAAATTGCGCCCCTTGGCTGAAGGGCCTACCCAACTTATTTATCCGCCCTCGCCCTTGGTGATTTTGTAATCCTCCACTTTGAGTTCCCATCTTTTTTCGTTACTTTGACTTTCATATTTAATTCTTTAACAGCCGTTTTTGTTTTGTTTTGGGCAGTCAGGATGCTCGGCTTCGTAGCCCTCACACTCTGGCTCAGTGCAGCAATTGCTGCTCCGGATGACACGGCTTTGATCCCCAGGGTCAATTCACTCGAGATCCGAGCCCTACCAAATTCTCCGAGTGGTGGATATGCTCCGAAGGTAGTCGACTGCCCTTCAACGCGTCCAAAGGTTCGTCTTGCCGATGAACTGTCCAGCGAGGAAGAATCCTGGGTTCGACGTCGCAGAAACAACACAATCGATGACCTCAAGACATTCTTGTCGCGAGCCAACATTTCTGGCTTCGATGCCGAGAGCTTCGTTGAGAAGCACAAGAACAATGCAACTGGTCTACCCAACATCGCCATTGCCGCGTCCGGCGGTGGCTATCGCGCTTTGATGAACGGTGCAGGATTCCTCTCAGCTGCTGATTCACGCAACAACAAGACCGGTCCCATCAGCGGTCTTCTCCAGTCAGCAACTTACCTGGCTGGTCTTTCTGGTGGTGGCTGGCTCGTGGGTTCCATTTTCGCCAACAACTTCTCAACAGTCCCAGATTTGCAGTCTGGTGAGAAAGTCTGGCGTTTTGAGCGCTCCATCTTCAAGGGCCCCAAGAGCTCTGGGATCAGTCTTCTCAACACCGCCGAGTACTGGGATGAGATGAAAGATGCCGTTGATGACAAGGATAAGGGCTGGAATACTACGCTCACTGATTGGTGGGGCCGCGCATTGTCGTATCAGCTCGTCAATGCGCCTGAGGGTGGACCTTCGTACACTTTCTCTTCCATTGCCGATACCTCCAACTTCAAGGACGCAGACACGCCCTTCCCCATCCTCGTTGCTGATGGTCGTGCTCCAGGTGAGCGCGTCATCTCCTTGAACGCTACTGTATACGAGTTCAACCCATACGAGTTTGGTACATGGGATCCTACCACCTTTGGCTTCGTACCTACCGAGTATCTCGCCTCCAACTTCACCAATGGAACCATCAACTCCAAGGGTGAATGCGTTCGCGGGTTCGATCAGATCGGCTTTGTGATGGGAACGTCCTCTTCACTGTTCAACCAATTCCTTCTCAACAACATCACCAAGGTCGGCAAAGAGAATGACATTCCCGACATTGTTATCAAAGCCATTGAAGGCGTCTTGGTCGGTTTGGATCAGGATGATGAGGATATCGCTCAGTATGCACCCAACCCCTTCTTCGGATGGAACCCTACCGACAAGAGCGTCAACTCTAAGGACCGCCAGTTGACTCTTGTCGATGGTGGAGAGGATCTGCAGAACATCCCTCTTCACCCATTGATCCAGCCCGTTCGTGGCGTTGATATCATTTTTGCCATTGATTCGTCTGCTGATACGGACAACAACTGGCCCAATGGTACTGCTCTTCGAGCTACATATGACCGTGTTGGTTCGAGCATTGGCAACGGCACGCAATTCCCCTCGGTCCCATCAGCTGAGACCTTTATCAACGAGAAGTTGAACCAGCGCCCCACGCTCTTTGGCTGTGACGCGAACAACTTCACTCTTTCAGACGGCGAAGTTCCACCTCCGCTAATCTTCTACATCCCCAACGCTCCATACACCTACCACAGCAACGTCTCTACCTTCGACATGTCGTATACAACCACAGAGCGCGATAACATCATTCTCAATGCTCTCAACGGAGCTACTCAGGGTAACGCTACCATTGACAAGGAGTGGCCTACTTGCGTGGCGTGTGCGGTTATGAGCAGAAGCTGGTGGAAGGCGAATGAGACTGTCCCCGACGCATGCAAGACCTGCTTTGATCGCTACTGCTGGGATGGAAAGTCTAATAACACTGCTGTCAAGAGCTACGAGCCCGAGTACATCCTTGGAGGAAATGCGACCGCGGATGCGGCAGACAACGCAGCTGGAGCCAGGCTTGGTCCAAGCTGGTTTGTCTCGGCTGGTGTCGGGGCTGCTGCTTTGTTTGCTCTCATGTGATAGCGGGAATTTATTTGTAATATTTGATAGATTTTAATTGTCATTCTTGTTCAAATTCACCAGTCTTAGCGTAATAATTATGTAACAATGCCCTGCCTGCTACAACAGTGCTAGCTTATTGGTGACCTGAGCCTTTACACTCCTTTCCCTTCAACCAGAGGAGCAAAGTCGTCTCTTCCACTGTGACTCTTCCGCTGCTTGGTCAGTACTGCCGGCGGCCGAATAGCCGGCTTGAAGTCACCGAATGAGGCGATTTGACAAGGTTGTGGATGTATTTGGTGATCAAATGGACAAGTCTATCATTATTTTAACTCTATCTACCACCGTCTGTAATAGCGTCCTCACATCTTTAACGAACCAAGAAGTTCAGTCAGCTGCGGCACATCAGCCGGAATCTCCTCCCACGTTAGCAGCTTATTCGTCTTTGCGTTAATCATATTCGTGTAAATATCCGCCATTCTCCTACTATCCCAAACGCCTTCTCGTCTCCCCAAACACCGCAGAAGCCTCACTGCCTCCCATTGCACGCTTTCGTCCTGGCATGATATTATAACATAGGATATTGGAGGGACCAGATTAGCCTGGAATGTGAAGATCTGGCCCTTGTCGCTTTGCGTCATCTTGATGACCTCCTCTGCCTTCTTCAATATCTCGATACAATCAGCTGTTTCCAAGTCGTCATCGATGTGGTTGAGCTTGAAAGTGGCCTGCCACGTAGTCTCTTCGCACTCAAGTACCTTGAATCGAAACAGCTCTGACTCTGAGGCCTTGGACGGATCAAATATCTTCTTGAAAGCTTGATATCGTGCGTTCCAATGATGGTAAAAAGCTTCCGAGACCAAACCTTTATCTCGTCGCTCGCATGAAACCCCACCATCGCCGCACAGAACTCCATCATTCGAACAGTCTGGGCAATCAGCGTACAGCTCCACATCGCAAAGCGTCTCGACTCGTGTCAGCGCTGCAGCCGCAGCTTGTGCAGAAGTGAAGGGTTCGCCCGGTTCTTCCAGATCAATCGGGTCCTGCTTATCAGCCCATTCTGTAATCTCCGATACAAGCTTGGGGGAATGGTTGTCTCCCACGTAGAAGAATAGGTCGGAGGCCAGGCCGCATAATGAAGGGCCAATGTTTTCCATAAACTTCGCCAGGTCCCATCGATCACAGGCGTTCAGTAAAGAAAATGCGGCTTCCAAATGCCGCGTGACGTTCTTGTAACGCCCGTAAAGATTCTCCGTGCAGATAAATATTAAACAACAAGTTAGAATAACCTGAAAGTCTCTATCAGGAGAGTTCATGTACTCCTGCATCACCCGAATTGCATTATTGTACTGTTGGATAGATGCGATCTCGTAAGATTGGGCAAGAGATTGCGTTAATGAATCAGTCTGGGTCTGAAGCTTGAAAGCCTTGTGCGCCCCTCCCAACGCCCCAATAGCAGCCTTGACGGGTTTTGAAGTCTGGCTGAGTGGTAATGCATACGCGTGCCAGAAGCTCATCGCGTTGAGAGAGCTCGCAAGTTCTGATACCGTATATGTTCGGAAGTGGTGGCAGAGATCCAACTCTATCGTCGAGCCGAATATCTCTGGTGAGAGAGCTGCTGGGACAAGAAGCTTTGAGGCTGTCGCGAGGCGGCGAGACATGAGGTCATACCGTTTTCTATGGAGGGCGAGAGATTTCACCTTTGATTTGCTTTCTGGGGGAGCGAGGTAGCCGTCGCATGTCCGCTTGTCCTTTTCACATCTGAAACACGTGGGTTTTCGTTCATCGCATTTGAGATGTCGGATTCTGGACCACGATCAGCAAAGTTTCAGTGAAATGTAGTAATATGCTACGAACTTGCTGCGTCAATTAGCAGGTGATAATAAATGTCTGAGTGTTTTGACTCACCATGTTCTACAGCCAGATCTCACCTTCGGCGCCCTCGCCCTCTTCCATTTCACCTTCTCACCAAAGTCTGACATTCTGGAGTGAGATCAGATCAGCCACCAAGGACGACGATCCCCACGTGGTGATAAGCGGGCGTGCAAGGCCTAGTATATGATAACACAAGCATTCCAGGGACGTCTCCCGTCACATGGCGTGAGTCATGAGGGGTGTAGAGTTGAGCAGGGAGAAGTGACAATTTCTTTGGAAGGGCCGGGGCTCTCCTTGATCGAAGCGATCTACGACGGAAAAGGTAAAGAGGCTGGCCCCTAGAGGTGGGGTCATGAACTTTGTGCGCTCAGCCCGCCCTGATCTTTGGGTGAGCACTGCCTGAAGCGACCCAATTTCACAGCACCACCTTCTGAAAACGTTCGCCGTGGTGACGAGTTTATAGGGCTTAGATGGGGCTCTTCAGAGTTTATTTTATCCTTATATCTGCCTTGTCGAGCAAGGTTATTTGAACGGAGCGGCCGCTTCTGGCACTTGAAATTACCCGCTGTGACTCGGAGTATCTTTCCACCGCTTCATGTCACACTCGTAAACGAGTTTCTAAAAATAGACATACCCTATACAAACCTCGGCAAGCCCAACTCAAGGGCAAGTTATTGCCCTTTTCCCTTTAAATAAAAACCTACAATCTTCGCGCAGACCCCTAAAGTGTAGATACTCTAGAGCGCGACGAAGCCAGTACACGCGCGGTAAATACATTTCAAGTTATTGCTTGTTTCAAGAACATAGCTTAGATGGGAAAAGAACAATCCGTATGTAATTAAAACGGGCAAGGTCTTTTCTAGGACTCGCCACCGTCTTCCAACCACACAGGGCTCAACCTAAATCTATCATCTAAAAGTCAAGATGGAATGTCTCGTCCAACGTCGTTGATATACTGCCACCACGTAAAGACGCCATATACAGCGGCATACAATATGTCTTCCAGAATCCTTTCAAGTGTCTCTCGATCATACCTGCCCAATTCACTACTGGCGTATCCGTTGAACAGTTTTAAAGCAAAAATAATATCTGGGGCTTTCAGCGACCGCCCGATAGTTTCATGATCCACCAGTAAAACCGTGCCCTTCGTTACAGATCTAGCTCCACTACCGGTTTTGAAGCTGTTCATGCGTGTGACGACTCTGACAGCGACGTCAAGCAGTTGCCTATGCGGTTCGCCAGCCTCTAAAGAAAGCTCTCTCTGTAACCACTTTAGTTTATCGAGTACTCGAGTGCAAGCCTCTGTATAGGCGTGCAGTTGCCGTTTTCTATACAACTTGAGCGGTTCGGTAATGAAGGAAGAGAAGCCGATGGCGAGGATCCAGTCGGCATGATGAACGTCTCGCATGGCCTTTGTCGGGTGGGCTATTTCGTAGCCCGCGTTCACTCTTAAGAAGAAGCGATAAAAGGGAGGATAGCCACTTGAAACAGCGCGAAGATCTTCTTTCGTAGTGCCATGATAACCACCCCCAATGGGCTCCAACCAAGGCACGCTCATGAGCTTTCCGATAAAAAAAAAACTGTTCTCACTTTCAAAAACACGGAATTGTGCCGTTGTAGAAGCAAAGTTGAGGGTGAGCCCCCAAAACTGCCTCCATTACTTAGGTGAGTTGGCAGAAGAAACAAGTCTTGTTGCAAAGGTTGATGGCTCATTTTCCTGCTCTGAGTCTTTCTTAGTGCCTATCCTGGGAGAGTTTCTCCAGACTTCCTTCCTCCCAAATTCTCGATGTCACCCATCAGATTCACTGTTGGGCTTGTTCTTTCTGACAGATAACAATGGACGGCTTCCAATCCATACTCTGGCACAAAAAGGAGATGTACAAGCCTTGTTTTTCCTCTTCAGTTATATCACGACGGCCGCAAGAACTGCAGGGATGGATTTGGCAGCGGCTCAGGGCATGGTCTCCTTTCTCTTGAATACCTGCGATAATCGCGGTTGGTCATGCTTACATTTTACAGCATCCGAAGGGCAAGCGCTTGGGAGTGAGGCTTTGCTTGAAGCCAGCGACTTGAGTCTGTTGATCCTGACGAAGGAGTCGGTAGTCGATCTTGCAAACGAAAAACAGCACTACAAGATTGGAAGCCGAGCTTCATGCAAGTAGAAGCGAGGGTTAAGTGTGGATTCGTGGACGGAATGTTTTTGTGCATTGATGAGTGTTATGTAAAATCTATTACCGTTAGCCGTGCTACGTGTTCACCTCCCCATTAGCCATATCGATCTTGGGGATTTTTGCCTGTTTCGTCAATCGACCAGTCACAATTCTCATTCACCAAGACACTGCCAATCTACTCATCAAAAACTCACAATCGCAATAAACTAGAACTCGGAAAAGTCTGTTCTGTTCTTTTGTGAACTATTTCTCTCCTTTCCTAGCCTCGTCTGACTACCATATCAACGCCTATACTCACGGAGTATGTCAACCCCAGACAGGCCGTGAAGCTGACAGAGACTCTGATGCAGCCGGAGCATCAGTTCTATAAAACAAATCTGCTCTAATTGACGGCTACTTTAAGAAACATCTACGAGGTCTCTCCCCTAAAGATGTAGAACGCCTCTATAAAGATTACTATCGGCAATACTGCCATGCAGTTAAAGGCCCAATACGCCACTACCAAGTTAATACGCTTAACTATAATGCTGATATTCAGCAGCGTGGAAGGCAGTTCGAATCAAAGCGGTTCTCAAGAAATCCCATACTCGTCATAACACAAGAGAGTATCAAGCTTACACTGGTCATAAACATGCTTATTCAACCCCCATAGCCTAAGCATTGCGTCAGCTGACGGCTTATGGCTTGGCTGACTGTAAGCAAGTAATCTGCATAAATACCCAAAGAAGGGCCCAAATACTTGAAATCACACCTTTTCACGGCAACCGAAACTTGCGCGAGACATCAAGGCTTATCACCGCAAGCATGACATCACAGCAAGAACTCAGGGAGACTATTGAGAAGACAACGAGACAGTTCTTGGGTGCCTACAAAGACGCCGGAGAACAAAATAACCCAGCAATCATCAACCGTGATGTCACCGACTCTTGCAAAAGATACTTCAAGCCAGCCGGCGTTCTTCAACTATTCGGGTCGCCTCCTGAAGATGGCTTGAGTAACGCCGACTACGAAGCCGCCATGGCGCTCGACCTCAAGAAATACGTAGTCACCTACAGCGACATCTTTGACTTGACTATCGACACCGAGGCACGCAAATCAGCCGCAACGACTGTGACAGGCATGAAATACAAGAATGGCGAAGAGGACGTTATAGAACATTCGTGGGTCTTGGACTTCAACGAGGATGGGTCCAAGGTCACAAAGGTCATCGAGTTCTGTGATATGGATGGGCTGAGAAGGATGTTTGCCAAGGTGTACAGCGACAAGGAAGGAAGTAAGTAGCCCAGAAGCTAGAGTACATGTAATGCGAGACAATCTCAGGGCAACACTGCATGGTGTGCACACTCAACGGTTAGAGTTCATAGTAGCCAATCTATTAAGCAAGCTTGCTTATCTACGATAACGATTCTTTCTTGTTAAGCGCCACTATAATCCAAGATCGTATTCGTCTAATACCGCCTACAAATCCAGAACCAAACTAATAGATGTAACGGAACTGAGGGATCTCTCTATCTGTCTTGTCGCTAAGATTGATCCCTTCCAATGGTACCTCTATGGCATTTCCAGCATCGTCCCGCTTCTTGTTCTCCCAGATGAGATAGAACCGCAGGACAATGCAGAGAATAGCGGAAATTGCCAAGCAGATCATAACAGCTAGGAATCCTGACTTGTAGCCGGGGGCCTCGGAAGGGAAGAACAGATGGGGACCAACAATATTCCCAGCACAATATGCGATAAAGACCTGGGTTCAAGTCAGCGTGCTGAGCATATGTACTGATGAGTCCGGGATCAACATACCATGGCACTAACTGTCGTCTTCTTAGTAAAGCCAGCAAAATTACTTGATACCATCGCCATAGTCATGGGGAAATTGGCAGTAAAGGCAACACCGAGAGCACAACCCATGACGCGAGTCCACTTATGGGCTGGGTCAATCTCACGCACCATCACAGCCCCAACGATGCTGGCTATGACATTGAAAGTCATGAACAGCAGTCGAGTGTTTGGAAGATAAGTGCTCCCAATGACAGAGATGAGAACAAAGACCAGCTGAACGACAGAAGGCAGGATATTGATAAGCAGCGTCTTTAGGACAGAAAAGCCAAGACCCTGGATAACAATGGTGTTGAACTGTAAATCTGTGAGTCGTCGTGCACAAAATTGTAAGAGTATGACTTACCGTCAGAAGTCCATTGTTAGGGATGATTGAAGCGAGATAACTGACTACAAGAAGCCAGACGTTTGGGTCGCAGAGTGCCTCCATAACCTGCTCCCTCTTCCACTTGTCATTCTTGATGCCAGTCATGTTTGCCTCAACACGAGCGACAGCTTGAGCTCTCTCGTCTTTAGTCAAGAAACGGGCATTCGCGGGCGTATCGGGTAAAAAAAGTAGAACCATGATCGAAACAGCTATCGTCAAAGCTCCAAAGCAGATGAAGATGGCCTCAAAGAAGTTAGCATAAGAAACCAGCCCCATGCTCTTGTCCCCTTACCTTCCAAGGAGAAAATGTGTTGATTTCACCAAAGCCATAACTGACAAGGCCACCAAGAATACCTGCAGACGTGTTTCCGAGGAACCAAGCACCCTGCCGCAAAGGCTGCTCTGATCTTTTGTACCACATCGCCACGATCATAGAAAGACCTGGGGCGATTGCGGTCTCGGCCATACCGAGAAAGAAACGAGTGGCAAGTAGATCTTTCGCATTGCGGCAAAGCGCCGTGAACATTAGAATAGCTCCCCAGATGAACCTGAGTGACAGTCAGAGGCTGTTGGGGCTGAGTAGAGCGAACAAAAATGACTTACATAGTAACAGCGATGACCTTTGCGATGGGCAATCGAACGAGCAACACACCGGCAATGGGGTATGTTGCGACCAGGAACCCAAAGTAGTAGATTGCAGATGCCCAGCCATATTCTTCTCCCTTGAGGTGAAGATCTTCGCGAAGTCCGAGAATGGCTGTATAGCTTAGTGCAGTTTTGTCTAGGAACTGGAAGAGGTAGGCAAATGCCATAATAGGAAGGAGGCTGTTTCATTCGTTAGTTCTCCTCTTGATAATTGCTTTTATCGGTAATGGGTGCATACTGAAGATCTACTTTCCGCAGAATTCTTCGGTCCTCTTCTGGTGTTATATCACGACCGCAGATGGCTCCATTGGCAACTGAGGCAAGGTCTGTTTTGTCGAGCTCTTTGTCTTCGAGCTTGATATCAATGGTCTCTGATGCGTCTTTGATAGCCATTGTTTCAGATTGATTGCCCAGCGTAAGAGCCAGACTTGGTATTGGGGAGGTGGTTTGATGTCGATGACTGGTTGGATGATGTAGAACAGAAAGGGGGGAAAGAATCTTCTTAAGTGCTCCATATCGAACTTATCTTAGTTTGAGCGAACGTTGAAGAAGCATAGAGAAGTCATTTGCAAAAGAATAGCACATGAGCTGAGATAAACTAGCCACATTGGTCTCGATAGCCGACGAGAGAGTGTGGGGTAACCGATGAGAGATCTGGGGCATCATTACCTTATTGACAGAGTTTTATGGCTAGACTTCAGATGGAAATGGTAGAGAATCCGCGGAACGAGGCCGAGAGGTTCCGATGGCGGCCACCTTCCCTGTAGACAGGGAGGGTAGACAATCGACGGGAGATAAGACGGGGGAGGGTACGTGCGCAGCATAGAAACGATCAGGGACACGACAACGAGCTTACAACTTATCTGGCTTGGCAGATAGGCAAATTCCCGATTCAGCGATAAGAGCGTACCTCGGAAACAGGGTATACAGACGCATAATGAAGGAGATCGAATCTCACAAGCGTCTCTGCAATTGGTAATGGGGAATATCGAAGCTTAGATTCACTCCTTTGATAACCCTTACATTAAGCACAAGCATATCGACGTAGCCTGATTTGAGAACGCCGTCCGTAAATCGATACTTGTTCTTGTCTCTGGCTTCATCTTCGAAACCCTGCCCAGAAAGTCACCCGCGCGCGCAAAATGCTCTCCAAACCGAGTCAAGCCTTTAAATCTCTCGAGAATCCACGAAACATGGAGCTCCTCATCACTCTCTAATGCCACCATGAATAGCGGACGGGCAATCCGAACCATGGCCACGTCTCCTCCGTGCTTGTAAGCTTGAAAAGCTAGATTCATGATATTGCGGATTGTTTTACTGTTATTAAGTGATAGCTCTAGCGGAGGGTGTATGGTCCTGGCGATGCGGAGAAAGTCGAGTACCTCGGTGTAGTATATAGGTACTACCCAACGTATCGTTGGTACCATGGAGTGAGAGTTATCAGTGGCTGAAGTGAGCCGTGATGCAAAGTCAAGGATGTTCATGTAGCTCTCGCTCGTTTCCTGAATCGCTGTCTCGACCTTCTTGGAAGCTTCAGCTAGTGCTGAACCACCAATTGGTTGAAGACTCGTCATCTCGGATATAATGTACCGTAGCTGAACACTAGCCTCCAGCAGTTCAAAGGCCTGCTGGTTCTCTAGATCATCCACCAGCTCTACTGCGGGGTAGTCGTCACCCCAGACCAAACGGTAGAGCGGCCCAGAATAAGCGTGGAGACTGGACAGTCTCTTGATTGGGCCCGTCGGCAAACTGCTCTGGTCATCTGGCAAAGTCCTGCAGAGCACCTTAGTGACTTGCCCGCCGAGTCCAAAAGATGCTGCGGTGGCGTCCATCCCGCAGATTCTTGTTATCAGCCGAGCACAAAATTGGGATAGATGCCGAGGACTTCCTGATGGAGCTGTCCTCATTAAAGGTATCGACTGACTTGTATCTCTGGCTCGTTGTAGGATATCAGCATAGTGATGCTTGAAGATAAGTGCTGCCCCGTTGAGATGACTGGCCAGTCCCTTGCATCTGGCATCGCCATGGAGTTGTTCGTACATAATCATGAGGACTAACCCACTCGTCAGTGAATCAAGATTGGCTGACTCGGCTGCTTCGTTATCGCCCAATATGGTGTGTAGTTTTCGCAATGCCTCGGAATAGTGCTTGAGCCCAAGTTTTCGGTATTCTGAGGGGCGATCTTCCCAACGTCGTGTTGATACACTGTACCGTCTCTCATGCCATTGGTGTCTGTAGTCAATACCGCAGCCTCCAATCGCAAGGATCATATGTAATACAAGAGGGTCATGTATAGAAAGGCGTAACATGATCGCAAATGCAGAGTACTGTGGCTTCTTCATGATGTATAGCGGCGAGAATGACTCCCGGAAGTACTGTATCGCTTCAATCTCTTCACTGCCGAGATCCATCCCGTAAGTGCCCCATTGGAAAGGTGTGCTCAATAAGGGGGATACTAAGGAGGAGATCCCCTCACTTTGAGACCGAGCATTGCCGCAAGGAGACTTGTCTGGTTCATTTCCACGAGGCTTCGGCTCGACGCGAGAGAAGTCGAGGCTTGAATGGACCAACGTTCCAGCCGGGGGCCCTTTAGGAACGGTGCGGAGCCGGGGGGCATAATCGCAGCTGAGCTTGAGGCGCACGCATCGTCGGCAAACAGGACGTATCTCGCCACATTTGACCTTCTTGGTTCGGCATGTCCAGCAGCCGCTCCGCGATCTCGGAGCTGATCGACCCAGTGGCGTTGGTGATGTTGCATTGGAGGGAGATAACGACATTATTATTTCCGCTCTGGTCGTGATAGCCGACAGCCGATTATAAATACCAAGTTAGCAATATCGAAAGAGATAAGAGGAATCGTTAGATGAACGAATAGGTAAGTGGATGTGATTTAAGTTGCAGAGTGAGGAGATCCCTACTTATGAGACTGGTCGGCAATTTCAGTGGAGCCCGCTATCTTTCGTCGGCTACACGTCCAGAAAGGGTTTGGCTCTTTACCCCGGGTCTGGAGATCCCCTTTGCTAGCCCGATCACAGCTTGGGCCATGGGGTTGCTTTCAGTGGCTTGGCAGTCCTGAGCAGTATCGGCGTATTGGTAACGCCCTGGAATCGCCCGGGCTGCACAGAGGTAATCAAGGCTCCGCGGAACAAATCCACATTGGCCTGCGAGTTGAGAAGTATATAACAATGCATGTCATGTGAGAAGCACCCGTCGGTGTCCTGTAGCGTAGAACATACCTGTATTCCTTCGGGCAAAATGATGGTTATTGATTCAACTTCCTTACCTGGACGGCTTGCGCCAACACATTACGATGCAGTGCCTCTCGAGAAGGCAGATATCATCGACCAGTCCAGGTCAATCATCGCTTCAACACTGGATGCTCTCAATTCCGCCTTCCAAGAAGTCAACCTCAGCATTCACTCCCATCCCGAACTCGCATACCAAGAAATCTTTGCCCATGACAAACTGACCAAATTCCTCGAACATCACGGTTTCCAAGTCAAACGTCACGCATGGGGACTAGACACAGCCTTTGAAGCAACATTCGGCTCTGGAGGTCGTCAAGTCGTCTTCTGCGCCGAATACGATGCACTTCCAGGCATTGGCCATGGCTGCGGCCATAACCTTATTGCTACATCCTCTCTTGCAGCCTTTGTCAGCGCCGCTCGTGCTCTGCAGATTATGAAGCTTCCTGGGCGCTTGCGCATCATTGGAACGCCTGCTGAAGAAGGTGGCGGTGGTAAGATCAAGCTCCTCAAAGCTGGGGCTTTTGATCCTCCCCATGATATAGCGGCAGCTTTGATGTCGCATCCAACGACTTCGGGACCAAGCTCTGATGAGCTGGTTTATGATGGAATAGCTGGGACGAGAAGCATTGCTGCATACAAGACTAAGGTCATATTCAAGGGCAGAGCATCGCATGCGGGCGCGGAACCGTGGAATGGGATTAACGCGTTAGACGCTGCTGTTGGTGCTTACGTTAACGTTTCCATGTTGCGACAGCAAATTAGACCAGATGAGAGAGTGCACGGTGTGTTCGAAGATGGCGGCACAGTCCCCAGCATTATCCCACAGTACACTCGAATGAACTGGTGCATTCGCAGTCCTACGCTGGCAGGATGCCAAAACCTTGTCAAGAGAGTGCACGCCTTCTTTGAAGCAGGAGCTGCAGCAGCGAACTGCAAGGTCGAATATGAAACGTGAGTTCCACCACTTCTATCTCATATTGCCATACTGACGAAACAACTTTAGAGCACCATTATACAGTGACCTTCTAGTCAACAACACCCTTTCAAACACTTATGTCAAGGAAATGGCCAAGCTCGGACTGAAGATAAAGCCTGAGGAGAACATCCCTGCTTCAACGGACATGGGTAACGTTTCTTACCATGTTCCGGGTTTCCATGGTGGATTTGCTATCCCTACTACCCCAGATGTATCTATACACCATTCAGACTTTGCTACGTGTGCTGGGAAGGAGGGTGCTCACAAAGCAGCTATGAGTTGTGCCAGAGGGCTTGCGATGACAGCAATTCGGGTGTTAGTAGATGAAGAGCTGTCACAGCGCGTCAGAAATGACTTTGAAAGAGCTGCATAGAGAGCCACTGTTATTTAAACTCTTTAAATTTGTCCGATATAACTGTGTATAGAGATAAAACTTTTATCTAACCAGACTGTTATCTTAAATTCCTTCCGGCATGGAACCATTCGAGCGGAATAATACGACCTCGTTTAACAGTTTTACCTTCTATTAATAGTTTAACTGTCACAGTTATGAATAAGAATAAAGTCAAATTAACGTTATTCATACATAACCAGCATAGCCACAGGGTCGTTTTACTAAACAGTGTTGATCTCACTCAAGGTTACTCCTTTTCTGCAGCAGTTCGTATTGCGCTTTGGGCATTTTTGCTTCGGTTGCCTCGGTTCGGAAGTCGGCATGTCTAAACTATCCCTATGTTCCAGACTGACACTTATTGGCCCTATCATCGACTGGAATGTGCTTGACGATCAACGTGACTTATTGAACGGTCTATAATTGGAATGAAAGTTACGGTTGCCTAAGGGATGACTTGTTGAGAATTAAGCTCATAATTGTGTTGGAAAGCTTCTTTGTACCTAGTTTAACTGTTTATTAGTTACTAGTCTTCCTCAAAGCTATGGATACACTGTGTAATCTTACAGGCTACAATCATAACTACAGCTAAAATGTGAAAGATCAGACATCCCTCCATTCTCAGGATTTATTCTGACATAACTGTTCCTTCAGCTCCTGGGAGATCACGGCACTTCGATGGGCGTTCCTGAGACACTGCATATTAGTGGTTAACGCCACAAAGTCTACGGTCCTCCCTTTGTTATTCTTGCCCCGTGATTGGCCAAATGTCTCATCTCCTTGAGCTAGAGGAATGTGTCTTGCCTAGCGACTTCGTATAAATACGAACAAAATCTATACGACAAAAGGACCTCCGTGACTAAGGAGAATGCGGGGGAGGAATTGTGATGATACAGTTGTCATTTTAAATTACCTACACGAGAGACACTAACAACGAGACACGGGCGCGCTCTTTTATAAATACCAACGACCTTTGTAAACTTCCTTCCCTTCAATCTCACCATAATCCCTTTCAAGCACGCAAACACAATCGTTTCTTTATCAAAATGGTTTCTAATACTCGTTCCGTCTTCTTCGGGCTTATGCTCAGCGCCGCACAGCTTTCAAGTGCTTCACCAGCTGCTGCATCCGACACAGCCTTCTCATCTCCTATCTACCCAACTGCCACTGACTCCATCCCTGCCCTTCCCTCCTCCACCGACGAGTGCCTTGCAAAATGTAACGAGGCTCGCGATAAGTGTAACACTGCGCCTGACGCCAACCACGCAACTTGCGCTGCCAACTACGCTGAGTGCGTTGGCTACTACCCCTATGACAAGAAGGGAACCTATGTCCCTCCTACTGCTTGCTCGCACTCTTCTAAGCCTACTGCTACCGAGACTGCTAAGGCTGATGAGTGTGTCATGAAGTGTGACAAGGCTCACGATGCGTGCAACACGGCGCCTGATGCCAACCATGCTACCTGCGCTGCTGAGTATGCTGAGTGTCTTGGCTACAACCCTTATGGCAGCGGATCGCTCGTCGCCCCTACAGCTTGCTCTCACTCCGCCAAGCCCACTGCCACCGAGACAGCTAAGGCTGATGATTGCCTTGAGAAGTGCAACAAGGCTCATGACGCTTGTAACGTGGCACCCGATGCCAACCACGCTACCTGCGCCGCCGAGTGGGCTGAGTGCCTGGGATATAACCCTTACGATGGCCCCGGTGGTTCTCTCGTTGAGCCCACGGCTTGCGCTGCCCATACCACTATGGCTTCCGCTACTGGCAAGCATACTGGCATGGAGACCTCCAAGCCTGCTAGCACCGAAGCTTCCAAGCCTGCCAAGTCCTCGGAGCCTGCTGTTGTTGTCAACGGAGCTGGAAGCCTGTCGGGCAAGGTCGCTGGCTTGGCTGGCGCCATTGGTGCCGCTGCTGTTGCTCTTCTCTAAGTTTTGATTGTCTTGTTCGAACTCATTAGTAATGTTCCTGACTATGTCATAATTGGAGCCCATCTGATCCAAGTCATGGCTAAGCTGGAGTAGCTGTATACAGCCATGCGGATGAGATACAAGCTGGCTCTCGATCGGGCGGAGGTCTTTAATATTAGCTTAGACAAATAATAAAACTAATTCAAGTTTTTGGTTGCTTACTTGTCCAACACAATACCATCTTGATATCCAACACTCAAGTGCATGGCATTATTGCCCTGAGCGATAACGTCAAGGCAACCAAGGCCTATTGATTTATCTTCCCCCGGATGCCAAATCCAACATCATGGAGAACTAGTGAAAGACCAATAGTATTGAAGTCGGTTGACAAGGATTGTCTCTAGTACAGCTTTTGTCATCTTTCCATGGTAGCCTACTTGTATTCCGAAGCCGACGGTCTGCGATCATTGAACCTTCGGAGCTGAGCTGTTGGAGCCCTCCATATGCGAGCAATCCCAGAATGGCAAAAAGGAACGAGTAATATGTGCTCTGAATAATACGTTCCATTATGCAAGATACAATGTAGTATGTTAAACGTCTCTGGTTGACCTATCATTCATTAAAACTCCATCAAAATACCCTATGTTAACTCGGAACGCGGAACGCTTCGAGGTCATAATTCCGAGGTGGGTCTCGTCCGGTCAAAGAAAGGGCGGAGACTGGCTGTCCATCACAAATGTGGCGACATGCTAATGCCCATTATCTGGGGGAGATTGTTCAGACTTTTCCTGAAGCGGAATTTCCATACGGTGACTGGATTCGAGTTCATTGGCGTTACATGACATGCTCCCCCACCTTTCGTGGCAATATCGGAAACAAGCGCGATATTTGTGAAGTCTCTGTTGAATAATATATAAATGCAACATCATACTGCTGCTTGACATTCAATTTCAAGACAACATATTATACAGACAGAACTCAGTACCATGGACTCCGCAGAGTTTCGTGAGGCAGCTCGTACAGCCATTGACGAAAGTAAGTTTTCTAGGACTGAATCAATGGCTCTTGATGTTAACCATAACAGTCACTGACTATTACGATAATGTCTCCTCGCAGCGTGTCGTATCCGACGTGAAGCCAGGCTACCTCCGTCCTCTGCTCCCATCCTCAGCCCCCCTCGAAGGAGAGTCCTGGAGCGACATCCATGCCGATATCGAGTCTAAAATCCTTCCCGGCATCACCCATTGGGCCAACCCCCGATTCATGGCCTTCTTTCCCTGCTCAAGCAGTTACCCTGCTGCCTTGGCTGAAATGTACTCGAATACCTTCAATGGTGCCCATTTCAACTGGATCTGCAGCCCAGCTGTTACAGAGCTAGAAACAATTGTCATGGACTGGCTCGCCAAGGCTCTTGGTCTACCGGAATGCTATTTGAGCGGCGGCAGCACCCATGGAGGTGGTGTTATTCACGGCAGTGCTAGCGAGGCTATTCTCACTGTTATGTGCGCTGCTCGCGACAAGTATCTCGCTGCTGTCACGAAGGATATGGATGAAGATGCTGTCTGGGCTGTACGAAGCAAACTTGTCGCTTTGGGGAGTTCTGGATCCCACTCGAGTACCAAGAAGGCTGCGCAGATCCTCGGTGTTCGCTTCGTAGCTATTCCTGTGACTGAAGAAGACGGGTTTGCCATGACTGGTCGTGCCGTCGCCAAGACGGTAGATGAGTTGCGGGCCCGCGGGCTGGAGCCTTTTTACCTAACTGCTACGATGGGCACGACGGATGTATGCGCAGTTGATGACTTTGCCGGCATCGTTGAGGCGCTGTCTCCTACCGCTGGAACAGAGAAGGATATCTGGGTCCACGTCGATGCTGCGTATGCAGGATCTGCACTTCTTCTCGAGGAGAATCAGCCGTTGACTACACCGATGGCTGACTTCCACTCTTTCAACTTCAACCCGCACAAGTGGATGCTCACTACCTTTGACTGCTCTGCTGTTTGGGTCCGATCCCGAGCCTGGCTTATCCAGTCGCTAAGCATCAAGCCCCCGTACCTGCGTAATCAGTTTTCCGATAACGAACTGGTCACTGATTATCGTGATTGGCAAATCCCGCTTGGACGTCGCTTCCGATCTCTGAAGCTATGGTTTGTTCTTCGCAGCTATGGCATCCGAGGACTGCAAGCGCACATTCGAAACGGAGTTACGCTTGGTGAATCCCTGCAGAACAAGCTGGACAGTCGACCTGATCTATTCACCATTTTTACCTCTGCGCGCTTTGGCCTGGTGACTTTCCGTGTCAAGGGAGCTGATGAGACGGAGATCAACGCTCGAACAGAGGACCTTTACGAATGGGTTAACAGAACAGGGGAGTTTTATCTTACCAGCACTGTTGTCAATGATAAGTTTGCGATTCGTGTATGCACAGGTGTTGAGAGGGTTCGAGAGGAGCATGTCCAGCGGATCTTTGATGTTTTGGTTGAGAGGACAGAAGCAGACCTGGGTAAAGCTTCTAAGCAGTGAAGGATGGTTTAATGATAGAATGAACTACGAGAGGCAGCATATGACAACAAAGAATTGCTGCTAAATACAAAATGTGAACAGTACCAGGAATTTGTGAATGTGAGAGTCCTATACTGTCACAGTATTTGACGACTTGCTATGAAGTGGTCCGAAGAATAAAGCTTTTCCTTAATCTCACCCACAGAGCCTATCTTCTCGTCTCTCATAGGAGTCGCCAACTGTTGCTAGTCGTGCCACTTTGACAGCCCTTCCGAACTAGGCACCACTTTTCTAATGAGCATAGGCACATCACGATGAGGCTGAACAACCCGGGAATAGTGAAAACACAAAGATCCCTTGCTGCGCAAATCTGACACTTAACATGCCAGTGCTCTTCTTACACGATAGGTAGCCCATCATCGCTTTCATATTACGAAGTACTTGCTGAGATCTGAGATCCGCGAATCAAGGCCAGCGCTGTGAACATACGTATTTCTGGCCACAAACGTGATACTGCTAGTCATCTCATCAGGCAACAAGGTGGTAACCTAGTTGACCCAAGTCGCTGGTAAGGCCCCGAACTCAATTTAAAGTTGCAATTTTATGCAATGCGACTCCGCGGGGCCCGCGCATGAAAGCCCCAATCTTTTAACACTTTTCATTGAACTTCACAGAAGCCCCATGGTCATGCATCTGTTGGTCCTACATATGCGATGAAAAGGGGGCTGTCGTCGTGCGTGATGACAGCTAAGCCACGTACGTAGCTGTCAAGTGACGACGTGATCTGGACCAGGACCATTCATCAGCTCCCCGTCTGCGCCTCAACCCCCTGCGCTATTTAATTGGTCATCCCGTATTTCTTGAGGTGCCACTTCTTTTCGCGGGCGCGTTTTGGGTTTTCGGTTATTCCTGTCTTTGGAACTAGCCGAAAATTACAGGAGCGAAGCCGTGACCACGTAATTCGTGCCGCTTATCCGAGTAAATTAACAGTGAGACCAAATGAACAGGGGGGCATGAAATTATGTGCCAGGGTCGTTGAAATTTTTATTTTTCTTGAAAAAAAAAAAGCAGTCGCTGATGTATTATAATAGCTTACGGTAAAGAGTCGTAAAGGTTCGTGATAGCACGCAATTAAATGTGTATATGCCGGCGATGACCCCAATGATTCCCAAACTGAACCATGTCCATGGCCTGTCGCCTAGCCACTTAAGGACCTGAGCGTCGCTCTGATGCCAGGTCGCAGTTTCAAAGTCTACCATGTAATGGTCTAGGATCGAGGGGTCCATGATATGTATGGTAGGCGATGGTAGAATTGGCTGGCCAAGCAGATATTGTTGCACTGCCAATGTCAGGAAGAGAGGTCCTGTAGATAGCATGATAGCTGCGTAAGGTTGAAGACGGGCCCAGAGTCGGGTTGTTTGGTGAAAGCTGGCTAGTCTTGAAACTGCTGATGCGAAAGCTGGGTGCCTTGCGGTCGAGATCAAAAAGTCATTTGTGATACCAGTCGGTAACGTCGATTTGAATAAGGCATGATCCTTTCCTGGTAGTGATTCGATCTGATCCACGGGAAAGGATGAGTTGCAATATGTGTCCATGTCCATATAAATCCCACCAAAGTGATACAGAACAAAATAGCGGATGGCGTCTGCGCGTTGAATTGGAAAAGGATAATTATCCCAGGTGTCGAGATACCACGGAAATTCCTCCTTAAGAAATTCTCGTGCCCCTTCATCAGTCCAGAGTTTATATTCAAAATCAGAATACGCTTCTTTGCAGCTCTGCTGCGACGTTGCCCAAATTTCCGGAATCGAGCTGTTTGGCGCTGTCTGATGCAAAATCCGTGGTATCTTCTTCCTATATAGCCTTTGAAATGCGTCAGGCTGTGCTGCATGGTCGACAGAAAAGTTGATTGCGAATAATTCGTTATTTCGTATGAGAAGCGTGATGAGCGGGCGAATGGAATGAATTAACAGGCCGAGAATAATCAGGTTGATCAGGATTAGATAGACTGTGAGTTTCCTAAATCTCGGAAATCCAAATCGTTTGGGGACGCATCGTTTGTAAGATGGTGATTCTGACTCAATGTGCTCCTCGTCGTAAAGTCGTTCATATTTCCCAAAGCGCGCGCGCAAGTGTTGAATGATATTTTGTAGTGCCATTGTCCGAAAACATTCCCCACGAGTGGTAAAAAAATCAGGGTCCTTTTCCCGGTATTTATACGGCGCGTGACTTTTTTCGAGCAAAGTTTCATGTGAAAACACTAAAAACTCCTTTTTACCTTGCCCGCCTTATATAGGATTTTTAATTTAAATTCATTGAAGTGGGCAACGGCCGGTAAATAAAAAGACGCGTCGTCATCGGCACCCCTGTGCCAACTCAGCCTCGAGGCTTTTTTGTTCTCGACTCTCGTGTGATTGGCGGCTGCGGGACCGTATGATGTTCCAAAACGACCGCCACGTGCGATGGGTGACAGTGATGACCCGATGCCATTTTTTCCCCTCGCTGATCGTTGCCCGCAGGCGTGCTGCAGGGTCCCCTGGATCAGGCAAGGGCTGAGACGCTCCGGCAGAACGGCATTCGTTGATGTTTGAGTGAACTATTCCTTTTCGGTGTTGGTGTAATTTAGGGGATACGAATAAACACGTTGGGTGGCTCATTGGGGCTTGATACGGATGAGCCCGTCTCACTCAGCGTCAGCTATAAATACGCGAGGCAGACACGGTCAGGTTTCATATCTTGTAGTACGTCCATCAATGCATAAATCGAACGACCTGCAGCATTGGAGCTAACCCTCATCAAGATTTGTGGCAGAAGTTTACCCTCAGCCCTGAAATAATCCACCATGTCATGTTTCAGCGACATTTAGCATGGTTTTAACAAAATCTTCATTGGTATCTCGTTCAGTAAACGACTTTCGCATTCGCTACACGGGATGTCGTTTATTCTCGTTCACAGATCATGGGAGCTTCCTCGTTGCGTTGAATGGCTCGGGCATGAGCTAACGGGACCCCGCGGCAACCCGCGGCATCTCGGCCTCCGACGCCCAAAAAGCAAGGGTCCATCAGCTCATCAGCTCAACTTCCTAATCTACGCGATTGCCTGACATTGATAAGGTTAACCCGACTCAAGGATGCCAGGACGCGGTTCACCAAGCAGAATGACTAAGCGCTGTTTCGCACAAATCGTTTCGTCATCAAGATCACTGAGTTTCCATCACAAAGTACGATCGTAGGCAGCAATGAGAGCAGGAAAGTGTATTTTCAGTTCTGTCGAATCGTATCCCTTTCTCTTGTGCGGGTGCTTGAAGCTTATTTCGACCCCTTACCAACTTTATATCTACCGTAGAGTAAATCCCGGAAAGCATTGAAAGAAAAAAAAACTACTATTACGGCTTGCTATTTCCGTCGTCGTTGTAGCTAAAGGGCTTCCCTGATCTCACTCTTCACCAACAATATTCCCTTACTCGGCATACCCTCTTTATCCAGCAACCTCAAGAAGCGATATCCAAGCCTAAGCCTGTCCAAGCGAACACAAGCCCAAGCTGCCATAACATCGGGCCCAGGTACATCATTCATGACCCTGAATGAAAGGAAAGCCAGTTCCGGTACAACACCTTCGACATTGAGGAACTCAACCGTCTCACCTCCAAAGTCTGGACTGGTGCCTTTGCTTTTACCTGTTTCTCTACTGTACCCAACTTGTTTGACCTGTTCAGCAGTAGCATTCTCATCTACCATGGCCGAGAGTGCATCTGGCTCTGTGTGAAGACCAATTTTGACATAAGGAATGAACTTGGCGGGATCATCGTGACGGTTGAGTAAAGGGAGGTTCTGTGCTGCTATGATTGTGATAGCAACCCTTTCCAATGTCTTACTGGGGATGTGAGACTCCTCAATGCTATGCTGTTGGCTCGGGTCATGACGATATCCCTCAGGCTTAAGAACATATCCATCTGAGCCCATAAACATGCCTTCATTGAGTACCATCCCCAGATCCCATGATTGCCAGTTGAGAGCCACGACCTGGACACCAGCGCGCCAGAAAATCACAGGGTCGTAGTTGGACGAGTCAAACCGCATACCATGAGGATAAGTCCTCATGAGAAACTGTCTGTTATGAGAGAACAGAGCCTTTGGCATGCGCCTCTGGATAGCAAAGGCTGCATTCTCCGAGAGTGAGAAGATATGATTCGGCATCGACGCTTCGGGCTCCTCAAGTGACTTGAAACTAATCCCTCGCGTATGAATACCAAGGCGGCTCAGTCGCGGGATGATCTTGGGTGGTTTGACCTTCTTGACCTTCTTCTCGTCGCCCTCCACGACAACCTCAAGCATGCTCTCGTCATCCGTGCTATCAGGTGTGTCCTCGCGCTTTCCTTTGCCATCCTCCGGAACATACTTGACCTTGATCAGAATCTTGTTCCTCAACTCGTGAGGAGATGGGAGGCAATCGGATTCAAACTCGGGTGCAGGGAGAAGATAGTCAGCCCAAACCTCCTCCATGATGTTGACCATGGCGCCTTGTTGCAGTGGCGAGCAGTGGACTTCTAGACTGACGATAAGCGGAAGATCAGACGTGGAGAAAGCATACTCTTTCACAGTTTCGCATACGTCGCGGAAGAGAACCTCTTTGGTGAGAGTGAAGCCATGAAGAACTCGTGGCTCGGCGTCGATAACATCCAAGAGTCTGTCATCAACTGTTTTGCCGTCAGGATCAACGGGTTCAAACTTATTCATAGCCCAGCGTCCAAACTTGATGATGGCGCGATCTGCAAAGCCCATCTTCCTAGGCGCAGCTTCCCGAGAAGTATCCTTCATTTCTCTTTCGACTTCATCCTCTGAGCCGAATCCTGGCTTCCACTGTTCTTTGCCATCCCAGACATCGATCTCAATGCAGCGACATCCACGTAGCAAGGCGTCTTTGTACGCTTCAGTGCTCGAGTCGCTGGAAAGCTGATTGCCGGTGAGGTAGGTGTTGTGGCTTGAGCTGATGAAGTAGTTGTTCAATGGCCAAGTCAAGTCTTGGGGAGAAGCCATTTCGAGAATGTTGCCGCATGGTGATGTGAGATACTTGATGAGTTCAGGCAGATTCAACTCATCTTGTTCGACAAGGTAACTGGCCAGACCTTCCGGGTTTTCGACTTGGACGTGGTGCATGAAGAGGCCGATTTGGTCTCGATGCCAGGTACCGTTGGGTCCAGCATACTTGTTGAACAGCTGCGTAAAATGACTGAGGAAGGACTCTTCCAGATTCTCCTCTATGCCGTTGCGCTGGCCAGTTGGATGTCCGCCGCCAGCCCTGTATCTAGCGAGCGGGAAGTTTTCTGTCACTGACTTAACAGACATTTCTATATCGTAAACAAACGAAAGAAGATAAATTTGGATCTCTGCAAAATACGGTCCATGAGCTTAGACTTTATATCAGCACCAAAGACATAGCCTCATTTTTTATTTACGCCATCTAATCGAGACTCAATATTACGGGCTCGCCGATGTACAAGCGGAAAAAAGACCGTGACATCTGTGGACCATTTCGCTGTCAAGCTCATGAGGCATTGTGCTTGGCAAGCGAATAATTGTTCAAGTCGGTTGTTCGGCATTGGGGTTTGCCTTGGCCCGCGCCTTGACCCTATATCAATGTGTGCATTTTTACGGATCGACGAATCAAAGCGCGTGCTTTGACTCCATCTGTTACTCAGCACCAAACTCAGTGGACGGCATATAATTTGCGCTGAGATATAGCTTGCGGTTATTGTTTTCTTGGCCAGAGAGGTATGGTAATTCGGGTCAGGGGCAGCCAATCAGGTTATGTCGTATCACATTGGAGAAATATTGTGAAGCTCATATTGGTTCCAAGATGGTGGATCCACCCTATAGGGCTGGAGGAGGCAGCCAATTCTCTACCCGCTTGATGGAAATAACAGAATATTCCTCGGTGCAGTACTGGAACAATAAAATAAAAATTGCCATTTATTGCATTTAGAAGCAGTTATTACATTGTAGCGACCCCCGATTTGGTGACTTGTGCTAAAGCGTTTTTGTGAAACATCGTAACCAAGCCAATCATCAACTAGCCACGTATCAATTCTCGCATCGTGACCCATCTCATATCCGTCAACGACAACAGCATCACTTTCAAATCACCCTCATTCATCATGTCTGAGTCTTCAAAGAAAATTACCTTCTACGACATCGCGGCCCGCCCGCCGGTGGAAAAGAACTGCTTCTCCCCCAATCCCTGGAAAAGCAGATTCGCTCTCAACTTCAAGGGAGTCCCCTACTCGACATCATGGGTAGCCCTACCAGACATCTCCAAAGTGCGCACTGGCCTCAACGTCCCCGCCTGTCGCAAGTTCAACGACGGCAAAGACTTTTATACGCTGCCCATCATTGAAGACCCCTCAACTGGGTCTGTAGTCGGCGACTCCTTCGACATCGCTATTTACCTACAAAAGACGTACCCAAGCTCTGGTGGAGGCGATCTCTTCCCCACTCAGACGCTGGACTTTGACTTTGAGCATCCTTACATCCTCGTCCCTCTCTCCGAGTGGCGCGATAAGGAAAACCCCGAGTACGCCAAGTTCAATCTCAACATCGATGCGGCATTTACTGCACACGTGCAACTGGGAGTACAGGGAATGCCTTTCGATCCAGCTTCTGAGGAGGAGAGCAAGGCTGAGTTTGTGCGACGTGCGGGGGTGAAAGAGTGGGACGACTTTGCGCTAGTTGGCGAGGCGAGGGAAAAGGTGATGCAGTCTCTGAGAGAAATGCTCGGCAATCTTGCCAAATTGTTCACGAGGGATATGAGTGGTCCTTTTTTGCTTGGGAGGAAGGTTAGTTATGCGGATATGGTTGTTGGTGCGTGGCTGAGGATGTTGTATGCTACTCTGCCTGGTAACGAATGGGCTCAGATTGCGGGCTGGCACGATGGGACCTTTGGGAAGTTGCATGAGGCTCTGGATGCCTTTGCAGAGGTGAAATAGAACTGATACAGTCTTGAAGTAACCCAAGATCTCTACGGAATAAACTCATGTCGGGCCGCGGACCCCGATACCCCACATATCTCGCACAATTCACCCGCTATCAATCTTGAATGTAACCCAAAGCACTATATCTTTCTTTCGTCGTTGGAACTGATCTAAAGAAGTTTCCATCGCACTCAAAACGTAGCTGTAATGCTCAGCAACGCACCATGTCGCTGCTATCATGGTGTCAAGTCGCGTGGCACGCCTGCGTCTTGGTCTGTCGACTCCTTCTACTCGTCCCATCAGCTCTCTACTACATCATCCCTTCCAATCGCCCCCATGAAAACTGGACTTTACACCAAGCACTGGGTCGAAAGCTCATGTTCAACCTGATGCAATTCTATACAAGCATTCGCCTCATAACCCCAATGCCAACAAAGCGCAAGGATCTGGGATCGCGGTTCATATCCATTGCACCAGCATCGGACCGAGATATCTACCGTGGACCCTTGAAAGATGAGGCCATACACCCTGGCACGGTTCGGGCCGTATGGTACCCTGAAGCTCATGACTCGCTTTCACTCTCCAATATAGCATCAGGAGAGTATCTTCTTCTCCACTTCCATGGTGGTGGTTATGTTCTCGGAAGCCCTCTGCCACTCGACAGTGGATACTTTGCTGGTGTCTTCGCAAGACACATAACACCCAAGGTCCTGTTTTCTGGGTACAGGCTGACATGCGTGCCAGAGGGGCGTTTCCCAGCAGCCCTTCAGGATGCCATCACCGCTTATCTACATGTCTTGTCCTTGGGAGTTCCAGCAGAAAACATTATCGTCAGTGGTGACAGCGCAGGTGGCCATCTAGTCATCTCCTTGCTGCGATATATCAGCGAGTACTTGCCAGACACTCCAAGCCCCAAGGCTGCTTTGCTCTGGTCCCCGTGGATTGATATCCCAGGAGCGACACCAGCGCATCACGTCCGACAACGAAAGAACTACAGCACAGATTATTTACCAGCCGACTTTGCCGAATGGGCAACCAACTCTTTTGCCCCCGAAGGTATTGTCGATCGGGAAGGACCATATGTTACTTTGAAGGGCAAACCGTTCAGAACCAAGACGAAGTTCTGGGCTCACATCGGAGATGCAGAACTCCTATACGATGAGGTTGTTGAATGGGTTCATGATATGAGAGAGGCTGAGAACGACGTGACTATACGTGTTGAACATGGTGCCCCGCATGACATTGTTGAGAGTGGCCATATCAACGGGTTTCGAAAGGAGGGAGAGCAAGCGGCCCAAGCTGCGACGCAATGGCTGTGACATCGCTAAACACAGTTCTGAACGACAATTCATACCACTTGTTGTTCGTCAAACAGCCGCATGTGATCTGGAACTTCTAGCATAGACGCATTAAATTCGTACTGACTATCTTACATCCGTAGTCCATAGCTCGGCATCACTACCTTTATCGAGGAACTTCACCTTCAGTCGGTGCATTAACAGAGTGAGCATCCGCCGAGTGAGCATCTGTTGTCTTTGCCCCATCGTGCCGCAGTATGCTTTCCTGCGAGTCAAGCTCCGCGGCCCCGGACCCGAGGTACTTCACATTCGTCATGTTCCCTCGGTCATCGCTTCGCAGTTTCCTACTGTCGCTGAGCTCAATGTTTGGGCCGGTTCGGGAGTTTCCATAGTTCTGGTATCCGGATGAGTTGTAGTTTTTGTATCCTGGGGAGGATCCGAAGGCTCGGCGACCTAAGAGGGCGTCTACAAGGGGTTGGAGGACTGGGATGCAGCAGGCGATGATAATGGTGCTCGCTTCGATGCTGGGAGGCGTAAGGTCAGTGGTGGTTCGTAGCCCAGCGCATGTTTAGTTACTTACACAGTCCATATGACAAGATCGGAGGTCTCATCTATCAGTTATTAGCACAAGGACGCAAAGCAGGTCAGATATTGCATACAAGAGAAGTCTTTGCTTGCAAGCGATGGCAGACGGGTGCATTTGTAGATGGCTACAATCGTAGCGCTAGAGATGGAGGTCAGCATCTTTCCTGATCAACGTGACAGCGCGACACCCACATCGAACCGATACCTAAAGCAAACGACAAGGCGATCTTCTTTCGTTTGTTCATTTGTAGATGAAACAGAACCACGGCAGGGTACACAGCAAGGTACAAGTCCGTAAATGCAGACAAGGCTGGTCAAGTGTCAGCAAGCCATCTTTGGCATCAACGCAGTTAACCTACCGCCGGCAAAAATGGCAAAGTTGACAAGAACATAAGGACTCCAACACTTCTTATCAGTGATGGAGAACGTCCATTGAGACTCGACAGGCGAGCATTGAGCAAAGAGAATGATGATACACCCGATCAAACCCATCATGCAACATCCAGCCAGCACCCAAAGAAATATCTTGTGTAATCGTCCGGGATTCATAAGTCGTGTAATGAGCGCGACGACAGCGAGCTTAGGAAACCCAAAGGCCATGACGCCAAATGGGAAGCCTAGGATAGTGTATAGAATGACATTCTGCTGTTGTGTCACGTTGAGAAGATCGAAGTGTCTGCCATTACCGTTCTTAACAGCCACAACTGTAACACCGACTTGGCACCATTCGAAGATCTAAAGCTAATTAGCATCACAAAGCAAAGACCGCAGGGGAACAAACCACTGCAATGATTGTAAACCAGTCATCAAGGTGCAATGCGCCAATGATCCTCTTTCGGGTATACACACGGCCAGCCACAAAGATCGTACTTAGGATAGAGACGGTGATGACTAGCCCAAGAATAGTCGGACCTTTATCAGCGTCGAGATACGCCTGTGTGTGATGGGGAGGAGAAGACATTGTCTGCCAAGCGCACACGTATACGAAAAATAACTCAAGAGAGAGAAAAAAAAAAAGGTCTCATTCACTCATATTGGTTGGGTCAAATCCAGAGGATTGGGTCTTATGTCCTGCAGGAACAAGAGATATGTTCGCCGAAAGGGGGGGGGCATGGCTGTTTGATGAGAGGCACAGGAGCCCAACCATGCTATACTTCTTGGGGCCTTGGATCATCGAACCTTTTGTCACAGGAAGCCGGGATTAAGTTTTATCAACGTGAAAAGGATATTTGTTAATACGACGCTGCCGAAGGATGAGCAACCATGATGCCGCATTCCCCGAACCAGTGCTTTTTATTCTCAAGCAGTCGACATGTATTACACTTGGGAACCATTGGAATGGTTAAATCTCGCAAGGTGGGCAGACTTGTAGTAAAAGGACAAGGTTGTCGGTGGAGTGATGTTGCAGATGTCGACGCGTAACCGACAACCAACAACCGTTACTGTACGGATAGTGGGGTCGCCAAGGATTGTTCTGACCCTTGCTTGACATCAGAACCAACTGATACGACATTTGTATTGCTTCAATCCCTGCCATGAAAGACAATTCCTGGTGTATTCTCCTCTGACGATTGTCGTTGTGAAGAGAGCGAGGGTGTTGCCTATTAAGATAGCTAGATATAGTATTATTGAGTGCCTGGACTTACCGCATACTTATACCGTGTTCCTCCTATATTCGGCTATTCCTAGTTGTCATTTTGCTTGGCACACTGGGACCCAAAGCAGCTTAATTGGCGAAGCGGTCCAATTTCCCGGTGCTAGCTACCGACTCTTGGCTCCGCTCTTGGCGACCACATTTCTCCATAACAAAGTTTCTGATATTCGAGCTTCTTCTGTATCACATGTGAATAGGCGATAAATAGGCCTGCTCTTCTGTCATGCTTCCATATAATATTCCTTTCCATTCCGAGAAGTCATTGCCTTCCAATGTACATCGTTTCTTCTCAATGATATGTTTTGGCTTCTCGCTCTCTTCGCTTGAGCTGAACCTTGTGTAAAGTTGTCGTCTCTTTCCCCTCTAACCAGGGTTTGAGCAGTTCTGTTGGTTCGACGTAGCACTCGGCGAAGCCCCTGATCAGGATCAAAACCATGCTGTTGGTTCAACGTTACAACTACTAGGTTCGCAACGGAGCTTTGTCCCAGATACCCGTCAACTTAACGCAGATCGTTCTCTGTGGCCTGGTAAACGTATCAATGTCGTCGTATGATCCACTGATCAGCACTCGCAGACGAATCAGTACATCTTGTCATATCCTTGGTATGCAAAAGGTTTACCAGGAAGGTGGTGTCAGGCTGTTTCGAAGATCTTCTGAATGCAACCCGAACGACTGGTCCTCTGCCAAGATCCCCAATTGGTCGATTTTCACAACGACATGCATGAGAATGGACCTGTAACGGTTGGAGGATTGGGGGTCGACCAACAGCCAAGCTATCATGCCATGCATTGACGAGCTCTGGGCACTTCTGCTGCTTTCCTTTCTTTTTTTATTGCTGTTGATCCCTCCTGAATCACTCACTCACTCACTCACTGACATTACCTTGCTTCCATTTTCTCAAGTGGATTATACACAGGCATTTCTTTTCACAAAATCCTTAACTATGGCTGACACAACTGTTTCTCACACAAACGGACATACCGTCCCAGAAACGGAATACCGCGGAACCGAGAAGAAGCTCGAAAGTTCTGTCTCAGCTTTGAGTTCCTCTGGATCTTCAGATGGCACCCCAGATGCCAACGGTACCAAGTCGGAAGAGCCCGATGTATCCATTGCGCTGAACGCCGCCAACATTGACGCCGTTCCCTCTTTGATCAAAGAGATTAACGCTCTTAGTGGCGATCTAGATAGTGATGACCCGACAGCACGCCTCAAGCTCATGGCTAAGGCAAAGAGCCTGTGGCAGTCACTCGAGACTCCTAGAGAGACAATGCTTCGCCATGTTTGGGCTGAACCATCGCTGCATTGTGCTTTGACGGCTGGTACCGTCAAGGAAGTCTGGACTCATGTCGCCAAGATCGATGGGCCTTTTAAGGTCGCCGATGTCGCGAAGGAGAAGAACATCGAGCCTGCTCTTCTTGGTGAGTGCATCGCCATCTCATCTCCTGTACTATGTCACTAATAATACGAAGCTCGTCTTGTGCGACATGTCTCGTCGATG
The DNA here is from genome assembly GCA_012932015.1 of Fusarium acutatum. Lineage (NCBI taxonomy): Eukaryota > Fungi > Ascomycota > Sordariomycetes > Hypocreales > Nectriaceae > Fusarium > Fusarium acutatum. The sequence goes on from JAADJF010000008.1 coordinate 32,432, forward strand.
GGATACATCACCGAGATTGATCAGGATACATACCAAGCTACAAACTTCATCAAGTCAATGGCTTTTCCATTCATCAACGCTGGTTACCCTTGCATGTAAGAACATCCAGACTCTAGTATATATCCTGCTGACACGATGTCTAGTTCCGGAGCCTGTCTCAACGCTCTCGGTCAATTCCACGAATGGGCTGACATCAACTCATGGAAGGATGCCACTGACATAAGCAACTCTCCCCTGCAGCTTGGCTACAAGACAGAAAAGACTTTCTTCGAGCATCTTCACACCAACCCACCATACGGCCAGCTGTTCCATCTTCACATGGGCGGTTACCGTCAAGGTCGACCGTCTTGGATGGATGCAGGTTTCTTCCCTGTTGAAGAGAAGCTTATCGATGGCTTTAAGAAGTCGGATGACTCTGCTCTGCTGGTCGATATTGGTGGCTCTTTTGGTCATGATATTGGAGAGTTCTGTCGCAAGTTCCCCGATGCACCAGGTCGTCTCATCCTCCAGGATCTTCCTGTCGTGATTGATCAAATCACTTCACTCGACAGCAAGATCGAGCGAATGAAGTATGACTTCTATACCGAGCAGCCCATAAAAGGTACGTAGCCCTGCATCCCTTATCGTGATAGTCTCTAACCGGACTCTAGGTGCTCGCGCATACTACATGCACTCAGTTCTTCACGATTGGTCAGACGAGACTTGTCTTAAGATTCTGGGCCAAGTCAAGGCTGCCATGAAGCCAGGTTATAGTAAGCTTTTGATCAATGAGAACGTTATCCCTAATACTGGCGCTCAGTGGGAGGCTACAGCATTGGATATTATGATGCTTACTCTGCTTGCCTCGCGAGAACGTACGCAACAGAACTGGGAGAAGCTACTTGGAGAGGCTGGACTGAAGATTTGCAACATTTGGACTGTCGCAAATGGAGTTGAGAGTCTGATTGAATGCGAACTGCTTTGAACAGATAGAATTCACAGAGTTAGCTACTGCTGAGTGGCGGGGGCTTCCGATTGAGGTAGAACACGATAGATCATACATACACGGCATTATGAATAAATATAAAGATTATTAGTGTCTCCAAGGATTCTAGCGCTACCGAGTTCGTTAATTCGTCCGTGATAACAAGCATATATCTCGAATAGAAGTAACCAGCCATTTCACTCCTCATCCGTTACTCCTCCCAGGAACATCATTCTTGAAGTGCGTCATCATCGTCTTGTTACTCAATCTCTCCGTCTTCAACCTCATCTTCCTTTCCGACCGACGCACTGCATCCAATTCCTTCTTTCTCTGCAGGAGGAAACTCCTCTGTTCTGATGATGTCAGATGTATCAGGCTCTGTTGATCTTTAACGCTGAGTCGTGCCAATTGAGACGCAAGAGCGGCGTCTTTTTTATCTCTGGCTGTGAGTGCATCGGAGGCCGCATGACTGGAGAGAGGTGCCCTCTTCTCCTCATTGTCTTGAGTCGATGATCGACGCGGTTTTGTGATGGGAGCATCGCGATGTGAAAGGATCTTGCCAGATGATAATCGAAGACTCTCGTTATCAACTGAAACCGCGTTCTCTCGGCCATGAGCCTTTAGACCCTCGAGGTCATAAAACTCCTGCATCTCGTCTGTCAACTCAACCCTGCAGTGGCCTTTGTCTCTCATGTGCTGCTGGATTCCCTCTACCGTCCGTCTCCGTGTTCCGCAGTAGATGCACTCCCGGTATGTAGCCACCAGGAAGTAGAGATACCATATCACTGTCCCCAAGTCCACGATTAGATGGTCCCGGAACGGTATTCGTAGACCGTGAGCTGTTTCCATGTGAAGAAGGGTCTTATCAAAGCTTTTATCGCTGTGAGTACAGATGATGCATTTTGTAGGATCAAATTCAGGGATCGCACTGCTCGAAGTCTCGTCTCCGGTTTCATCGTCGCTACTTGAGAGCTCATCTTCTGGGTCGTTGCTTGCCTGCGAAAAAGTATCACTGTCCTCGGTTGGTTGCTCAATCAAGCCTGAAGCGGCAGCACGATTCCTCAAGGCTTGGACACTGAGAACATATCAGTATGTACATGTTTGGCATTAATGCATATGCTGAAACTTACTGAGCCTCACTCTTGGCATGTACTCGATGCTCCTGACTGTTGTCAAAGGAGACATCGCAAAGTGAACAAGTTGGTTTTGTTGATGCCATGGTTTCAGATGAGAGTATTGTTAAGTATGTATCAATTGATTAACGAAATATGTGTAAATAATTTAGAGCGAGTCTTGCATTTAAATATCCGTCTCGAATCATACTTCAGATGCGATAAGATGCTGATGATCGCGTGACTCACTGCCGGGTGGGGCTGTCTCGATCAGGAAGCTATTAAAAGATTTGCTGACGCTGGACAAATTGAACCTTGTCAGTCATTATGATTCATCCATAATCAGCCAAATCCAGATAGTCAGGTATTTCACAAGAGAAGTCACTGACTGTCAGAAATTATCATTTGATAGCTGTGTTCACTGCGACATGACGCTGCGGAGAGAACAGCATAGCCTCATCATGCAACCAAACAAATGACCTCAATTGAGGTTTGGGTTTTCAGGCAAAAGTCAGAAGCTTAGCGTGAGGAGGCACCAAACAAAAAGATAGAAGGCGTTGAGGCGACTGAATTTTAAAATAGAATGTGAAATTATTAAATACTCTTAAATGCTATTACAAGACTAATATTTGCGACTATGGGACCAATCTGAGATGCAAAACTGACTCCAGTTAAGAAAACAAGTATGAGATGACTATCAACTCATTGCAACCTTAGGCCTTCTTCTTCTTTCCAAGGTTCCACTTCTTAACTCGGAAGATGTAATAAGATGCGACAGCAATGAAGATGTTGAAGCCAATATAAGCCCAAACAATGCCAAAGTTGCGCCATCTCTCGGTATAGTAGATTCTGTTTCCAGCCATAAACTGGTCGGCGTTTGACAGAGAACAGTACTGACAGTCCGATGTCGCATCCGGGTTCTGTAGCTGACCAGGAGCCTGCTTCAGATAGTCCGCCATGTAATCGCCACAGGTCTGACCCGATGGAGGATTGAAGACAGACACCTCGGATCGTGAACATTCGACGAGACGTCCACCCAGTTCGGTAGATACAACACCGGCAACCCAGTAGGTGAAAGGACTAACGCGGTACATGAAGATCCAGAAACCTGGAAGAGCATCAGGAGACTGCAAAACACCATTGAAGGTCAAGCTCATGAGGACCAAGAGAGTGACAATAGACGAGGCAGTGAGAGCATCAGGAAGAGCAGCGATGGTCATCTGAGCAAACGAGCTGGCATAGAGCATGAGCTGGACCATGAAGAGAAGGATGAGGCCTTGGCGGGCTGAGCTCTGGACGCCCATGACAGGGTAGTAGAAGCAGGCATACATGAGAATGCCGGTGAGAGCCTGCCAGGGGATCTCGACAATGACGTTGGCAATGATGAAAGCCTTCCATGAGTAGGCCTTGCTGGGTCGTTCTCGAACTTCGTACAGGTCACGCTGGGTGATGAAGTGAGGTTGGATCTATATGAGTCAGTATACCGTAAGGCTGATATCGGGTGATAGGGGGACTTACCTGTTGAACGATAGTAGAGAAGACTGTGATGATCATGAAGACGGAGAAGATGACATTCTGCATGCCGGCAAACGTGTTGTCAGGCTTGTAGAAGGAGAAGCCAACGAAAAGACCAGAGATCGTGCCAAGAACGAGCTTCGACATGATATACGTGGGCATTCTCCAGTACTGCTGAAAGACTCGCGTGGTGACCTCGCGAAGCTGTGCACGGAAAGGCATGGCGAATTCAGACTGGCTGGCAGAATCGTCTTCAGGATTCTTTGACGACATCTCAGATGCAATCCTCGCGACTTCAGCTTCAACAGCGAGACGCTCTTGGCTGCGTTGCCAAACAGTGTGCCAATCTTCACCTTGGGAGCTAGTAGCGTTGTTGACGATTTCGAGCATCCATTCAGCTGGGTTCTCATCATCACCACAAGCCCGAGCACCTTCCTTCTCAAAGTAGTCCAGAAGCGTACGTGAGTTCTGACCGATATCGCCAAAGTACACGGTCTTACCACCACGAGCAAGGAACAGAAGACGATCGAACTCCTGGAACAGAATAGCGCTGGGCTGATGGACGGTGCAGAGGATAGCTTGTCCAGCATCGGCGAGCTTACGAAGGAAGGCGACGATGGCCCAAGAGCTCTGGGAGTCAAGACCGCTAGTAGGTTCATCGAGGAAGAGTAGGAGCTTGGGCTTAGCGGCGAGTTCGACACCGATGGTGAGAAGCTTGCGTTGCTCGACGTTGAGACCTTCTCCGGGGACACCGACTACAGCGCTGGCAAAGTCACGCATGTTGAGCATGTCGATGACCTTCTCGACCCATTCATGCTTCTCCTCGTCGCTCACGGTTGAAGGTTGACGAAGCATGGCGCTGAAGCGGAGACTTTCGCGGACGGTGGAGGTTTCGAGATGAAGATCTGAGACGTGTTAATGATTTGCAAAGGTCAGTTAGTGCAGGGATGTCACTCACCTTGCTGCTGGACGTATCCTGTCTTGCGCTGGAAACTGGCATCGAGAGGTCTTCCGTTGACAAGCATGTCTCCAGTGATGACACCCATGGTAGTTCGCTGAGCCAAAACATCAAGAAGAGTGGTCTTACCGGCACCACTGACACCCATAAGAGCGGTGAGAGTACCAGGCTTGACCCAACCAGTGACGTGATCCAGAAGACGTCTCGGCTCACCCTTAATCTCAATATCATAGACAACATCCTTCCAAGTGAAGATATCAGTCTGTGGCTCAAGTCCAGCAGTAGAGTCCTGACCCTCATTCGTCTTCTCAGGCACAGCGAGCTGCTCATTCGTCACGCTCCTGTCAACACCGTCCTGAAGATGAGCGGGGACCTGACCACGCTGGAAGACGAGGACCTCAGCCTTGCTAGCGGTCTTGGAGTTGAGCTCAGTGGCGATGAAATAGATGAGCATGAAGCCGATGAGGAAGGCAATGAGGATACCAAAGTTGCGCCAGACGTGGGAGTAGGAGTATCGGTAGTTAGTCTCGATGAAGGCATCACCACTGACTGTTCGTGAACCTGCTACAGATCCGACGGCTGAGCAGATGAATGAATCGCCGCTCATTCCGGAGTAGGAGGGGATGAACTGCGAACAGTCAAACTCGCGACCGTGGAACTCGTTGGCGACCAGGATCTCGAAGGCGTAGTAAATCGGATTAATCCATCTGTAACTGTTAGCAAGTTCTCAGTAGCAAGTAAGAAGTTACTCACCTGATCCAACCAAACCAGTCAACCATCTGCGGAACACGAATCATGAAACCAGTGTAAATAACCAGCGCCAAGACCATAATACCAGCCAACATCATAGCCTGAGAAACCGTCTTTGTAACAGCAGCCATCGTCCTAAAGATAGCAGACATGACAAACGTCGAGATATACGTGATGAGGAAGAACAGGAAGAAGTTACCAGGCTCACGACGAAGACCAGCCAAGAAGTACAGAATGATGTTGAACACGGTCGCCGAGATGAACTTGATGGGTATGTCCGCCACGATACCAGAGATGGCTTCAGCAGCGGGGTGGTAGAAGGCGTAGGAGGCGTGTTTCTCGACGATGGGGCGCTGGGAGTACAAGTTGTTGATCTCGGAGATGGCGGCGAGTGCGTTCATGAGAATACCCATGAAGAGAACTGCGCCCTTGGAGTAGAAGCTTGCGGATCCGTTACCAGTGCCGTAGTAGACTGAACCGATGATTAGAGACATGATTACATCGATGGCGACGTGTGTTGCTGTCGCTGAGAGATCGTTCCAAATTCGCTGGTAGGCGCGCTTGGTCGTCAGGCGGATCTGAGTCGCGATGCTGATGATGTATGGAGACTTGGGTCGCGCATGCTTATCCTGACTATACACATTATCAGTATACCGTTGATCTCACGGGGGTGAAAGACTTACACAAGCGCCTTGCGCTCTCTCAAAGGCGCAATAGCCTCGGAGCGGTTATCAGAAGGATAATCCTGCTGATACACCTCAATCTCCTCCCGCAGCCTCTTACACTCAGGCGAGTTATGCCAATAGAGCTCAAACTCCTCCGCCGTACGAGGAACCTTGTTCTCCATACCCGGTTTAGCCTTTCGCTCCTGCGGGTTAGTCACGGAAGTGAGGAAATCACCCGCGGTCTGACGAGCAGGGCATTCCCAGCCCATTCTCTCAAAGTAGGCTTTGGCCTTGCTGGCGGGGCCGAAGTAGATCTGGCGACCTTCGTACAGAACTACCGCTTTGTCGAAGAGGTCGTAGATGGCTTGGCTGGCTTGATAGATTGCCAGCGCGTTGGCGGAGCCGGTGTAGTCGGAGGCTAGACGGATGGCTTGGGCGAATTTGAGAGCAGTCGCTGAGTCCAGACCTCGTGTACTGTATCCATGTTAGCTTTGTAGCACATCACTCATCAGCGGTACTAACCTGTTATCCCATGCAGCCATTGGCGATTGAGCGAGCATCATCTCAGCGATACTAACTCGCTTTCGCTCACCACCCGAGACACCACGAATAAAGTCATTGCCGACCTTGGTATTGTAAGTATGGCTCAATCCACAGACTGCCATGACGATCTGGGTGGCATCCTTGACTACTTCTTCACGTGTTTCAGCAAGGCCGAGCTTTTTGGGGTCGGAGGGGAGACGGCATGCAGCAGCGAACTCAAGCGTTTGACCGACGGTGAGATGAGGGAAGTGCTTATCAACCTATTCACCAAGTGGTTAGTAAACGTCAGAGTGAATTGATGGGATGCATACCTCTTGGTTGTAACCAGTCTCGCCCTTGAACTCCTTCATCATGTCCTTCTGCGAGATACCATTATACGTAATCATCGACTCCTCTCCAAGATGCAGTCCCTCAAGCTCACCCGTCATAGTCTTGAGTAGCGTCGAGCATCCCGAGCCAGGCCGGCCCAGAACAATAAGCGTCTCACCACCTCGCAGCAGCCCATCGAACTGATGAAGAATCCTCTTGGGCTCTTTCTTGCCCGACTTCAAATGCTCGCCAATCCTCAACGGCGCCTGAATAATATCCGCCACCGTCTTCTGCAGCTGCAGCGCCGCTCCAGTACCATAAACACTCAAATTCTTGAACGCGACACCAGCGCTCTTGGGACCGACGCCTGCTTCCTGCAGTTGGTGCATGAAAGCCGGTAGCCATTTCGACAGATCGAAGGCTTTGTTTGTAGGGTCCAACGTGGGGTCTTCTTCATTGATGGTAGCGATTCTGGAGGGGACAGTGGCGAAGCTTTGTCTGCGGCGTTGGGAAATGCCAGTTGCGATTCTTTGGAGTTCTTGTTGGTCTTGCTCGTCCATGATCATGGTGTTGCTGCGTGTGAGGGGCGACGGGCGGGTGTATGTGCCCTCGCTTCCTGTTGAATGCTCCATTTCAATTGAGTCTGGTGGACTCTCAATTGAGTGTCGCGGTGTCATTTTGAAGCTGTTTTGTCCAAGAAAACTGATGTCCTTGGATGCTGTTGTTTGTTGTGTTTTTGTGTAAATCTGACTGGAATGTGACTGTCGAAAAACAGAGTCAAGCACCTCTGACCCGTTGTCAGACAATTGATCAGCGCAGCCAAATTAAGATTAAAAAAAGAAGTAGTGAATTGTCTATGGAATGGGTTTGACTTTCTGAGGGAAATGAATTGGGCTTTAAATTAGATAACAGCAACTTCATAAACTTCAACTCCCCCAAGTGCCGGGCCCGACAGAACCCCGACAATGCTGTCATGACATGGTCGGAGCTTTGGTAGCCTCAAAGTATGCGTCTAACAAACTTCAGCCACGCTGACACTCTATTCATTTAGTCCATACAATCGGGTTGCCTGCGTCCCCGCTAGTCCGACAGCAGCGGCCGTCGACTTGGCCTGGACGGGGATTTGCTGCTGTGCGAAAAGCTCTGGGAGCAATTAAGTTTGTGCCGGTCTCTTAGCGTGCTTGGATCTGCGGGGGTTATGGCAAACCCTTGCTCCGTCCGCCTTTTGCGGTCTCGTCCGCGGAGGCCGGCAGTTACGTTTACCCGTGAGGCAGCGCTGAGTCACCCTCACTCGTTCTCGTTCGGATTTTCTTCAGATCTTCCATTGTGACGTCACGGTATCCGTAGATCGTAGATAACGGTGTCTGAGGGACCCGAAAAGTCCATCTGCTGTGTTTCCGTCGGTTTATTTTCTTATTCGCGAGTCTCGGCACATGCAATGAGGTCATAGCTCAACGTTTTAATGGTGTCTGCGAATTGACTTTACCTGCGCCTCTGCTATTACGGATTTTGAAGGTTAATTTCTCGGGACTTGTGTCAGCGCATTGTCGCATTGAAAAACTGCATTGACACAGCAACGGTACTGTTATTATGTTTTTAGTGCAACGTGTTCTTTGTTTTCCTTCCAAAACACTACTTGTTGATAGAAGATCCAATTGACAGATTGGGGCTGGTTACTGTAAAGTCATTGCAAGCCTTGAGATAAGAACAAGCTACTGCATTTCGGAAAACATCCCTGGCATGTACTCACTTGGCAATCGTCAGAGGCCTAGTTATCTTTTTATTACTTAGTATTAATTGTTTATTTATTATAGCATTGAGGCCACTTAGAACAAATTTTGGACTAATATCTGGCATATAAACCTCCCATTTAGGGTAGCCTTAATGCTTTAAGTAGCGGATATATAAAACTCCGCAAGCCAAAAATTGTTAGCGTATCCCTGGCCATATCTCCATGTCTGGGATAAACCAATGCTCATCCCTCTCGGTAGTTCATTTAATCCGCAACCTCCGATGTCACAGCCCGTCTTTATTGCCGATCGTCATTGTTTAATCTCGTCGTTGCCTAGCTTCAGTTTCGCTACATACATAGTCTCGTCAGCATCATCGTTAGTCTGGTTATCGGTCAATCGCTTAGCCTGGTCGTCTTTGAATAAACTCCTGTAGACTTAAAATTATCTGTATTTTATTTCTTGCAGGATAATCATGGATCCCGACCGTGGCGGAGTATAAACATGACTGGCTGAACTTCGGGTAACATTTTCCACCAAGATCGAGTTGGCGATTAGGGACGATTAGGTGAAGTGGTGAATGTTCAAGTAAACAATTCAGCTTTTGACTTCTAGCAAGAAAGTGTTGCAAGGAGAGTCGCTCCAAGAGTTGGGGGTCAGCATCACAATGCAATTATGAAGAGTCTGGCAGGTTCAATCATGCTCCTGGGTTCGTTGAGGCTTGTTACTCGCGCCCCAAGCAGTATTATAGGATAAGCGGCATTAATTTTCAACCATTTCCCCATTAAGATGCGCCTGTGATATATTAAAACGAGACCTCCTATCATGCAGGTAAGGCCATACAGCAAGAAGAATACAATGTGGCTCTTTTCTAAACATAACATCAGGTCTAATGTGACAAAGCTTTTATCAACCTCCCATCAGCATTCTAAATACACCCTAAAGTTGTTGCCTTTTTTCATTTATACTTAGTAAACAAGCCACCAAAGCGAGTCTTTTCTTTTAGACGATTTCTTTGATCCTCAGGACTGAGCGACCCGTCCTTTATGGACTCTATTAAGATATGAGACCTAGGAAATATTCCATACTCTCTCTTGGCATTTGAACCACTCCAGAACCACGCATGTGGATCCTCCCCTGTAGATAGTGTCAGTGTCAATCTTGGTCAAGTTGCTGATCATAGAGAACCCACAAGCAAGGTTGTAGATAATGTCGCCTTTCTTGAGTGCCAGCCAGCCAGGCTGCCTTTGCTTCTCAAATTTCCACCTGGCTACTCCAGTTCGTGGAGTGTTTGGTAAGGAAGCGAACTTGACATGCTGTGGCATATCCAGGCTGATTAGTTTACTTGGAAATGTTCCAAATGCTCCGTCGTGCCAGCCTTGGCACCACTTCCCGTCCCACTTCTCCGGGAACTCGATGCCAATTATCCTCGCTCCTGAAACGAACTGTAGAATCTCCGAGGTTGCATCAGGTCTTGCTTGTGGCTTCTCATTACTTCGCCTGATGTGGTCTTTCACGGCCCGGGCGACCGGCAACGATGTGAGTCGGTTTGATTCGATGGCTCGGGACATGCCATGCAGAGCAGTCATGGTAGAATTTGGGAAATACAAATCGCAGTCTTGGCGCCCTCGTGAGTTTATATCGCTGTGCTCGTAGACTACTTCCACGCCCGGAACATGCGGCAAGGGATGACTATGCCGAGAAATGTGACGAAAGAGGAGATCGATAGACTGAAAAACGGTAGCGTCGTCTTCCTGGAGAGTAGACTTCGTCTTGTCACAGAAGAGACAACCAAAGTACACCGAGTTGATGTTTCGGACTGCAATATGAGATTTAAATAGGAAGCGAGGACGGTGAAGAATACCTCTCGTCTGCTGGCTGGCCAATGCTAAAATTACCTTTGAGCTTTGGTTCTCACAGCGATTATGGCTGACTGAATGACTTACGATCTTGATCCATGTCCTGGCGCAAATGAGAGTAGGGAGTCTTGTACTCACAATGAAGACACTGAGCAGTTGGTTCTGTGTAAATTTCAACTGGATTATCCAGCATTTGCCCAAATAATGTTTCTTGAGAATACTCTCTGGGTTTTATTGCACCGTCTGAACCGCCGCCAACCCTTTTGATGGCCTGTCCGGGACCTCCAGAGGCAAAAGCTCGAGCTCCTTTACATAGTCCACCCAGCAGGGCTAGAGAACTGTCTGATCCGATCTCATAGGTCTGTAGAGAGTGCATGCTGTTCACAGAGACAGAATCTTTCCTGATCGAGCTAGAAGATGTTGATACTGCTTTAGAACCTGACGCGCCGCTTCCGTCTGATTGTATGGATGGCGCTGACCCTTGGGTGACAATGAACAATTGTTGATGTTCAGGCGACGCTGCGGATGGTATGTCGGTCCCAGAATTCCGGTATTCTGTAAGCTTTGGGCTTGTGTATTGGGAAGCTGTCACAGATTCAGGGCGTGGGATAGCAGCTGATTGTTGGTTATCGACTGTATACCAATCGTGTTGAGAAACTGGCTCAGTAGTCACGGATGGCGGAGGAGTATCCTGATGATTGTAACCGAAGGAGCCTCTTGTGTTTTGGTCGATTGCGTTCTGGTAGCCTGTTGACTCGGGGGATAATGCAACTGAGCTTGGAGGAGTGATGACTCCAATATCTAGACCTTGCAAACTGTTTAGAACCGCATCTGAATCACTGTCTTGTCGTCGATGAGCCTGGAATCTCGCGTATTTGCTTGACAAAGGCAAGGAGACTGGCGAAGCGAGCCCACTTGGCGAAATTGGTGACCGTGTCGTAGAATAGTCAGCAGTTCTCAAAGCACGTCCCGCAGAGTGAGATCTATCGCGCTGTTCGGAACCACCGATGAAGGACGGTCGTTGCTGATGTATCCCAAGACTAGACCCAGATCTCGCAGGCCGCATGGACATTTGAGAGCTCGATCTGGCCACATCGGGAGGACTGGTAAGTTGTGGAAGAGGTGGAAGAGGTGGAAATTTTGAGGGGGGCGGTGATGATTCCAGAGCCGACTTTGTTGTAAATCGTGTAATCTCTTCTACAAGAGTGATAGCCAATTCCTTTGTCGCAGCTTGGAGCTCGTCAAACTTGGCCTTGTCAAAGGTCTGTGGCTCAATAAAATCCTCGAAATCATAGAGCAAGATGTCAATCGATCGAACTTGACAAATGACATCTTCTACTCGCCTGTCAGCGTCCGCTGTGACTTGGGTGCTGGTCCTACTTGTCCTTACCGTGGCACAAGGTCAGATGTCTTAGGAATTCAGTCAATTGAGGAGAAGACGCCGCAAGTAAAGGTACTAGGCGTCGCAAAGCTCGCTCTCCTTCTCTCAATAGCGACTGGGACGACTGATTAAGTGACGTCTGTTGGTAGTCATGGTCTAAATGCCCACTGGCCTGTGAAAGCGCAAACTTGGCCCATTTTGTTACGTCGTTAAAAGGACGGAGTAACACGTGATCAGATGGAGTCGCCATTTTGGAAGTGATAAGAACAGGGGAAAAGCAGCGATAAAGCTGTTTCGCAGAGTATCGAGACAAAAGTCTGCAAACGGCAGGATGAGACTTGCTGGGCATGTATATGCAATGAAATTGCCAACTCGTCCCAGTCTTATCCTGTCTATACGAAGTTAATATCTAATGAACGAGCCCCCCGCTGTTTCAAGGCTAGGATAAGGGGAGTAAATGTGATAATTGCAACAGACAGGGGTCAGAAGGAGGGTGGAATAATTTCCAGATAAGCCTTTTCGGTTAATGGCCCGGATTTGCACACTTCCCCGTAACCGAACCAACCAGAATGCTGCGCCACTACATTAGAATGAAGCCTAACTATGAGCTTAGCTGTGTGTACAAAGTCGGACTTGGGAGTTTATAGCCAGTCACCGAGCATATCTCAACTCCCAGGTAGAGCTGAGACTCGTTGAAACCGCCACTAAACTCAACCTCCCGGTGTTGTTATTAGCCAAATAAGGTACCCTTCACTTTGCGTTATCATAGCCCGCGATTAGTTAACGCCAAGCCGACGTGACCTCCCTAAATAGTTCCCATAATCCGTGCGCTTGACCGTTCCAAGACTTTAACTAATGCATGTTGCCTCGGCGCCAACCTCCCGCCTCCCAGCACTGTCTGTTGCTACGTAGGAAAGGTTCCAGAGGTTTCAAATGTGCCAGAGGGAGGGCGTCAGACATCCTTCCTGTTTGGCTTGATCCGCCGAAGGTCATCCGCCCCTTGTCTCTTTGCCATCTTTCTTCAGTTGCCCTCTTATTTATAGATAAATCACCACTGCTGACAGAATCTTCTTAGGTCTTAGTCGGGCCCGTTCTGTTCACTTTTTCCTTTTCCTACCCTGAATCTTTTGTTTTTCTTTTCCCATTGTATCGCATCATTTCTGCTTAAGAGCTTTACCATCATGGGGTGGATTGGTCGAATCAACGATGGCGTGGCTAACAGTCGCGTAGGCCACTGGTTTCAATTGGAGGGATCTGGCCATGTGAGCGAACGCCACCAAAGAAGTATTGCAAAGAGAATCGCACTGACCCAAGGCTTTAGCCCCGCGAGCGACCTGGTTCCCGGTTTACGACTGAGATCCGAGCAGGCATCATTTCTTTCTTCGCAATGGCATATATCTTGGCTGTCAATTCCAGCATTGTAGCTGACAGTGGAGGCACTTGTGTTTGTGACTCAACTCCCGATGACCCCATCTGTGCCGCCAACTCGGACTATCTCCTTTGCAAGAATGAGGTCAAGCGTGATCTAGTCACTGCCACTGCCGCTATCTCTGCTCTGGCCACCTTCTTCCTTGGTGCCCTCGCCAACATGTTAGTCTCGATCGGTAGTGGGATGGCTTTGATGATTGGCTGCTAACTTTGTGCACAGGCCCGTCGGTATCAGCTGCGGAATGGGCTTGAACGCTTATCTCGCATATGATGTACGTATTCCTGCTTTGAAGTTCTGTATAATTTCTAACGTGGGTTCTACCTAGGTCGTCGGCTTCCATGGCTCTGGACCTGTCCCTTATGAGGTGGCCATGACGGCCATCTTTGTCGAGGGCCTCATCTTCTTCGGTCTCACAATCCTCGGTCTTCGACAATGGCTTGCTCGAGCTATCCCGCGTTCAATCAAGCTGGCTACTGGTGCTGGTATCGGTCTCTTCTTGACACTTATCGGCCTTACATACAGTGAAGGTATAGGCCTGATTACTGGTGCTGTTTCAACCCCTGTCGAGCTGGCTGGCTGTTCTCCTGCGGATAAATTGGAGGATGGCACCTGTCCTGGCTCGCACAAGATGCAGAACCCGACTCTTTGGCTTGCTATTTTCTGCGGCGGTATCCTGACGGTCGTTCTCACTATGTTCCGCGTCAAGGGTGCTATTCTCATAGGCATTATTCTTGTGTCTATTTGTTCTTGGCCACGCGGTACCTCTATCACAGCCTTCCCTTATACCCCGGTCGGCGATGACTCTTTCAACTTTTTCAAAAAGGTTGTGGACTTTCATCCTATTACCAGAATTCTTGCCGTGCAAAAGTGGGATATCAGTGCATATAGTGGCCAATTTGGTCGCGCCCTTATCACGTTCCTCTACGTTGATATTCTTGACTGCACAGGTACCCTTTACTCAATGGCCAGATTCTCCAATCTCATAGATGAGAAAACTCAGGATTTCGAAGGATCTGCTACAGCATATCTTGTTGACTCAATCAGTATCACTATAGGGGCTGTCTTTGGTACATCACCTGTGACAGCCTTTATCGAGAGTGGAGCTGGTATTGGCGAAGGAGGGCGAACAGGAATCACAGCTATGATGACTGGCTTTTGCTTCTTTGTCTCGTTATTCTTTGCACCTATCTTTGCCTCTATACCTTCTTGGGCAACAGGCTGTGTCTTGATTCTAATTGGCTCTATGATGATGCAAGCCGTCGTCAATATTAATTGGCGATATATGGGTGATGCTGTCCCAGCGTTCTTGACTATCGCTATTATGCCTTTTACATTTTCAATTGCCGATGGCCTCATTGCCGGCATTTGCAGCTACATCGTTATCCAAGTTCTTGTGTGGGCTGTGGAGACAGCTTCTATGGGCAAGCTGACTGCTACTAATAAGAAGGATAAAGACCCTTGGACATGGCGTATTCCTGGAGGCATCCTACCAGGGTGGCTTACACGTTTGTTCCAGGGCAAGAAGGACTTTTGGCGCCCCTATGCGGACGAGGCCATCGATGGCAATGTAGGTGTCAATTCTCATGAGCTGAGCCCTATTAGACACAATGCTGACTGGGTCAAGCCTGGTGATCCTTTACCTCACGTGGTAACTGAGATATACTCTGGAAATAACAAGGAATAAGCCGGGGCATATTTCGTAACTCGACCTGCGGGGCCGAAGCTGCTTCATTGACTTGGGAAGGAAGTATTTTTTATATAGTTATGTTACGTGCTACAGATACATGGAAATGACAGCGTTACCGCATTCGACCCCATTTTCTGGCTGCATCATTGCAACATCAACAGACTTCTTCCCTCGTGGCAATGCTCCAACCTAGACAACTGGTTTCACCAGAAACTGGGGCGAGTAGTTAAGGACAGCCCTCGGAAAGATCTTGTTCCCTTCTATGCCTCAGCTGAACCCGATGGCTTCTTCAATTCCAACGAGGTTAGCAATATTGACGCGCTCAACTATAGGTGTGACTACATGGGTTAGATCACCGATGAGTTTGGAGACATGATTCCTGCCAAGAGTCACAGCTACATCGATAAGCTGTACGGGCCCCCAGAACAGGCCTTCCAACGTCACGAAGAATCAACAGACCCTCTCATCAATATCGCCTACAACCGGTATGTTCCAGCGACTCACTCCTTATACTACTTTCATTCTGTACTCTAACAATCTCTTCTTCTAACTCAGGTATTGTTTGAACGGCAAATCATACAGCTTGCTCTTCTTCCTTGGCGAGGTTGACCAGAAAGTGCCTCCTGCAAGAATTGCTATGAACAGAAGCGTGCTAATGTCCTATCTCGAGCCTAAGTCCCGCTCACGCGTGCCATGCCTATCACGCACCGTGAGGAGTCAGCAACAGCCATGAGCTACTTCCAGGAAAATCTCAAATGGACTGCCATCAATGAGGCTGGCAAAGTGATTACCAGGGAATAATTAACAAATCCGAAGATCACACTGCTTATTGGAGTGAATCAGCTTCAAGGCAGGTTGGACAGAGAGTCATTGTTCAATTTTGATGGGTATAAAGAACAGGAGTTCAACTGGGAGAGTGCCTATTTTGCTGGCGCGTTACGGTTTTGACGCTAGGAAAAAAGGCTTCTACTCGGTTTATGCAATTGAATGAATGTTGAATAACTTGGTATTTCGCCTTAGGGGAAGCGCTAGACGCTTAGGTAGTCATAGTATGTCTCAGCACACTTAATATATAGTTGAAGGCCTGGGAAAATAACAAAGACAATGCGCTATAAGGCTTTAGAAGTTGTTAATATTCTGAGTCGCTGTTTCTGAGTCGATCATGGAGACAGTATCTGTGATAATCGCATATCCCATCACTTTTCGTTATAATGCCCCTTTCAGTAATCTTGCCAGCTAAAGCTCAAGCAAGAGAATAGCTCCGCATCTCGTTGTAACTTAAAACAATTCGGACAAATTCTCGCCTCCAAATCACAATTGTTTAAGGGTTATTACATAAGAACACCTGTATTGGACAGTGTTGATAGAGGCTTGTGGGCGCAGCGCAGCCTCATCTGAAATAGGCTAAGTGGTTTACGATTTCAATACTGAACACCGATTGCTCCTGTATTGTGTTTCTAGGAACATTCCATTACCCCCTCTTCATTTGGTCATGGATAAGAAGAGCCATATTGCTCTTTCTCTTCAGATAGGACTTGAGAAGGTCTCCGGAAGCTACAGAGACTAGCACAAGAACACTTCTCGCAAGATGTGACAGCTTATGAGAAGGCCTTGAATTCCTATAATCTAAAGCTACCGCATCGCCCTGACTTCAAAGAGGAGGAGTGGGCCATACTCCTGCATTGGCTATCCAGGCCAATGTCACCGAGCTATGAAATGCTAAAACATGGGTCAAGAAGAGATATCCCTTTGATTTGGGAGGGAGGGTTCGTAACCAGAGCCTAGCTTGACGAAGCACACACTTGGCTAGATGGTAACTTTAATCATCACCTAACAGCGTTATCCTCCTCAACCAGCAGCGAAAAATCGCTCAATGAGATCTTCGCACTCATATACCGCGAGCAGTTCGAACTCCTCTGGATGTTTTTCTTTCGTTCATACTTTGATTATATCAAAGGGTTTCGTGGTATCCCATGTGATGAACTGGGCGCTCAGCTTGCACGCTGTTTTTTCTGGAGGTTTGATCGCAGTATGGAGAAGGCCTACCGAGTTGTTCGAAAACAGCATCTGACTCATGACGAGACTGAGAAACTATGGACCAAGTTCCTTGATTGGCTCACACAGCGATTGTTTGAGGAACAGACTCGAGAAATACCATCGGAAGTATATGATGATCGGCCGCGTTCGCTGATTGATGAAGAAAATAGCGATAACAATCATGGGGGTTACTGTTTGAACAAAATGAAGCATGAAGGGGTGTTTATCGTGCTGAAAAGACAAGAAGCTTCCTCGGAATGGTCCATGCGAGCATCGCTTCTTTCACACACGCGGCCTCAGGGATTTCATAGAAACCCGACACTATCTGAGCTCGTCCAGTCCGAAATTCGGCGACGAAGGCTTCCAGAAAGGGTTTTTGCTTTTCTATTTGAAGACACTGAGGCCGCTCCTCAACCAACGTAATCCGATGACAGAATTTTGGAAGAATTGCTTGCCCATGGTCAGCCATACAATTACGGCGGGTCTTCAGTCCAAGGCTGGAGACAGGAGATTGAGTCATGGAAGGTTGTAGAGCAGTATATTTCGAAATCCGAGTGGCATATGAGTTGCATTAAACTGTATCTTTTGCGCGGAACGAAAGAGGAGGAAGACATCTATAAGGAAATTGTTATTATTTAAATAACTACTCAGGTAAATTGATTCCGAATTACTTAACTGAGAGACTGCGATGTGTTTGAAGTTGTTAAAACTTGAGTTGTTGTTTCTGAGTCGATCATGGAGACAGTCGTGAGAGGAAAGCGACATGCGCCGTCCCAAGGGATGAATGAAACGTGACTGGCACCTTAATTTCATCCCGACTGCTAGAAAAGTCAAATATAAGCATGATCTAGCCACCATGCGATCCCATTCATGCCCATGACATCATCTTAACTCGTGCATCATTATAATTCCACAAATAACAACCTCCAGCCCAGCAGCGGGGATATTACCTTAACCTAATTAGCACTCGGGACAAGACGTTCTGCTGCTGTCAACCAGGGCCTGGCCTGATCTCCATGGTTAAATAGTGTCCCTATTTCCAATTGGCCCGTACCCTGGAGTGACCTCGACTACAGCCGGCCTTGTGGCTAATGAACCTGGTTTGGCGGGGCACAATGCAACGCTTCGATGATCATACCCCATCTCGTCGACCAAAATGTCCCACTTACATGAACCACGATAGTGCCTAAACGTAAATTTCTCGAATGATGATCTCTCAATTTACCCGGTGCATGTGTATAAGATGCAAATTATTCAGCTCACAGCGCTTGAGGTGTCAGCTTCAATGGTTCTTTAGCTATGAAGG
The DNA here is from genome assembly GCA_012932015.1 of Fusarium acutatum. Classification (NCBI taxonomy): domain Eukaryota; kingdom Fungi; phylum Ascomycota; class Sordariomycetes; order Hypocreales; family Nectriaceae; genus Fusarium; species Fusarium acutatum. The sequence continues at coordinate 50,677 of JAADJF010000008.1, forward strand.
TCTCGCAGGTGTACCTATCGTTGCTGGGCCTGCTGCCGCTGGTAGCAGGTCTCGGCCAACAGTCCATTGTCGCCTTCAACAAGTCAAATGACGCTTTTCAACTCGTTGGTGGAGATGCTGGGTCTGGTCAGATTCGTGTCTCCAAGGATGAGTACTGGGGCGTCATTCGCGCTGCTGGTGATCTTGCTGTAGACTTTGGTCGTGTTACTGGCAAGAACTTCACTCTGAGCAATGGCAAGAAGAAAGCATCCCCGGCTAAGTATAAGTTTAAGCCTGTGGATGTCAAGAATAACACACATGTGAGTCCTTTCTAATCTCCAGAGATTTCCGCTAAGAATGTAGTACCGCACTCTTGATGAACAGCACTTCTCTGGACCAAACTACTCAGACCCCAACGCTGGCAACACCAAGATTATTGTCGGTACAATCGGCCACTCTGAGCTCATCGACAAGCTTATCAAAGATGGTTCGCTCGACGTTAGCAAGATCAAAGGCAAATGGGAGTCTTTCGTCAGCCAGCTCGTCAAGAATCCCATCAAAGGCACTGCCGAAGCCCTGGTCATTGCCGGAAGTGACCCCAGAGGCACAATCTACGGTATTTATGACATCAGCGAGCAGATTGGCGTGAGCCCTTGGTACTGGTGGGCAGATGTGCCAATTCGCAAACGAGATGAGATCTTTGTGCTCGCCAAGCCTAAGATTCAGAAGTCGCCGTCAGTCAAGTACCGAGGTATCTTCCTCAACGACGAGCAGCCCGGTCTTTCCAGTTGGGTTGGGTAAGTCTTTTCCGTTGACACACAAAAATTGCCACTGACAGGCATAGTTCACGCTGGGACCCAACCTGGAACAACAAGGCTCCCTACAATCATGAGTTTTATGCCCTCGTGTCGGAACTGCTGCTCCGTCTTCGAGCCAACTACCTCTGGCCTACTGTCTGGGGAAGCATGGTCTACATCGACGATCCTCTCAACCAGCCGCTTCTCGACGCTTACGAGATTGTTCTCGGTGGATCTCACACTGAGCCCATGATGCGAGCACAGAACGAGTTCCGAACGTTCTATGAGGGTGAGTGGCAGTACAAGACCAATAACGAGACCATCGACGAGTACTTCCGCTATGGTGTTTCTCGAGCCAAGCCATATGCCAGAAACAGTCTTTGGACTATGGCCATGCGAGGAACTGGCGACACTGCTATTGAAGGCAATCTCGGCATTGACGGGATTGTTGAGATGCTCGAGACTCTTGTCGACAACCAGCGAGAGATTCTTAAGGAAGGCCTTAAGGTTAAGAACTTGACTGATGTTCCATCTCTGTGGTGTCTCTACAAGGAGGTGCAGTCTTATCAAGAGCGCGGTCTAGTCGTTCCCGAGGACATCACCCTTCTCTGGGCTGACGACAACTGGGGCAACATCCGCCGTCTACCTCTCGCAAACGAGACAGACCGCTCTGGAGGTGCTGGTGTGTACTATCATTTCGATTACGTCGGCGACCCCAGAAACTACAAGTGGATCAACACTATTCAACTTGAAAAGACAACCGAGCAGATGACCCTAGCTTTCCACCGAAACGCCCGTCGCATTTGGATCGTCAACGTAGGTGATCTCAAGCCCAAGGAGATTCCCATCAGCCACTTCATGGATCTTGCCTATGATGTCGAAAAGTGGGAGAAGGAGGGTACAACCAAATGGGTAGAAGCCTGGGTTGAGCGCGAGTTCGGCAGTGAACACGTCGAGGCCATCACGGATATCATGACGCGCTATGGCATGTACGCTGCGCGCCGCAAGTTCGAGCTGCTCGAGCCTCAAGTCTACTCCGTCATCAACTACCACGAAGCCGAGACTATTCTTGAGCAGTGGGCTACTTTGAAGGAAGATACACAGGCTGTTTACGACAAGCTTGATTCAGAGTATCAGCCCGCTTTCTTTGAGATGCTGCTCCACCCTGTTCTTGGTGGTGAGATCGTGAATAAGATTCAGATCTACGGCGCCAGGAACCAGTTGTACGCGGGGCAGAAGCGTAACTCTGCTAATGATGTTATCTGGAAGTCTGTGGATTTGATGTACAAGGATTCGAACCTTACACAGCGATGGAATGAGCTACTTGATGGCAAGTGGGCACACATGCTCGACCGTAAGTCCCTCACTCTTCTGATCTGAACTCCTCTAACATATTTAGAAACTCACTTGGGCTATGACGGATACTGGCAACAGCCCATGAGAAACACCCTTCCCGATCTCCGATTCGTCCAAGACGTCTGGCCATCACTCGGCGGCCAATACGGCGTTGGTGTCGAGGGTTCAAACGCCACAATCCAGGGCGACAGCCGCTGGCACTCTTTGTCCTCCAACAGTCTCGAACTTCCTCCCCTAGAACCTCACGGCGCCCAGTCCCGCTACTTCGATGTCTTTCACCGTGGAAACAAGGGGTGCAACTGGCGCGCAGCACCATGGGAGGACTTTGTCCAGCTGTCGCAGTACAACGGTACAGTCGGTGGAGATAATGGTACCGATAGCCGTGTTTACATCACCGTTGATTGGGATAATGCTCCCCAGGCACCTAACACGACACAAGTCATGATCAACATTACTAGTGATTGCCGTGGGTTTGAGAAGTATGCTGGTGAAGAGCCAAAGCTGGTCGTGACGGTCATCAACCGAGAGGTTCCTGATAGCTTCAAAGAGGGATACGTTGAGTCTGATGGACATGTTTCTATCGAGGCATCACACTATCAGAAGATTCACGAAGGTGACTCTGACGACTCCTCTCTCGAGTATCACACCATCAAGAACTATGGTCGTACTCTCGCAGGTATGGGCTTGTACCCCCTCAACACCGAGAAGCTGAAGATCGGCGAGGGTCCAGCTCTGGAGTACGATATGTACCTTTTCAGTAACAACTCAGCCGCCAACGTGACAGTCTTCATGTCCCCAGGCGCCAACTATCTCGGCGACCGCAACCCTCTCCAGTATGGTATCACTCTGTTCCCAGCGGATAAGGAGCAACCTAGCCCAAAGATCGTCACACCTATTGGTCCTAATAAGGGAACCAACATGCCTGATGGCTGGGGATATGCAGTTGGTAACGCTGTTTGGGGCTTGTATGGAAACTACACCACTTCATCTTTCAATGTTCCCAAGGAGGGTGCTTACAAGTTGAGAATCTGGGCACTTCTGCCGAATATCTTGATTCAGAAGATTGTGGTCGATCTTGGTGGTGTACGACAGTCTTATCTCGGACCGCCTGAGAGTTTCTTGCTGGGACGGGATGAGATGGGCAAGTATAATGGTACCTCGTTCGCGAGCACGCCGGGAATCGTTGGAGGAACTTTCGATAAAGAGTAATAAGCTATGGTGACAATAGGCTCTTAGTAGTAAAGATAATCTAAAATTCATTTCGACTGTACTGGTTTGTATGTGCGTTTGTCTATGTAGTTGAACGAAGCCAAGGATGATTGATGAGATCACTGGTTGAAGGTCGATGAGCCGGATTATACTGGAATATCCACCGCAACAGCGCCAAAATCTCCTTGGCTTCCGCCTCGTCGATATCACCTGACATCTCTGCCATAAACTGGTCCTCGAGAGAAACAAAGTGACCAAGATATGCAAGCGGAGGACCATCGCTTTCATCGGCTGTCCCATCGCCCGAATCCATATCCTCATCCCCGCTTACATAACCGTCCTCATAAGGCTTAACTTCCAACCTGTTTCCACTTGTATCGAAATATTGATCTGCTCGACGCCACTTCTCAAGCAGTGGTTTGGGTAATGGTCCAATGACCTCCCAGAGCTGAATGAGATGTTCGTCGTTGGAAGTCTCATCGTAGTCTTGTCCCTCCAGAGACTGGATTGCGACGAACAGAGGTCGGCCGATGAGCATCTCAAATATCAGACAACCAAAGGCCCATATGTCAATGCCCTGGTCGAGGCAACCGCCTAGAATAATCTCTGGGGCTCGAAGCGCGACTGGAGTGATGACTTCAGTCGCCTGTAGAGGGCTTTCTTCCGTAAATGCTGTACACGTCAATAAACTTAATCTGTGCCGCCAGACGATACAAGACCTACCGCCGCCCAGGTCAGCAAGTTTTACAAGTGGATCGAGGCCATCTGAGAAATAGTCACTCAAAGACCGAGGCTCAAGAAGATATGACGGTGCCCAAAGGTCCTTCTTCCCATCTTTCCGTTTAAGCGGCCGTGCATCACTTTCAGCTTGCTCCAATCTTTGCTCGGTACTCGGGGTGACTTCAACTGTCTCTATGCAAGCAAGGATGTTACCAGTATGCAGGTCGCAGTGGATGATACCACGTTCATGGAGGCCGTGAAGTGCCTGTATTGTATTGAGAAGCGCTTTTCTGGCAAAAGACTTGGTGAACCTTCTCTCCCATGGCTTGCCAATCTGGAATTCCGGTCTGAATCTCAGAAGGGTTGTCAAATCTGGACCCATGGGTTTAAAGACGAGGCCGTCATGCTCTCTATTTGGGCTAGAGATCTTAATTATGTCATAGAGAGTCACAATGCCTGAGAAGCTATTTGAGAGGTGAGATTTATAAAGGGACACCTCTTTGCTCGTAGTCTGAGGTTCTGTTGCAAGAGTGATCTTGAGAGATACATAGCGGGTCAACCTAATCAACGGTGTCAGTAAACCATAGAGCTCTTAGAACATCGACACACTTCATATCAACCGCGAGCCAGACTGTGTAGTACTGACCCCATCCTACCTTACGAATGATGCGGTATCGTTCTTGTAGCACATCACCGAGGTGAACGGGATGATAGCCGCCTGGATGATATGCTTCACCCCATTCACAAGCAGTGCCGTTCGTCGTGAATCGGAAGTCCTCGTCTTCCCAAGGGGGCTTGTTAGGCGGCGTACGAGGGCGAGAGGACATATTGCGGCGATACAGGATATAGATGACGTGCGTAACAATTCTTACTAAGATTTAAGGATCATAAACTGCATCTTTGTTGAGACGCATTGAAGCGGGGTAACTTCTAACCAGCCAGTCGCTTGCGTATTTACTGGCCAATCGCTTCCGTGCCTTGTATTCGCAGGTGAATTTCGATGTACGTACACGTAATTAAACTAACGACTTCTTTCACTAAGTACAAGACAGAACTTGTGACTGTGATGTTATGATAAGGAATGTTGAAGAAGGTCAAAATAAGTTCAGCAATTACGAATGCCCTCTTACTAAACCAACATACTCTATATCATCTCTCCTCCACCAGCTGAAGCAGGAGAGCTTGCAGTAATTCCAGTATAATTAATTCAATTTGTTCAGCTACTTAATTACTCTCCACTTCTTTTATCTTCCCCCCTGACATCACCCAAAAAACTTCCCCCACAACATCCCGAACAGGCCTGCAGCCACATATGAAAGACATATCGCTGCAAGAAGCGCGCGGTATGCTGTGCAGCCGGCTGGGCGCATTAAAACAAACCAGCAATATCATAGTCTGATAGGGCCTCCACTCAGGTACGGCAAGCAGTGCTAAAAGTAGTATCCAGGGTATACAGATCTGCAATGGCATCGAGTTAAGCACTCAGGGAAGCGTTTATTGAGTGGTACGAGAATCTAGGCCCAGTCTCAAGATACAAGGATTTTTCGAAAAGCTATCGTGGGTCTTCCAAGAATTTGATCACCGCGGCACGAGCCCTGATTGACTCAGGGATGACTGGGTCCCAATTAAAACCATGCCACATTCCCTCGGACACCAGCAGCTCGACCTTCACACCAGCTTCCCTCAGTTTCCAATAGAACCGTATCCCATGGCTAAGCGCAAAATCCCGCGTCCCGACGGTGATAACTGTCGGCGGGAAAGACTCATCGTAGTCAGCGTAAACAGGCGAGTAAAGAGGATCCGTCACATCGATTCCGTCGGGAGCATAGTTCTGAGATACCATGCCAATGAGAAGACTAACAGGCATGATATCGCGCCCCAAAGAGTTGAAGACCATTGAATCACCAGCCCCACTCAGGTCGAGGGCAGGCGTGCAGAGGTACACCCCAGCGGTTGGCATCGGAAGACCTTTCTGTCTCGCGACAAGAAGCATCGAGACGAGAATCTGCGCACCCGAAGAACATCCCATGGCGTGAATATCGGAGGGATCAACAGGAGCGCCACCTGGAGGGCCTTTTTGGAGGAGCTCGCGGTATACAGCAAGGCATTGATCCCGAGCTTCAGGATACTTGGCCTCAGGAGATTTGGTATAGTCGACCGAGTAGACACGAACACCAAGTTCAACCGCCATAGTCATGGCAGCTCTATCTCGGGGGCTGCCCATAATAAATGCTCCGCCAAAGACATTGAAGAGTATTTTCTTCTGTTTTTCAGGCTTGATGACTGGGGGTTCGATTACAACGACTGAGACTCCAGCAATGAGAGTCTCGGCGATCTGAATCTTGTGCTTCTCAATTAAGAGGGCTTCACCAGGAGCTGTCTTCTCCGTGAAGCCCTGTCGCAGACCCGGGACTCGACATGGCGATGTTATGAAGGATGAGATGGTATTGGCTAACGGAGGATGGCGGATCTTGGTGAGGAATTCGACTGCTTCAGGACTTAGAGTCGCTTTCTGACTTTCGGTGAGGGATACCATTGTGAAAAAGAAGAGATTTGAGATCGAATGGCCAAGTGAGAGTCATGGATTTGCTGGAATATATCATACTTTGCCTGGGTCCTTACGGCCTTATATCTTCATAGTAAATCGCCCACGTCTCTTTCCTCATGTATCAAAACTGCAAGTGTAGGCCATACTGCTCCGCCATTTCCGCAATTCATATCCCCATAATTAAACTGCCGTCAGCAGTGAGCTCATCGTTGATGAGTAGACTGAAAACTGGGACTAAAATTCGTGGCTTAGAGCCATATTGGGCTTAGTTCGGATCATGCAGCCTGAAACGGATTAGCTGTTCTCGTAGCATGGAACCATTATGGGATTAGCGCCAACTGCCCTGGTTCCTGGTAGTCAGCTTGTAAACGGACAAAGGATCACGAATTCACCAGTATAAGACAGCAAAGGTATAAAAGGTCGATATGGAATTCCTTCACAAGTGCTCAATCTGAATTATTAACAACCATCTACTCACATTATCAGCGCATCGCTTTACTCTTTCCATCATGTCCTCTTCTCAGCACGGCTATGTCAAAGACCTTCTCATTCAACCCCAAGCAACACGTATGGGCTACAACAGGCTTGGTAGATCTGGCTTGAAGATTTCCAAGATCATTCTGGGAGCCATGTCTTATGGAAGCAAAGATTGGCTCAAGTGGGTTCTGGAGGAAGATGAAGCCCTGCCTCTCCTCGAACACGCCTTCAAAGCTGGCATCAACACCTGGGATACAGTAAGTGAATGACCTTCCCTTCGTCAAAGAAAATAGAGAATTGACCATTGATATTCTTTCTACAGGCTGATCTTTATTCTAACGGCGTCTCCGAAGAAATCATTGCCAAAGCGTTGGCAGTGTACAACATTCCCCGAGAGCGCGTCTTGATCATGACCAAATGCCGGTTCGCCACCAGCGCCCCAGGCGAGCCTCAACTCTCTGTTTTTGCTGCTTCCATCAATGATGGGGAGATGGTCAATAGAGCTGGACTGTCACGCAAGCATATTTTTGATGCAGTACAAGCTAGCGTCAAGAGGCTGGGTACTTACATTGACGTTCTGCAGATCCAGCGTATGGATTCAGATGTTCCCCGGGAGGAGATCATGAAAGCACTCAACGACGTGGTGGAATTGGGACTGGCACGATATATCGGAGCTAGTTCTGTAAGTCAAAATTAGTCATGTTCATTTGATCGTTCGTGGCTGACAGGGATAACAAAAGATGCCTGCTTGGGAATTTCAGGCGCTACAAAATGTGGCAGAGAAAAACGGCTGGCATAAGTTCATTTCAATGCAGAACTATTATAACCTTCTGTACCGAGAGGAAGAGCGAGAGATGATGCCATACTGCAAAGACACAGGAGTTGGATGTATTCCAGTAAGTCCAATTCTCCAAATTCTAATCACGTCGTTCTGCTCATGTGAATTCTAGTGGTCTCCTAACGCACGAGGTGTCCTTGCCCGTCCCTGGAACGGCCTTGACGAAAAGACTTCATTGCGAACACAGCATGACCAAACCCTCAGTCGTCTCTACGATCGAGAGAACGAAGCAGACAAGGCAACTGTTGATATAGTTGAAGCGGTGGCCAAGGCGAGAGGACTTCCCATGGCGGTAATTGCGACTGCATGGTGCCTGCATAAGGGAGTCAATCCGATCATCGGCCTGAACAGCAAGGAGCGCATTGATGAAGCGGTGTTGGCTGCTAACATCACGTTGACGGATGATGAGGTTGCCAAGCTTGAGTCAGCTTACCGGCCGAAGCCCGTTACTGGATATTAGATAACTATGACATCCTGTTATTATAAAGTGTATAGATGGACTAAAAGTACAGTGGCTGAATCATTGTGGCCTCCATTATTGCGTCGAACCTTTCCATCCATTTCTTGGTCCATTGATGATAGTAGCGAGGTAATACCGAGTGAGCGATAGGTAGCGCGAGTCTCATGGTTTGTGTGCCGCAGTATCCGGCGTGCAGGCAGTAATCCGCCGACATACAAATTGCGGTTGCGAGGCCTTGGGTCTCCGAGATCTCTCCATCACAAGCATCCAAAGGAGCGATTGATTGGTTGAGAATAATCAGATATGAATAGTATGCAACAATAATGGTGGCTGACATTACACCGTGGTAGACGTATTGCGAGCGAAAGGGGTAGCCTTCTGAAATGGGTGAGATAGCCCGAGGTTCTCTCAAATTGTTATCTTGACATGTATACTCTTGATACCATTGCCGCATGTCTCGCTGAAGCTGTTGTGCCGTTAAAAGGAGAGCGTTTCGTCTTTCATCAGAGGTCGTCCTATTACAGAGACTCATCCTGCTCTGCAGCCCTGGAATAAGAGCAAAGTAACCGAAGATCCGATGATACATATCGGGTGACGGTGGCAACAGAGGAAACTCGATCAGGCCATCTGGGATATTCTGCCAACTTTCGGACTCCAAAATGCAGGGCTTCCCAGAGGTCAAGGCCTCAGAAATCTATGGATATTTCAGTATTTTTAATGTAGGTTGCAGAGGGCTGACTTACAATTGCTCCGCGACATGCGAGAAACATTGAGTACTCAAACGCAGACTCGTAACACCGCTGAGCACCCCGAAGGCCCATAAGTCGAGCGGCTCCCCCGGCATGTCTTATCCACGCATAACTAACGTTTACAAAGGTCTTTAAATTCTTCAGGTCAGCTCAAGAGTCAGAAGACCAGATGAAGCATAGGAACATACCTCGAAATGGCCAAGAAGGACTGTCGCACAGAGCACACTCGAACTAAGCTGCTCTTTCGCATCATCAAGAGCGGTAGCTAGACTTCTCACGGCGCATAGATACGAGATCTCTGCATTCCGCAGTGCGATGGGATCCCCGTATAGCTTTGCGAAATAGGCCCATGCTACTGATAACGCAGCATGGTCCAGAACAGCACTGTTTCCTAAGCGAGGTGGAAGATGCCATAACCAGCTGCCGAGAAATGAGATCTGCGCTGTCGAGGAGCCAAGCGGAAACATGGCTGAGACGAAGGAAGAGAGGACTTGGTCGCGCTCAGCTTTGAAGGTGGTCGGTTGGCCCAACCTAACGGCAGGGCTCCTTTTCCGAAGTAAATCTCCATTTTGCCGGCTGTTGGTTATATATCCTGTCTTCGAAGTCGATGCGGTGCCAGACGCATGAGCTTTACGCCTCGAGTGCCGTACTTTCGGTCCTTCATCAACAAACTTCATCTCTCGTACATAGCCGGGACAAGTTCGCCCGCCTCTTCGGCACTGGGCACAGCTCGGCCTCTCCTCATCACACTGTCGCTAAACTTAGTACTGGGATCCACAAAGAGACCATGAAACTTTTCCCATACTTTGACGCTTCGCTGGAGACACAGACGGCATCCTTTGCTTGTTGGTACACCGACCATTGCGATTTGCAGGCAGTGCAGGTAATCGTATCGAGGAGCGAATTGTTGGTGCACAAAAGCCTTTGTCACGTTATTTATTACTGGGCACAAGGTTTAATCACCGTTCTTGCGGAGCGATAGTTGAGTGATATTTTTAAGTCATGTCATCTTTCTAAGCAGTTATGGGTTTGTCTGACATGCAATCTGACCCGGAGCACTTGCCTCGCTTATCTTATCTTTAACCCGGTGGTCACCCTGTACCTCATTCAATGAATTACTGCGTCATACTTTGCTTAAGCCCTAATGACCTTATATCCTTTACAGTCAATCACCCAGGTCTCTCATCACCTGCTCAACTCCAAAACCCGACTGAATATCTAATTGACGTAATGGCCTAATGTCTTCAGACGAGAGAGCTTAGAAGTTACTCAAAGCCTATGTTTGTACGGTAGATAACCCGAGTCAAGCTGTTACCAAAAGAAATATTAAAGATTTTCTCTCTGAGCCAATCTCAGCTTCTTCGCCCTTTGCTCGATAGCAAACTTTTGCACAGCTTCCTTCGTCTCGCTCCCAGCAGCTAGTTTTGCAAACAATTCCAACTCCAAATCGTTCGCTCGGTGCAATTGCTCCTTGAAGTATGATGCCACCAAGATCTTGTTCGCCTTCAAGGAAATGGGTGGAAGCTCGGCCACCCTATGTGCGATTCCAAGGACATTATCGAGGAAACCATCTGCTGGGAAAATCTTGCTGATCAAGCCGGCTGATGCAAGCTCGTGGGCCGTCATTCTTTCTCCTATGAGAAGAAGATGAGATGCTTTTTGACGTCCGAGGACGTGAGCAAAAGTAAAGCTAGAGCAGGCTTCAGCAGCAAGCCCCCACTTTACGAAGGGTGTGAAGAAGTATGCTTCAGGAACTGAATATACCAGGTCAAACAACCCAAGACTGGTAGTACCGTAACCAACACCAGGGCCGTTAACCGCGGCAATGAGAATCTTATCGCAATTAATCACAAGCTTGTTCATGGCGCTGCAAGTATATATTAGCTGGTAATCGCTTGATGTAAGGATCTCTCGCTTCCTGAAGTAGAGCCGGGCCATCTATATCTGTAGAGGATTGTTGCCGACCCGATAAATCCATCCCTTGATGTAATGTTAGATCTTATTATTACCGAATTCACGAAATCAATCTATAAGACGTACCGGCGCTAAAGAAGCCCCCCTTGCCTGTTTGAACAAGTACCCTGACGTTATCATCTGCCAAGAGACGCGTGTAAGCATCAAAGAGCTCCTAAATCACGACGCAGTCTGTCAGTCTGGTTACTGTAGATATCGTTTATTTAACTAAACAGGTTACTACATTACCTTCATTGTCTCTGTATTGATGGCGTTTGCAACTTCTTGACGGTCATACGAGATGATAGCGACACCATCTTCCCGTATTTCCGTGTTTATGTGCTGGGATCGTGCAGACAAAGTCATGATGCTGATAGTACCACAAGTTGAGTGCTACTCAGGTTTGAATCGAGTTAGTAGAATTACTTGATATATATCTATTGTACTAAAAGCAGTGAAGTCTCTTTTATTGCTTCACTCTTGCCATATAGAGTATAAGTAGCCGAGGTGAAAAGCTGGGGCCGAAATGACAGAACCCCGCGTTCTGCCGCACTGATCTGCAGAGATCACCTGTGATGCTGGCCCCGTCAGGTTTTAGCTTAGTAGGAAATTGCCTGAAGCCGGGACAAAAGCTCGGTTCAATGACAATACTGTTTCTGGTTAGTGCACTTAAATACATTCGGCGTGGCAAGATATGCATAGATTGAATGACAGTAAGGGAATGTAGTACCTCTATTACTCCTTGGACTGAAGCTTGGTTGAATAATAATACTGTTTCCCGTCTGTGAATTTACCGAAGTTGCAGGAGCACTACTGGCAACAAGATCAAAGCCGATGGAACGTGATTCTTCCGAATTGCGTGGCATTGATCGAAGCGGCTCACGCCATTCTATGGCTTGGTGGAGTTTTCTGCCCAGTTAATCATCAGCTACCCGTTCAAAACTTTGCTCATATACTCTCACTGACAAAGCCCGAGTATATCATCGCTTACGGACCCCTCGTCGGCAAAGTCAAAGAGGCTATTCGATTAACAAAACAGAAGAATCCTGGATTTCAAACGCCGCAAATACTAGTAGCATTGGCTCCAAACCATTCTCCATCCTACAGAGACCTCTACGAGAGTATTTGCTATAACAAGATTCTACCCGTGCCGCACTACGGAAAACCGGCTCGCCAGTATCTACTCGTCGTCAGGCACGACAGGCTTCCCAAAAGGAGTCAAAATATCACATCTCAACTACGTCGCTAATGTGCATCAACTATTTGCACACGACCCTGAGTGTTGGACTATGGAAGAATATGTTGTTGCCATCACACGAGTCGTTCACCTAGCCAACGGGACAGTTCCCTTCTTTCTAGACCCCTGGACAGGCTTGAGGCACATCATCATGAGCTCACCTGAGAAGTTCTGGAGACGACGCAGAGAACACGACCTACCACTATTCAGCTTGTGCCCCCTGTCGCCCGAGACCTTTTCCTTGATGAACTCGACAAGACCTAAGATCTCTCTAACGTGAAGAGAGTCAGTCCAAGTATCGGGAATGCCACCACAAAAGAAGTGGAGAAGTACTTTGGGCCTGGGAAATGGGCTCTCCTGAACATGGATGGGATTGCCGAGGCGGCTTGCTGGATTACAGCTACCAAGGCGACAGATCCTGTGGCACCAGACGAACTTGGGACCCTTCTTCTTGGGATGGAGGCAAGACTTGTCACCGAAGACCGCAAGGATGCACCTACCGGAAGGCCAGGGGAGCTCTGGCTTCGGGGACTCAACACTACCAAATGCTATCTCGACAACGAAACTGCCAACCAATAAGCATTTCCTGAGGGTGATTGGTTCAATACTGGTGACGTTACTTCTGTCTCTTCTCAGGGTGCTTTCAAGCTCGTAGGACGAACAAAGGAGCTCATCAAGTACAACGGGTTCCAGGTGAGTCCTTCGGAGCTGGAGCAGTACATCTCATGCCACCCTGCTGTCGCCGACTGCGCCGTGTCATATAAATTGGACCCCCACAAGAACGAATTGCCCACCGCAATGAGAACTGCATTCATTCAATACTGGACTGGTATCAGGATTGGAATATGGAAGGGCGGCAGGGTCTAAGCTTTGAATTTTGTATTTGAGATATGAAGTCTTGTCACTTCACGAGGCCAGTATAACGCAATTCGTATGATTCATCCTAATTTGGTACTGCTTTGTGAATATTCACTATCAGGACCCCTCGATTGATGAATAATAATACAAGTTCAATGGTATTACACCCCGCCTAGTCCGCCTAACATCACCGCGTAAACGCCAAGACGGATGTTTGTGAATCTCATCATCGAACGGAATTCGAGTACTCGTTTATCTTGTCAGTGCCTGGTGCCGATGTTGGCCGGTCACCCTGTAGACTGACTACCGTTTTCAACGAATCTACTGTGAACCAGCAACAAAGCCAATAACTTCAGATTCTTAATAAAGAAAGTTTTTTTTAGTGCGAAAAAGAGCGCTCAAATTAACTAAATGCTATTTAAGTCAAACCTCATCTCTCGCTGTTCAATCCATCTTCCAGGTCCATTTCAAATATGTCCAGAAACTCAGGAATATGAAAATGATCCATCCCCAGATCGGATTCATCCAAATTTCCAATTTCGTCAAACATGTCAGATCTCACAGCACAGACATCATCAATCTCCGTCTTTCTTTCCTCTTCTATAGATGCTTTGTCGCAGCCAAAAGGAGAGGTCTGGCTCTCTGATAGGGCATCAACACCGATCAAGACAAGGTTCGGACTCGAAAACTGCGCTGTGGCCAGTAATAGGCTGAGTGAAGAGTCTTCCGAATAAGATCCAACTGCCAACGACAGATCAATGGTTCGTGAGAGGCGGAAGTAGAGAATAGGTTCCTGTGATAGGAAGCTACCCCAGTTATCCGCGGCCTGGAAAGAAATAGATTCTTTAGGACAGATCGCGCTGTTGTAGCTGGAATCAGCTGTATTCAAGATCTGAGAAGTTGCAGAGTCAATGGCTCCACGGATAAAAGTCCAGACAACATCGACACCATCGTAAAGGTTCTGCAGTCCTTTCATTGCTTCTATATATATATTGAGTCTACCCTGTTTCCGGGCTGTTTGTGATGGTAGCTTTGCAAGTTTTACATCCAGAACATGCAGCATCAGAGGTAACGCCGCGTACGCAATGCTAGATAAATGTCAGTCTGTCTGGTGGTGAGGAAAGGTCTCGACTTACATGCTGATTGGAAGAAATCTGGCGACTTTGAGTTGAACTAGTTCCTTTAGGTTGTCTGTGATTCCCAGTATAGCATCTTCCAGCTGAAGCCGCGTCTGGTGTAACTTGTCGTCCATACTGGCTCCTGGCGAAGAAAGACTGACGACGAATGCCTCATATTGATATAGCGCGACACGGGCGGAGCTTGACAGAAGGCGATGGTTAGAAATCACCACTGAACTGGAGTGTATAACTTACTGATAGTATATGTACATCAGATTCGTGTACAGAACGAGCGACTTCTCAGGGCTTATGATCCCAGCAGGGGTAGGGAACTGGATGGCCGCCTTATCAAACCAGGCATCTAGACTGATCTCGCAAAACTTGATAGACTCTTCGATCTGTTTGCGGTTTTCCATTATTGGTGATATGGCATCTACAGCAGAGAAGCCCATCCCATAAACGGTCTGAACGACACTGGCAAATGGTATGGCCAACTCGCAAAGGCTGATAAACAGCTGGACTAAACTCCGCTTGGTCTTCAGTGAGTATACCTGAGATCCCTGAATCTCTCTCTCAAAGTCGTCTTCAGTCAAGTGCTCCAGAGTCGGATTTACTGAAGCGATATGCAACTGTCTCCGAACACCGAGAGGCAAGATACGATCCCGGACTATGCAACACCACCAGAGCCTCTTGAGTCTGTTAGTTGTAGCAGAGTCTTGGTCTGGTCTTTTGTGGAAGTGGTCCGCTCCCGCGCCCTGCGCGAGTTGAATAGCTGTTGCAAGAAGGATGGAGTTGTTCCTGGCTCGATCTCTCGATGTGACGTAGTAGGACAGCAATAGCGCTCCCTGTGCATTAGATGCAGTGTCTTTGCTGGAGCAAATGTCTAGCAGAAGCTATAGAGAGATCAGGTTCAAAGATCGACGAGTTGGGTGTCAACATAGTTTACCTTGGCGCGACGATAGTATTTCTCTCCAGCTTTGTGTCTTGAGGTGAAACCAAGGCATTTCAATGTTGAGAAAGGGACGAACTTGTACGAGTTAGCTAGCTTGCAGAAGGTAAAGTCCTCGGGCAACTCACACTGGAGGCAGCGAATAGCATTGCCTGGAACAAAAAGAGTGATATGGTGGGCTCCCCACAAGGCTCCTTGTTACCAGAGTAAACAGCCCAAAAGTCGGCCTCGTCTAATAGAGGAAGACCGGGATGCACGTGCAGAAAGTACTCTCGAATAAAGTCATCCAGGGCATCTGGAGTAGGTACACTCAGACACATCTGAGACTCAAGATAGTGAACATCACTCGGCTCCAGGCCAGACATATCGAGGGCGAGGAATGGGTAATAGGAGTATGTAATATGTGATCTGGTCTTATCCCCTGCATTATGACGTGACTTTGTGCTATCTGACGCTTGATAAGCTCCGATATCAAGATGTCCTTGGCCTGGAGGTATTGACTGCTGGTTCACGTCCGCGGCGGCCTCCGTTGGTGTCAATTCTTCAACGTTCTCGAAGCATGTTGACGGGCTCTCGGAGGTAGGGTCCGACAGAGTCTCAAGTAGCAAAGAGGCTTGACCTTGATCAAGATTATATGGGGAGTTTGGACTCACGACTGCAGTATCGCTGTTTGTTTGTTGCCGTTGGAAGCTATTTCTAAATACCACGGGTTTTGGTCTCTCCGTTACAACGGATGATCTTTTGCGGCTTTTCCGGTGAATAACCCGCCATGCCACTAGAGGGGACAGAACTCACTATTTGGCCCTACGGGCAATGACAATGCATTCGGTATCGTCAATTGTGCAGTTGGTGCATCTTTGCGGGTTACGAACAACATCGCAGCGGACTTTTCTTAGGCGACAGTTCATACAAGCTTTGGAGGCTCGTCTTCGCGCAGGTGCTGACTTTGGCGTTTCCAGTTCTTGCATGATTGGGTTACAATTGGTAATGTGTGTTTTGGTGAAGACGTGATAATGAAATTTCAACTGGGTAATGCAGAGAAGAGGAACCGGCTGGCGGGAGAGTTTAAACGTGGGGTAGCATTTCACTGGGTCGAATCTGGGGAAGGTGCAAGAAAGCAAAGTATATTTGAAGATCAATGCGTCGTTCTAACCCGATGAAGCCAAAGTGTTCCCTTGATTGTATGACATAAATTGCCTTCTTGGACCAGTCAAAGCTGGCAGAATATCACTAGTTCCGAATACACTCCATCACCGGAATCCTCGGACTGTCTTGCAAAACAACAGGGTCCAAATTGCTGATCAGTACTCTGTACAACACTCAATCTTGGCGACCTGCAGTTAGTGTCACACTCCAACTACAGACCAATCGCTTGAAACCATCCATTCCCCACCGGCTCAAAATTTCTGCCGAGGGTGAAATTTCCACCGAAAATCTCCTAATCAGGACAAGTTCCCCCGCCAATTGATCATAGACGAGGACTAGGGTCCTTACTAGCAAAGCCATCCTTGATCAATCGCCGAAGAATCTTGCCAGACGGGGATTTTGGAATGGCGTCGGTGAATACGATACCGCCTGTGATTCGTTTGATGGGCGATAGGCGCTTGTCCATGAATGACAGGATGGACTCGGCTGTCGCATCTGGCTTCTTTCGGACCACGTGCGCCTGAGGATGTTCTTGTCCGTCTCTGTTGAGTCGCTGTTAGTGGGTTTTCGTTGCGACGGAAGATGTTTGCGTACCGTAGAACCCGAATGACTGCGCAGTCTTGGACACCTTCGTGTTCTAAAAGATGGCCTTCTAGTTCTGATGGTGCGACCTGGAATCCCTTGACCTTGATGAGTTCCTGGAATTCACTGTTAGCGCGCGTCATTAGCGAGTTCCTGCCCGACACAAACCTTTTTGCGATCAACGATAGTAACCAACCCAGTCTTATCAATCTTGATAATGTCCCCAGTCTTGAGCCAGCCATCATCAGTGAAAGTCTCCTTCGTAGCAGCAGGGTTCCTGTAGTAACCCTTGAATACATTGGGTCCGGCAAGTATAGCCTCACCCTCCTCATCATAACTAAGAGCTTTGCCATTCTCATCAATGATTTGAAGCTGCATGTTGGCCACTAGGTATCCAACACTTCCATGAGAAGGATCAAACTCATCAGGTCCAAAGATCGAAATCGACATGGTAGCCTCACTCATACCCCATCCTTGACGGCTGCGAGCGCCGGTTTTGCTGAACAGTGCCTCAAGTCGCTTTTCCACATCGGCCTGAAGTGGTGCTGCTCCACAGACAAGGAACTTGACACTGGAGAGATCGTACTGAGAAACAAGGGGGCTCTTGACGAGCATAGATACCACTGGGGGCGCGAAGACTAGGTAAGTTACTTTGAAGTCCTGGATCGTGCTGAGAAATGACTTGAGATCGAACTTTGGCATTACGACGGTGGTACAGCCTCGTTTCACATTCATGATACAAAAGGTAACAAGTCCCACTGAATTCACCGGTCAGCTTATGTCAGGAGTGTCAAGTAAGTTAAGTGGAGTGACCTACTAGCATGGTAGAATGGGAGAAAGGCGCAGTGGACGTCGTTGGCGGCGAAGGTTGGGTCATTCTTTCGGTTCCTCGCCACGCGGTCAAGATGTAGATTCTGTTCTGCGTTGGCGACCAAGTTGCGATGGGTCATCACACAAGCTTTCGGGAGACCGGTCGTGCCACTGCTGAAGTTGAGGACGGCTGGTCTAAGGGCTATGTCAGCATTCGTGGACTTCGAGAAAGCTCCGCTGGCATCATACTTATCAGCCAGTACTTTGGGGTCTGAAATTCTCTCCCAAGAATACGTTCCGTGACCTAACAGGCTTTGGAACGACGAAACCCCATCGACTGAGCTGCTGTCTTTGGAGTCGATGAGGACCAAGGAACTGGGTGGCAAGCCTGCAGCCTTTGCGGCTTTCTTTGCCATCTCAAGGCGAGGACTGTCGGTGACGATGCATTTGGCACCCGACACGGTGAGCTGATTGACCAGTTCTGTGATTTTTAGCGAAGGTCTGATTATTTAAGGACAGTATCACCGAGTGACTGCCCACGACTTACCAGAGTAGGTGTATGTCGGATTAGCTCCAGTGAAGACGCCCCCAGATGCAATTGAGGCAAAGATTACTGCTGGGTAGAGGATCTGCAGTGGTTAGCGGAAGGAACCTCGTAATGGGTAAAGTGACTGACAGAATTCTCGCAAAACCCCAAGATAACATCGCCGTCTCTAATCTTAAACGTGTATCGCAATCCAGCAGCTATGGATTTAACCGTATGCTTGAGCTGTGCTTTATTAAGTTGTTGGGTAGGGTCATGAGCTTCAACATATACAGGCTTGTCTGACGAAGCTTGTTGTGACTCCTCTGACAAAAGATCTTGACACAGTGAGCAATCAATATGCTGAGGTTCAGGGAGCAGGTGCTTACCGAATATGTAAGTGAGGAGATCGACCTCAGGAATGGGAATCTCATATCTAGAGGTGAAAATCATGGTGAAGATTTGGAAATATTAATGCTGGATGAGAATTGTTAAAGTGGTGTAATGTATATTGTAGATAAACGACAGAGATTATAAATTGACGTATTTAAATAGTAGAAGACTCAAATGGGCTTCTTGTAACCACTTCCCTACCCAAACGAGTTGCTACTATTGCCATGGGTAAATTGCGGCGACAAATTTAGCCTCGGCTGAATTTGCTACATCTACGGCAACACCAAGTCGCGACCGTCACGCGACCACGGCACAGCGAGCAACCGACGATCTCAAGAGATGAACACATAACTAAGAAGTCTACTAAACTTGTTTAAAATATCTCAAGCTTGCCTCAATTGCTCTACTCTTGGTTTTCGATGTCAAGATACGTTGGCGCAAATAATTTGCGTCTTTCAAAAGCTAGTCCTGATAACCATCCTGTTAGGTGCTTGGTACCTCGCTTATTACATCCATCAACCTACACACTTCCACCAGATCATCGTCTCCCGATATGGACTGACCTGGTCTTCGTCAAATGCTTCATTATTAATCCTTGCCAGAGCACGCAGAATAGCTTGCCAAGAATATCCATTGGTGTCAATTCCGACTTCTTGGGCATGCTCTACAACCTTGCTGACCCAAGCCTCACAGTGCATATCCTGTTCTTTGTCTCAGATCTCAGCCAAGTCAAGATTCTCTTTGTTGCAATTCACCTCCGTCATTAGAAGATCCCAGATAAACGGAATGGCATCATCTGTCTTGACCCGTACGGCCTTGGGTTCTTCTTCATCCTGGTAATCCTCACGGTTGACTTCGAGCGCCAGACCAGCGTCAAAGAGGGGCAAAAAGCTAATCGCAGAAGAAAGCTGCGAGTCTTTCCCAGTCCTGGTTAGTAGAACAGTATGGCCTGAGACCTGGTTGGCGAGAGACTGGCTACGAAGCGCCATCCAATCTCCATTCTCCCGTTCTGGAACATGAGGGGTCTGGGTGTAGCCTGTTAGACTCTGATCATCCACGAACATATAGATTGCACGAAAGAGCGGTCGCATTAGATAGCCATGATCCTTGAAAGATCCGATGGATGGGTTGGGTGGCTGTGGAGCAATCGTTGACTGATCTCAAGATGCACAGAGAGAGTGTGTGTCAGATCTCCGTGAAATGATGATAGCCCATCTAAAGATCCAGTGCTTTGCTTGGAAATGTAAAGTGGCTTTGTAAAGAAGCCTCCACGTCGGAATGGCGGACGTCCTTTGTGCAATTGCAGCCATGCACGGTATAAGTATCGAGCCAGATAACCCAAGTCTATGTCCTCAACGGTATGCGCATCAATGTATACCGCGATTCCCTTGTTCAAGAATTTAAATATTTCATCTCGATTAATATCGACCTGTGCCGGTTGATGATATCTGGCGACTGGAAGATTTGAAGTCGCATACCATCCGACGGTGTATTCACTTCCGGAGCGTAGATATAAAGCTGTTCCCTCAAAGAACATGTACTGGAGCTCCTTTCTGATCAAGACTTGCATCTCTTCTGATAACGAGATCCATGGGGGCGAAGTCATTGCGAGATACCTGGAGTCATAGCTAGAACATTCCTCACGATATTGGTCCGAGCCTATCATAGAAGACATGACAAGATACGGAGATTCCGTAAATAAAAAAATATGCATAGTACGAAATTGTAATGATGTCATGCTCTGAGCTTTCATTGGTATCATCTAACGTCCAGCAAGGAGTCTCCATAATGGTCCTGATGAGATGGTTCAGGTAGAAGATCGGTATGCTTGGGTATAGACGGTAGGATAATGGGAGGTATTAAACATGCCTGGCGTGTAGTGACTCGAGAGCTTTGGAGTTTTTGTCTTCATTACAGTTTGCTCCGGGGTAGGGCTTTCGATTGTGCCGTTATGTTATTGGTCCAGCAGAGAGGGCTTCCTCTCCCACCAAAGCTTATAACTCTTGGTTTACCCACATATTATCATACCTAGACACCAGCAACTCGGCGCCCCGGTGGATCATTGCCAGTGTGAATATAATGGATGGAGTAGGAGTGAAGGGTTAATGTGCACAGATTATACGAACAGATCCGTTGGTAATCTGCGATCAACTTCAATAATTGATAGTATCAGAAGGAAATATCTTGCCAAGATAGCTGGTGAGGATGGAGACACCCCCAATATGGGAACGAAGTCATTGACAGCGGACCGTAAATGAGGTAGTATATTTGGTGACTATTTCATCCACGCGGACTCCACAAATAAGGCGGAGATTGGCGGAAGGTGGCTGGTGTGATAAAGGATAATATCTCAAGTTCACAATTATCATCCCAAGTCGAATTTGTGAAAGAAACATGATACCACTCAAGATACAGTGAGTCCATAGTAGGTAGACATCAGGCTTACCAGAAGTGCGCCCTACTCTTAGGAACAAACGAGCCACTTTTCCTGCCTGTTTTTTTAAGCCTCCAGCCGTCGTTCTTCATTTGTGTGGTATATGCCTGGCCCCATTGCATGTCCTTCTTTGATCGATTCATATATCTGTCCCACTCTTTCAACTCAGCACCTGAGATGCCCGGGGCACTCTTGGCCACGTGGATGTGTCGCCTGGCGGGCGGATCCACGGACACTTTTGGGGAACCGCAGCACATCTTGGGAGTCTTTCGCGGGTTAAAAGTTGGGATTCTCTAAATTCTTGTTGGTATTTTGATCAGCGTTTGGTATGGAGAGTCACGTACCGTTGTGGTTTATCGTTGTGATTCTAAAGGAAGTCTCCTGGAATAGTAGCGCTGAGAAAGGCTTACCCCGGGCAGATTATTTGTAATTATGTTCGTTTAAAATGAAGGAAAAGTGAAAGTTAAAAAAGGATGATATGGGCATTATATAGTGGAAGAACGACTGAAAAGAGTTCGACGAAATCATAAAATCCCCTTGTTTCTGAGGGGTATCACAGACAATTGGCTTGAGGATCTGGGACTGAATGGTGAAGGAGGACCGATGCGACAGCCGAATTGCAATTTCCTGATGGTTGATTAGTTGGGTGCATTCTTGGCAGAGGTTGTCCTCGTTTTGGCTATATAACATTGCTCGAGAGGGGAACAACTGTCCATAAAGATATCCTTCCCTCTCGGGATAAACTATAACGGTTTAAGTTCTCATGAAACCATCCAGTAAGAGAAGAAGGGCGCGTATCACTCTCACGTTCTTTGACGCACTGAACACGCACGATTGTGAACCTACATCTGGGATTTTAGCTCTCGGGAAAATAAAGCAGGCTTACTGGTCCTAGCAAAGATGGATAATTTTTTTTTAAAGCAGCTTCGTCCTTCGCTTTACAGTTCAAGGTTCAGCACTGATGTGTGTGTGTCAAAACGTGATTAGTAACTCGGACGTGTAACTCAAACTCTACTTTAACAGTTCAACTTTGTGCCTTTACATCAGAGCTTCAACGAGCTTGGAACCAAGGTATATCTTAAGGTAACAAAATTCATTGGCTATCACGCTTTTAAAAGTGCAGTGTCATCTAACTATCTATTGGCCACCTACCTTCTAACCCTCCGCGATGGCAATTTCGCTTTATCCTCCTCCTTTATTGGTGGGAACATCTCTGTAAGGTTCGCCACATGTGACCCGTTCATAGGCTGTCCAAGAAACTTCGCCTCTGCATCGAGCTTGTCGTAAAAAGCCCCCGTCACCTCTTCATTACGATAATCAAGACGATGACCGCACCGATAGGTTGTGACATCGTAGATGGAGGGGTTGTCCTTGCAGCAGTAGCCCCAGCAGTCTGAGAATAACTCCATTGCCGGCACGTAGGGCGACTCGCGATGGCTTTGCTCGATAATGTGCAGCATCGTTGGGATGCCGACCTCGTGGAAGACATCGAAGGACTTGAAGATTGGTGCTGCGATGATGTAGTCCTTGAAGAACTTTCGAGGGATGAAGTAGATGTCACTCCAGCCGACACAGAACTCATGGATGTCAATTTTGAAGCCTAGGTCCAAATGATCCAGCTGAGCGCTGGCAAGCTGAGCTTTGAGATGATAGTGAGGACCTCCCCATCCACCCCAGTCATAGCCCTTGGTGTCGTTCATACAAGAGAACTGGGGTCCTGTGGGCTTCATCTCGGGCCATGTCATGGGGAAGTAGATCTTGCTGCGATCGATGTTGCTCCAGGCCAGAGGATCAATCCAGGCGTCGAAATGATAGTAAAAGAGGCCATCAATTTCAGGCTCCTCGTCCAGGATCAACTGCATTGTGTCGGCGACCTGTTGGTAGATGTGAAAGGTGAGTGTGCTCTGGTCATGGGTGATATTGTGGTACTCTGGCTTGCGTCCTTCGTCCTTCATCATGTCGGGCATTGAGATGTGAATGTCGCGGAAGAAGGGCTTGTATTTCATCAAAGTTGGTATGCGCTCGGGATGAACAGAGTTCCATCTGATGAAGGCCATGGTATTCTTGAAAGGCGATGTGACGATCTTTGGAGCGTCGGCTTCTTGTGTTGTTGCCACCGCCAACGTGGTTGCATCAGTAGGCGCAGTGGCTATGGACTTGGTCGGCATGGCCACCTGGTACATAGCCAGGGCCATCACTGCCATGACCGTGATGAGAGTGTTGATGAAGATGAACAATTTCCTCTTGTTCTGAACAATTGTGCCAAGTTTGGAGAAGAAGCCTGTCTTGGGATCCGAATCAGATTTGGTGGTGGTGGGCTTTGGAGCGGGGTTCTCCATGTAGAGCCAGGTCGCGACAAAGATGATGAATGTCCCCGGAACGACGAGAAAGCTGAGGGATGTATCTGAGATGAGAGGAGCAAGGTAGAGCAATATTCCAGTCGAAAAGGCTGTCGCAAAGCACTTGACGAGAGCGTCGGCATCTAGAATGGAGAAACTTTGGTCAGCGTGCCATTGTAGGAAGATAGAGAGGAGTTGGACTTACACTTATACACGGCAGTAATTGCGAGGCCGATGAAGACATTGCTCATAATGACCAGGATGGCATGAATACTACCATATCCCTCGAAGAACCCCGGCTCGTTAGAGCTTACGCACTTGATGGTGATGTGGCAGACGAAGTTGACAATTGTGCCCGAGGCGTACAATATCATGTTATTGGCGTGCAGGCTCGAATCATCTGCTTTGAGAAGGACTTGATTGTACACGCCCGACGAAGCGCTGAGAAAGACCTGGAAAAGAAGAAGGGCGTATGTGTCGGGAGAATAGAGGGCGCCCTTGCCAGGCTGATATTGCGTGACGATGAGGCCGCTGAGCTGAAAAGATTCATTTGTCAGTCTTGGGTCCTCGAGGCTTTTTTGGGTTGAGCCGTACCTGCATGGCGATTGCCATCCATTGTGTCTTGGACACCTGCTGGTTGAGCGTCGCAATCATCACCAAGGCTGTGATGAGCGTGACGCCGCTTTTTGTGAGTTGGATCGTGCCTGGGTCCGCCATCTTATAACTCAAGAAGAGCTGATCAATCATCATTAGTTATGCTGCAAGGTAGAAGCCGAGAAAAAGTACTGACCGAGTTGTTAATAAGAATGTAAATGAGCGCCAGGTTATAGAAACCGAACCGCACATCATCTCTCACCTCACCACGAACATACCCCCAAAACGTCCTTAGACCAAAAGGCAACGGTACCGAAGAATGCCCCGAATCCCTTGACCCTTCATCCTCCGAGTCCAGCGCAGTAAGCGACGATGCATCCCCATCCTTATCCTGAATCTCCAAGTCCCGATGATCATCCGCCAGCGACGCATACGCCATATCCGAGCCTCTCGTCGAAGGCCCAACGCCCGTCTGCGCTCTGGTCTTACACTCGCGGTAGAAGAATATCGACGAGAGGATCAATTTGAGAAACTCGGAAATGGTGATGGATCCCGATGGTGAAAAGGCATATGAACCACCACTCTGCGCGGTTTTCATGATAACGCCGATGCCGACCTGGATACCAACGAGGCCCAGCGCCGCGATGTACGCGGCTCGTTGGGGGCTGCTGTTGCGCAGCGATAGCTTTCGTAGAAACCGTGTTGCAGACATGATTTGTTTCTGCGCCGTCTACTTGGGAAGAAAGATTGACAGAACAAGAAAAAAAGACGAAGTACGAGGTGAATTTTAGTATCACTTTAACCAGTAGCTTATGCCTCTGCAAGCGTAACGATACGACGCTTCATGCTGTTCCTGCGTCGAGAACCACGCCACAGATATCAGCTCGCGGCCGTTCACATAGCTCAACAAGACGCCACATTCCTCACCTGGCGAATCGCGCCTCGCCACTAACCAGGAACAGGGACCCTGAGGCATGCTGTATTCGGTAGTGGGCGTTCCAAACGGGATTCTAGAGGGTCTAATGTTTAGGGCTGAAAGGTGTCACCGAGAAATGGGGTTCTGCTGCTGGGACCCGGGGGCTGAAAGCTTGTTTTCCATTTTGCCCCTGTTTGCGGCCAAGGGTCCAGAGGGAGATTCGTGTCTGAACAAGGGTATTGTGTGAGATGCTGTCTTGGGATCTGCATTCAGATAATTCGGGGGAGATCCAGATTGCGGTATGTCATGTCTGGATCATGCCATCAATCCCATGTATCTGGACTGGTGCAAGCTTTGTTAGTTACCTTAGTGTACCTTTGTGGCGCGCCGCTTTAGTGATCAGGCCCAATACGGACATCGTGGAAAGCTTCCAGTGACAGGGCGCTTCAGTAAAAGCAATTGCTATAGCAGCGCAATTATTCATCAATGCAAATAGCTCACAACGATTATTGGAAGCTGCAACCACCATACGATTGCACGGTCGTTGCTTGGTGATGTGGTTCATATGAACCAGTGCCATGCGACTGTCTCAGCACTTCTGCAGCAGCCGCATCTAGTCAATCATACACTATAAAAATTATCACTCTAGTCTAAATGCGGCGCCAGGCATGCCAGTCCAATACTCCAACAACCTTTCTGACGGATACGTGATTGCCATGGTAGCTATCGACCATCCAGACCGTTAATTTTACTTTCCATTCGCTAAACAAGGGCCCGGAACGCCTTCCGTCGCGATAAGTATCCGTCCATCTTTTCCCCTACGACCGGCTCAACATTCCTTGGCTAGGTTTCCGCTTCTGTGATGCAACTAACGCCAAACCTTGTGCATCCCGTCGAGAACGTTTTCTGGCGCGCGCCGAACCCGGTTTCGGTCGAGAGCTATAGCCACATGGTTCTGTAAATTGTTCTCGGCGGTTGATGGGGGCGAGTGGCGTGCCTCTCGAACATCTCCAAGTGCGTTTGGGGGGATGAGATTCTGTCTGGAAGGATGAAGGGAAGGAGACTAACTACTCCCGCACAAAAGCAGCCTTGTTGGAGGACGATTTAAAGTGATTGACCACCACGAGATTCCTTTCGACCCCTCCCCTCATTGTCTAAACTAAGTGAGAATTTCACATCCTTCATCATGCCTCACATTCATGATAACGCTGTTACCAATGGCATCAATGGCCACACAGATGACTATGAGCCTGTCAATGTCATCATTCCCATTGGCGGTATCGGCTCCCGCTTTGCCAAGGAGGGATACCGTTTCCCAAAGCCCCTCATCAACATTGTTGGACAACCGATGCTCCTTTGGTTGATCGACAACCTCAGCCTTCGCCCCAAAGACACTCTATGGATTGCTGTCAACGAGCAAATTGACCATGAGTTTAGAATCGGTCAGCTTGTTAGCAAGAACTTTCCAAAGGTTAATATGAAGCTCCTTTTGTTGAGACATCAAACGAAGGGTGCTAGTGAGACTGTAAGTACATCGCCAATCGGAGCCGTTGCCCAGATGGCCATTGTCTAACACTGCCTGCCCTGTTCCAGCTATACATGGTCACCCAGAGCATGACCAAAGAGCACCTACAACATCGAACTGTATCTCTCGATTGTGATACAATTTATTGGAATGATATCTTGAGCTCTGTGCGAAAGCTACCCAGCGGCCATGGCGGCTGCTTCTATTTCATCGACCAAGGCGACAAGCCCATCTTCTCTTACATCCAGACAGAAAACGAATCGTAAGTTGCCATTCCTATCCCTACCTTGCCTCCCGATCCTGACTGCTATGGCCAGACCCGGTGCGGAGCGAATCGTCGACATCCAAGAGAAGAAGGCAATCAGCAACAAAGCCAACACAGGAGCTTACGTCTTCCCCTCCGCCGCCGACCTCAAGACCTGGGCCGCCGAAAACCTCGACGTGAAACATCCCGACGGTGCTGAAGTCGGCGAGTACTACACCTCACAAGTCATCTCTATGATGGTCCAGAGCGGTGTTCCCTTCATCGGCTTGCCTCTCCAGAAGAAGGACTTTGCTGTCGTTGGTACCCCAGAGCAGCTGCAGGAGCTCCTCGCGGCCCTCAAGAAAGACAATCACAGCATGCCTGCCACGTTGAAGAAGCGGAGGTTCTGCTTCGACTTGGACATGACCCTCGTCGGAGTCCCCGCTGTTTCGGGTGATTACTCCACCTGTCCGCCCATCTCTAAGAATATTCGTCTCGTGCAGCAACTGTACAAGGCTGGCCACTACATCATCATCGTAAGTAAAACAGACATATTCTCCAAGTCAAATACTAACATCCTCCCAGCAAACAGCACGCAGAATGAAGACTCACTCCGGCAACCCTGGCAGAGTCCTCGCCGACGTCGGTCTCGTCACCTTCAAACAGCTCTCAGACTACGAGATTCCCTACCATGAGATTAACTTCGGCAAGCCCTACGCCGACGTGTACGTGGACGACTTGGCCGTCAACGCCAATCTTGACACCGCGCGTGAACTCGGCTGGATCCTCGACGAGCCTGAAGTCACACCTCGGCTGGGTCAAGTCCGTAGAAGTTCGGCCGAGGATGTCAAAAAGGCTGGTATGATTGCTGCACGCGACTTCAACACTGTCCAGATCATCAGGGACAAGGTCATCAAGTCGAGCAAATCTGAGGCTATTCTCGGTGAGCTGTACTTTTACGCTCATATGCCGCCTACACTGTCTCGTATCTTCCCTTCTGTGTACAGCGTGGATTACATCCCCGCCACTTCTACCTACAGCATCACCATGGAGAACCGTCGTGGGCGCACATTCTCCCATCTTCTCGTCGGCCGCTCCATTACTAAAGGTCGGCTGACCAAATTCCTCGAGACCCTGCATACCATCCACGCTGCACCAAACACCACCTCACAGCCCGTCATGGACATCCCCGAGGCGCTTGAGGCTAAGTTTGCACCAAAGGCGCCTGGTGATCATCCCATCAACATTTACGCCAACTACGGCACCAAACTGCGCAGCCGATACTACCAGCACCGCGATCGCTACGACGCGCTAGGTCCACTAGCTGCCTCGCTATTTGCGCGCCTAGATGAGTTTCTCGACACATATGAGGCTGAGGAGAAGGGCGTGCACGCCAACGTCATCCACGGTGATCCAGTGTTTAGCAACGCCATCATTTCAGATGACGAGAGAACAGTTAGCTTCATTGATGTGCGGTGCCAGCTGGAGAATTATCTCACTCCCCAGGGCGACATCAACTACGATCTCGGAAAGGTGTTGCAATCGCTGTGCGGGTATGACTACATTCTCTTCATGAGCGCCAATAACTATGACCTCACGGGAGCTCTGGAGGATGATAAGCCACTATTGGATGAGGCGGATACTGAGCTGTTGAACGAGCTGCAGGAGCAGTTCTTTGACTTCCTCAAGAACAACTATTCCGTGAGGCTACATCGCAAGACATTGTTCCGCGTCACAGCCTCTTTGTTCTTCAGCCTTATTCCTCTACATCGAAAGGAACTGGGAGCTGTATTTCTGCGCATGTGTAAGGAGACGTTGGACAAAGCGGGTGGTATTGGTTATTAAGTCTGTTTGTAGCATCGTTAATGTACATATTTGCACTCCAACTTAAACCGATGGTCCTTGATAGACGACTGATTACACTGAGCCTTTTCTGTATCTCACCTTTTCCATATCGTATACTGATATCCAATCAATTAAGTTTTGACGGTTTGCTGCTAAATGAAAGGTCCGCTCTTTTATGCGAATTGTGGACTGGGCATGAGAGGCTCAAATTGAATGGATTTACTTTGGTGTCATGTCCTTGGCTAGGGGAGGAAAGAAAACTCAGGGCCTTGACCCTAAGCGATAAAAATGTCCAGGTAAATCTAGTCTAAGCTTGGGGAACTTTTTGCTCAGTTTATTTTAACACCCTATATCAAGGTCTGATACTTTCTTGCTCCCTAAGGCTTGGGTCGGTTAGATGTCTTTCTCTCAACCGCTGGTTTTCCTTAAATGGTCATTGTACCCTAGATCTAAGCCACTTTGCCAGAACCAATCGGCCGCTCACCCGGCTCGCTATCAGGTTCCTTCATGCCGCCCATTTAAAACTTTAGGACCTCTAAGTCCTCAAAACGAACTTACAAAGTTGCATCCTCTTGATCAGTTGTTCTGGTGCCAAAATCCCACTACCCCCACGTCTAAGACGAGAAACGCCTCCAATTCTAGGCGACACTGTGGCAGGCTTGTGTCGATCGGCAGCTGATGACGTATTTTTTACCCGTAGACTTTTCTTCATATATTGATATCTACACTGGCTTTGCTGCTCACTGCCAGGGGAATTTATATCCCCTTATCTCCCGCATATCGTACATAGATGCCAGATGGGGTAACTGTTAACTATGGCCCGCTCTTGTACGTGTGCTAAGCTGGGGACAGAGAGACATGTACTTGTCCAGTGTCGCGCCCTTTAGTTGATTAATTATCTTTCTGTCAACTGCTAACATCTTACAACTGACTGCATACATATTTACAGTCTTCTGCACTTGAAACTTTCATAACTGAGGGGAGAAATTCACATTCTACTGGCAACCTCACGGGTCCCTCGTAACCCCACTTTTACCAGAATCGCACCTGTATACATTGAATGGCGATGCGACCACTATCTTACTCTCCGCCTTTATTCGATACGAAGTTACTAAACGGCACTCGAGACCATGCGGTATCTCATTCTCCGTACCAGATCAGAATATATACTAGACAGGATCTGCTAGACAGTTCTGTCCTGGGAGAACTCCGGACCGTCATCAACGCGGCCTACAAAAGCCACGGCATCAATTCTCTGGGGGAAATCGGCCAAAGAATCCAATATGATACTCAAATTGCCGATGAAATCGTTGCAAGTGGCTTCACGGTTGTCATGTTTTGCATGGATGAGATTGTAGGCACAGCAAGTGTCAAGGATTGGAAGGCCAGCGCACAGGACAACGACTGGAAGCCTGCCGGTTACTACGACGGGGTGAGCGCCGAAGAGGCTGCAGTTATGGAGACCGGCACTTCTACGCCAGAAGGCGTTGCTAACGATGGGGATGTAGAGGCCTTCATGGTCGCCGTCAAACCTGGACTTGAATACAGGAAGAAAGGAATTGCAGAAGGTCTTATGCGGGCGTGTGAGCAGCAGCTAAAGCAAAGGGCCGGTGGAGAAACAAACCAGGTGCGAATCATACTTCAGGTCGTCAAAGAACTCAACAGACAATATTGGCTGAAGAAAGGACATCACATTGTTGGTGAGCGCTACTGCCCGCCGTCAACATGGGAGGTAGAAAGGGCATTTATCGTATTGATCATGAGGAAAGACATTTAGATACGGTAGGCTAGTTTACGGCAGTCACAAAAGGAATGCAGATATCATAGGAAGAGTGTGCTTAGTGCCAAGAAACTTTTATTTAATTGGAAGTTGAGCGAATAATTTGATCTAAACTTCGCAGCTGATGCCAAAACTCTTCTGTTGAAATAAACTTCTAACGTGTATGCGATGCGATACCAAGATAATACACCATATAGAAAACAACTGCATTTCTCAGATAATACTGCACATCGAGAGTATCTTCCAAGTCTATCCTTCTCGACACAGCTCGCGATTTGTTGCTCCGCCATCTGACTGGTGCAGAGAGCCAATCTTGTCGATAATTACGACCAGAACGACTTCTTCCAGCGTCTGTTGTTTTCGGGCCGTGGATGTTGCACGGGGGGCCTTTTCTTGCAATGTCCCTCTGGCAAAGGAGGAAGAACCTTTTCTCTGTGGGAAGGTTTATAATGCTCTCGATAGGGAGGCATTTTCCTGCAATTCCCTTCTTTATAACCCGGGATATCGTGGAAGGTACTGTAGTGCTTCGCTTCCTTGGCAGGCTTTCTGAGGGTATGCCCATGAGAGAAAGGCTGGCGGGCAGGCTGTGAGAATGTTTGTTGTGGAGCTGCTCTGCTGCCAAAGCGAGAAGGCTTGGAGTTGCTGGAGGAAGACACCTTGGTAGTGTCTCTCAGTGAGTGGCCGTGTTTGAAATACGTTTGAGGAGCTGGCGAAGACGCCGGTTGGGGAGATAATCTCCTGCCAAACCCTCTGGAAGGAGGTGGAGAATGTTTGGGTGGCACGTACGCGGTAATGGCCCTCGGCGAGACTCCGTGTTTGGTATGCTTTTGAGGAGGTGGCGAAAACGCTGCTCGTGCAGCTGCTTGGGCAAACCCATTGCTAGAGCTCGAATGCTTGGATGGGGAGTAGTCGGGGACGCCAACAAGCCCCATCTTCTTCTTCTTGGGGGGATCTCTGAGAGTATACCCGCCCTTGAAATGCTGAGTCTCTCTCATGGTGTACCCACGCTTGAAATGTGTTGGAGGAGCTCGATATTGGGGTCCAGCTCGATAGTGGCCCGTTGGCTTGGATGGACTGCTACCCATGTTGGAGGTGTTGTGACAATGTCTGAGCTCTGATGTTGAAAGATAGAATCAGAGGTTGAGTGACAGTAAGTGTCTGCGTAGCAGAGAGGGAAAGAGAAAGAGAGAGTGTGTGTGTGTGAGTGAGTGACTGAGTGAGTGTGTGTGTGTCAGAGAGAGAGAGAGAGAAGAAGAGTGAGCGTCCAGGAATGTGTATAGCAGAGAGAGACCAAGTCTCTGTGAAGTGTGTGTAGCAAAGACAAAAGGCAGTCAGAGTGTAACTCAGTACCCGTGTCTGTGTGTAGGTACTCAAGGCCAAGAGTGGAGTGTACTCGATTAGAAGCGAACTTGGAACGAAAGAGCTGAGTGATTCTGACTTGGCAGATCCAAGATAAGTGTTCAAGTGTCTAAGGAGAAAAAAGACAAAGGGAGGAAGAAGGAGACAAAGGGTCTTTTTGTACCCTGAAGAGGAGCTGGAGTGATCTGGGGAAGTTTAAACTTAACGAGACTCTCAAAATTCTCCGGTAATGTTATGCTCTCACCAACTTATTTGAGACACGGAATACCGAGCTCGCGATGACAAGCGAGCGGACGAGTCATAATAGAGTTACCGCGCCTATCGTATTTATATTGCACGCTCCTAAACACTATTTTAAACAGCCTTTGACAGCGCCAGCCGGTGGCAATTGTCCTGTTTTCTTTCTTCGGAGTTTTGATGCACACCCTGCATAATTGTTAGGCGACGGAAGGATGGGAAAGGGATATTGTGTCCGTAGTTGATGACCGGCTAGGAGAGTATTAGAGACCGTGGATTTCGTGGCCCCCTCCAACTCGTGCTATGTAGTTGACTGCCGACTATAAGTTTAAGCTTTAGGCTACTCATGCACCTTGGTTGGATACCTTAAGTGGCCGAATTATAGGATCTATGTAACAAATTGGCATCACTAGCAAGATTTGCAGGTAAATAACTTATTCGCCTCCAATACCGGCCAAAGAGTCATCATCTCTGTTTCTCGTTGATCAGCTATATGCTGTGGGCATTGGTTATTGATTGATTGATAGTCAAAGCTTAAGACATCTCAACGAGATATATCAAGCCAACACACTGAAAAATCCCAATTAACCTCAGGTTTTGGAAGTTAGTCATTACGGTATAATGTCTAAGTTATTAGCTAAATATGTTATTCGCAGTTCAGACTTGTAGCCAAGACCTTAGATTAGCAGAGAAAACTTTGTAACTTAACGTTATAGTGTTGAGGGTGCTGATGATATGGAACGATGACTTCATCAATCGTTCCTATACCACCCCTGATGTACAAAGTAACCAAGGTAAACCGAGGCAGCAATAGGTTGCGGTGTGAGACGACTGAATTGTAGGTTCTTATACAAGCTCTTGCGAGGTGTTTTGTTCTTCTTGGTTGGCGTCAGCCCTCAAGGGAGGATCCCCTTATCTATCCCCGAGAACTAGCGTTAGTGCAATCTTAACCATCCTGTCCTAGCTGTGGAGTTCGAACGAATGAATGAATTTTGTTATTATTAGCTACCAACGCGTAATCTAGGGTCCCGCCGCACAAGTAGATCATAATATAGAAACGGAATCTGTTCAAGATAGCCCGGCCATGTCTTGGGAGACGGGATTCCTCTTCCGCCCTTTTGAATCCTTAGATAGTTCCCACTACCTAGTTATCCCTTCTTCCACAAAGTCCACCGCCCCAGCATATAACCTCAAATCATTACCTCCCCGCGATCGAAAGACTAAAAACCTCCAAGACCACGCACGAAAATCGATACATCGTCCTTTCGAAGATGTCGAGCACAGCACATTGCACGGGACTCGGCCTAACATGCCCTGTCGAAGTCACAACATACGGCTGCGCGCCAGTCCTAGGCACAAATGCCACCCTCCTTAATGTATTCACCCTTTGCGGCATCATACAGTTAGTGGTTGGTACCTGGAAGCGAATCTACTCCTACTCTTTCGCCGTCTGTTTCGGATGCGTCTTGGAGGCAGTTGGATATGCGGGGAGGCTAGTGATGCATCACCCTTTTGTGCCCAACTAGGCTTGCATAATTGCTCCCCCCCTGCTCGAGGCAACGGGTATAGGATTTCTATCTCTGTATTATATTAAAATATGTACTAAATAGCATCTTCTTAATAGCTCTATCCTGCAAGAACTCAGAAAAGATAGACAATACTACTTAGTTTATCTGGGATCTTCTTGTGACGCAGGTGAATTGCAATGAAGTGACTCTTGACTTGACTGAGATTAGTTTGGACAGTTACAAAAGGAATGCAGATATAATAGAAGTAGTGTATTTAGCGCCAAGAAACCCTTATTCTACTAAAAGTTCAGTAAATACAGTTAAAATTACTTTAATCACCAAGCAATAGGGTCAGCAAATCTAACTTTCTTTGTGGTCCTTGACTTGTTCACTACCCATCCATTCTTCACTAGTCCTCGGGCCGATTTCCTGGCAAATTCGGCTTTTTTCTTCTCAAAATCAAGTTGGGCTTGAGTAGGTGGACCAGGTTTGGGTGGATTGCTCATGGGCCTATTCCAGGCCGGATCCTGTCTCGGGGGAGTTGCTCGAAGAGTATGCCCGTGTTTGAAATGTTTGGTTGGCCGCATAGAGTACCCACGCTTGAAATGTTCTGTTTGACGTCGTGGAATCTCGGGCTTGGATCTTCCGCAACACATCTTGAAAGCTCTGTTGGAATGTCTGAGATGTAATGTTGTGTGGCTGGGTGCCTTAGGAGGAACGTTGAGACAGCAGAGTTGAGTGAGCTGATGAGTAGGAGCTGACAGAAAGTGTTGGTGCGTTTGGAGTTCAAGATAGGCTGATCCTAGATAGGGTAGGAGTAAATCTCCGTGATATATGTGTGCAGTGAAAACAGAAGACAGAGCCAGAGTTTAAGTCAGTGTCAATGTCTGTGTTTGTTTAGGTACCCAAGGCTGAGAGTGGAGTGTATTTGAGTATCCGGGACGCGAACCTTAAATAAAAGAGCTGAGTGATCCTGACCTGGCAGATTCGAGCTGAGTCTTGGAGTGTATGCAAAGGAGGAAAAGAGAAGCCAAGGGACAAGGAGAAAGGAGGTTTCCTTATAATTTAAAAGGGATCTGACATAATCTGGGGAAGTTTAAACTTGACTTGCAAAAAGGTGCCATGTTCCTCGAGCCTCGCTTGACCTTGCATTTGCAAGCATGACATGCTGTTTGTGAGCACGAAGCGAATCATGATTTGGCAGCAATCACATTACAGGCTATGAAAGCACTCTAAAGAAAGTAAGCATTCGAGCTGCATCACTTTGGTAGGTTGAATCTGAGAGATCCAATCTTTATCGTTCTGGAAACTTCCTGCTCAAGACGCAAAGCCATTTTCATTTGTCCCCTTGATATTGTTGAACTTAGCTACGCCAGGTGATTGGTACATAACACTAACAAGCTCGCCGAGATTTAGGTCTCGAACTCTAGCATTCTCATGGCACTTGCAATTGATCTGATGGCTGCTGCCGACTTTCACGCTGACACGAGAGTTTTCTTCCTGCATCATCTGGGCCATTACCATTGGAAGGTGGAAGAAAATTTATTTCTTACATACAGCCTATGGAAAGGCATCTGAATCCGTGTCCAAACATTATAGTCGAGGCGATCAATCCGTTGGTCGATTTGAGCCGAGTTTCATCGCCACCTGAGATTGCGGGACCCAATTAGAAAGTTCAGGAACGGAAGGAAGCCTTAGTGCAAATCTCTTACAATGACAGCCTGTCCTCAGGGAGCAAGAAAACATCAGACATCAATATAGGGCGTCAAGATAAACTCTACAAAAGGTATACTCAAC
The DNA here is from genome assembly GCA_012932015.1 of Fusarium acutatum. Lineage (NCBI taxonomy): Eukaryota > Fungi > Ascomycota > Sordariomycetes > Hypocreales > Nectriaceae > Fusarium > Fusarium acutatum. The sequence goes on from JAADJF010000008.1 coordinate 85,957, forward strand.
TTAGCAAAGAGTCCCCAATTTTAGAGTAGAATTACATAAGTATTTTCATCGCTTAGGGTCAAGGTCCTGGGTTTTCTTTCCTCCCCTAGGCTCTAAGTTCTCTCTGCTGATTTAAGCTCTCAGCCACAAGTCTCAACTGCAAATAACACATCTAGCTTAAATCAGTAAGAGTGAGGTCTTGGTCGTCTCGACGAGTAAACTGACTCTGGCGGATTGAGTCACAGCACAACTTCAAGGCGAGACGTATCATCTGAGAAGCATAGGTATGTTCAAATAAACCTTACATTCTCCCTCTTTTTTTAATTGGACCTGTACCTCCTTCTCAGCATATTGGGAGTCAGAATTATTATCAGACGCGACCATTTCATTTATGCTTCAAGAAATCGGTATTTTCTCTCAATGCGAGCTTCCACTGGGCTTCGCAAGGCTGGTACTTATGGTGCTAGACGGTGAGATGAATTTCCTTGCCTGCTGCCTGGGGTGGTGATACTCTTTAACAGTGAACGAATCAAACTCCTCAAGGCCATCATTATGTGTTTCTAGTTCTTTTTTCCCACACGCGTTGGCTTCCTCCCCTCGCTCATTCTCTGCAGTCAACATGCCTTTGACTCTCTTATGCATAGCTGCCTTTGTAGCGAGCCGTGTTCTTCACGCAGTTCAAGTCAGTGAAACCCTTCGTGGGAGGGCAGAGTAAACATGTCTCATATCCTTAGAGCCACCGCGTCTGTTGGGTCCGTCACTCGAGGCCTCCCGTCTGCGGCGAGTGCCGGGCATGAGATCACTGCTACTGCTACTACCACGAAAGCCACTCCCGCCGGGCTCTCGAGTACTGTCGCGACGTGAAATCTAAATGGCAGAAGCGGAAACCAGTGCCCGGCCACCTCAAGCGCAGAGCCCATCAGCTTAGTGTCCGTTGCTACCACCACGGCTGCTTAAACCACCAAAAGCGCGTCACCTTTTGGACCTGTCCATACATTTGGCATTGTCTGAAAAGACGCCTAAGTCGATGGCTAATATCTCCTCCGATATCAATCAGCCCCCTTTACGCTGATACTCGACTCTGGGCTGACATCCCTGAGGCCAATCAAAACAAGTCATTAGCAATAACAACAAGTCCTAAACTAAACAGGCATAACTTTAGGATAATCGACAATAAAGTTAGGAGATTTTAGGGTTATCTAATCTGACTGCTGCACTGGAGTCAATGGTCATACAGGAAGGAAACCTTAGGCAAACCCCTCTTCCTGCCAGTACCAGACTGTCGCATCCACTCTGATACCAAATATTCGACTGACTAGAAGTTGTGAAGGTAGTCGCCAAAGATGAACCTGAGCATCTCCATGTCAATGCTGGGAATGAACCCTCCCCCGAACTTGAGGGCATCGTTGCCAAGCTTGGATATAAGTCCAAACATGAAGCGCCACTAAAACAGGTCAGTACATTTGCCCTGAAATTACGTGGTTTGATCGGCGTACCTGGTAGGCATTGTTCATCCTGTCATGGTAGACCAGCCAGCGTTTAGTCTTCTCCTTGTTCTGGCCATACTGAAAAGAGCTATCCACAATCACCATCAGTTCATCTCCATCTACCTTCTTGCTCTTGAGAGAGTCGACATAGGTCGTCTGTATAAATATCACACTCTCCTCATTGTCTGGCGTATGGTCAGCATGGCGAGTGCATGAAGCAAGATATGGTATTCGCACCCTGATCTCTATTGAAGAAAGGTACTGCGTAGTATTGGGCCGATTTTGCGCGGAAGCTTTGTTGCCATTCAACCTTGACCTCAGTCGTGGTAAGCTGGTCAGCCGGGATAAAGATTTTGTGTCCCGTTTCGACGACCATTTTGATAAATACGCAACGTGATGTCGAAACCTTTGGTATTTTAGGATTACGGAGATTGATAAGCGTGAGAAATGAGGTATTGTTCTAGTCTACCGTGGGGAATAGGCAGAGTTTATGTAGAATTTGTTTGTAATGTCTTAGCTGCGAATCAGCAGATAATGAGGGGCGAAATATCCCCCCCTTGAGCTAATTGTCTTCGCTGGCTCATAATTGTGACTTGAATACAGTACTGCATGCGAATCAGCATCTCGTGAGTGAGGCCGTGGCTGTCTGACGACATTGAGAATTTGGTGTCGATTCCAATGTCTCAGCCGGATTGAAGTTCGGCGGCCTGGGCAGGCCACTCCACATGATGTGGCTTAGTTGAGGTGCGACATTGATCGAAACCCTCGAATGAGAATTTAGAACTTCCTGACATGTTAAGGTCGGTTGGTATTCAAACGCTGAGTAGCTGTGGCAACGGATGAACATCAGTTGTTACCAAAGTAGCCATGAACCAACTCATGAAACGACAGTCATTTTTACAATCATCCGAACTACCACCGGAAACTTCTACGCTACCCGGTCATTGGGGTTTTTGCAGCAGCTTGGTCCAGATCTGGAAATCATCATTAAATCTGAGTCATGTTGCCAATATCACATACTTTCTAGGCTAGCATTCCGGTGCGGTGACCATAGATGAGTACAAGTAGCCAAGATTAGAAACTGAAGGTCAGCTGAGCCAAAGCAACCTAGACTCTCAGGCAGTCCAAATTTGGATAGTTAGGCCCGTTTCCTGGCATTAGGCTGTGGTGGTTTTGGTCTTGCTGAACCTCCAAGGCTTGATCTTCCTCTCGAAAAGTTCATCGACCTCAGCCGCAGTGCGTCTAGAACATGTTAGTATATAGTGTTCAATCTAGTGTTTAAAATTCTGTTACTTACCCTGACGTGTCGGGAAGTAGAAGCCATGTGCCAATAAGGAAGGGCAGTCCGACACCAGCATAGAACCAGCCTGTCTTGAAGCCCCAGTTCCACTTGTTGGCATTGACCATGTAAGGAGTGAGCACATTCATGACGACTCCAGCGACGCAAGTGCAGGCAGCTCCAAATCCAGCTGTATAGGGCCGAAGACGCAGAGAAGAGATCTCAGCTATGAAGCCCCATCCAGCAGCACCGTTGGAGATCATTCCAACATCTGAAGACTGTTAGTATCATAGGGCGACCATCAGATAGAGGAAGAGACTTACTCCAAAAGCATACAAACAAGACAAAAATGTTTGAAGTCGCGGTTGTTCTGGGGATCAAACCAAGGATTCCAATGACTACACAGGATGTCCACGAAAGGGTCGTGGCGTAGCATGAGATACGGCGTCGTCCAATCTTGTCAGCTACTAAAACGACGATCAATAGCGTTGTGATATTGATGGAAGACATGATACATTTAATTGTGAAAGGGTCAGCCAGCCCGGCCTGTTGAAAGAAGTAGGTTCCAAAGGTCGCAAAAAGGGTGAGACCAATAAATTGCTGTGTCAGGTTCGGCCACAGCGAGATGACAGTTCGAAGACCATCGATTCCACGAAAGATGGCATACCAGTGCTCCTTCTTCTGCTCAGCTGCGACCTCCCTCTCATGTTCAAACGTCTGAACGATAATCTGATACTGATGCTCTTCATCATAGTCGACGACGCCGCGGTTCAGCCTGAGAAGCTGCTTCTTCGCACGATCTGCGTTACCGCGACTGACGCACCAGGCAGGTGACTCTGGGAGGAAGACGTAGATGATGCACATGATACTGATCTGTGCCCATTGGGTATAGATTGGTGTGAGCCAAACGTTGGGGTTCTTGCGGTTCAGCAACTGCAGGGCGATATAGGCGAAGAAGGACCCGATAGTCCACCAGAGACTGTAGCACATGAGAAGGCCTCCACGGATACGAGTAGGTGCACACTCAGAGATATAGACTGGCAAAGTCGATTGGAGACAGCCAACTCCAATACCAGCAAGGAGTTTAGCGGCAAGCCAAACTGGCCAAGTCCTGGCTAAGGTCTCGCACAAGACACTGCTGACAAGGATAGTCCAGTAGGTCCACATGGCAGTCTTGCGGCCATATCTGTCGGACAGGAAGGGAATCGTCAACATGCCGATGATTTGACCGACAGACATGATAGAACTCCAGCCAGCTAGGATAGGAGCAGTGAGGTATTCGTCTCCGTCGGCGTTAGTCGCAGTCGCGAATTGATGGACGAAGCCCTTGTTGGCGATGATACTGCCGTTGATACTGGCTCAGATTAGTACAAGATGCCTATGTAGTTATGAGAGATGAAAGAAACGTACCCGATTTGATATCCATCGGTAGCGGCGCTAAAAGCAGCTGCGAAGCAATACGCCGTAGCAACTTTGAAGACTTTGACGGTTTGCCACAAGCTTAGGGACTCGTATCCCGAAGAAAGCTGCCCTGCTTGGACTTTGACTTCGGACGCTTTGAAAGCTTGTTCGACGTGGAATTCGCCGACCTCGTCATCGAGCTTGGAGGTATCAACTTCTTGTTTGGACTTGACGGAAGACATCTTGACTGTTGTTGATGAATGGCGAGGATGGATGAGTGATGTAGATCAACAGACTGTCGGGTGCATGCCTTTAAGTAGGTGTTCTCGTCTGATCCGACAGTATGGATCTAATTTTTTTTCCCCATGGGGATGTCGTAAGGGTTTTGCACAAGATGTCGGGGAGGAATACCGGGGGCGGAGGTCAGTGTCACGGTCTGGAGTCTGTTCCTTGAGTCTCGTGGCAGCTGATAGAACGATGTGGGGGATAGGTAGCCTCAGTAAGATCACGGTCATGAAAGATACTGCATCTCCGGTTAATACTTTAGCCTTCCATATCAGTGAAACTATTGGTGATGCAAAGGCTCCAATGAACTCTTCATGGTTGCAACGTTTTTCTTACTGGATCTTGCCACGAAACTAGTGCAAAATTATTGAAGCGCTTGCTCAGTGGCGGCTCTAGACTTCTGATGTGGTCAATATGGGACTAACTTCGGGGAGGCTCCCCGCGACCTGTCGTCTCATTGGGCTCTGTTGATTGGCTGAGGAGGTTCCAGTAGATCGGGGAGCCTCCGCGACCACCAATCAGATTAAGGTAATTGATGGGGTCATAACTCGATTTCTAGAGTCATGACAGTGACATTTTTATCGATCTCGGTTCATCTTGGAGCGAGAATCACTATTTTTGGGATTTTTCAATTATTGGTCGTTACCTGGGACGACTATCCTCATACTCTTCTTTTAGTTGCGCTTGCTGTGTAACATCTTCTCCTGACGACATGCTCCAGGAACCAAGCAGTTCCAAGCCCACAGTCACCATGCCTCAGACCTTTGAGCATATCGTGGACGACTTACTCCCCAAACTTCATCAATGCATCCGACTTCCCCAGAGGATAATCAGATTCGAGAAAGCCAGCCCTTCATTCTTCGGCGTCGAGGCTCGCACTGTTGACCATGACATCAACGACCTATCCTCCCTATCCTGGGGAAAGGGATCTGACTTCATCCTCGATTTTGGTCTTCACATGGTCGGATTTCTCTCGTTCAACTTGGGCTACGTTGGGCAAAACATGGACGCTCCATGTCGACTGCGTCTCACCTTTGGCGAGTCGCCGCTTGATGTGACGATGGATATGAACGATGTGAATACCTGGATCAGCACAGCTTGGCTTCCCGATGAGATCATCAATATCGACATATGTCCTCAAACAATAAGCCTCCCGCGCCGATACTCATTCCGATACCTACGTGTACAGGTCATTGATACCTCCCCCAAGTTCAAGGTATCGTTCTCAAAGATACAATGCGAGTCAATCAGCGCCGTCTGTCAAGACCATCGGATCGAAGCCGTTGAGTTCCCAGATCCTCTTCTCCAAGACATCGACCACGTTTGTATCTCCACACTACGGGACTGCATGCAAAATGTATTCGAAGATGGCCCAAGACGAGACAGAAGGCTGTGGATTGGGGACCTCCGCCTACAAGCGCTAGCAAACTACAGCACGTTTCGGGACTTTAATCTCGTCAAGAGGTGCCTTTTCCAGTTTGCAGCGGTCCGAAATGAGGACGGCTCATTGCCAGCCTGTATCTTCGAAAAGCCCAGATTGACGGCTTCGACAGACTACATCGCCGACTACGATGCTCTCTTTGCCGCTATTGTGTATGACTATGCTGAGGCTTCTGGGGACACGGAAACCGGGCATCTTCTTTGGGAGGTTGTTCTCGACTGCTCAAAGCGATTGATGCGCAACCTCAATCCCACCTCCTATGTCCTCGAGGCGGAACGCAGCAAGCACTATATCTTTCTCGACTGGGCAAAGGGTCTGGATAAGAGTGCGGGAGCACATGGCGTGCTCCTTTATTGTCTAAAGATTACGAATAAGCTCGCTGCACGACTGGATAAGGAGCCTCCATACAACGAACTGATACGTAAAATGACAGATGCTGCAAAGTCATTCCTGAAGGATGGTATCTTTGTGTCTGGAGAATCTCAGCAGATCAGCTACGCCTCCGCCGCGTGGCTTGTTCTATGCGAAGCCTTCCCTCCAGAAGTCGCCTGCAAAGCTCTCCTCGCCACGCTTGCACATCCAGAAGCTGTGAAGCCACTCACGCCTTACCTATGGCACCACGTTTGCGACGCTCTCGCGATGGTCGGATGCTATGAAGAATGTGTTGATCTTATTAAATCTTACTGGGGCGGTATGGTGGAGGCAGGGACAGACACGTTCTGGGAATGTTATGATGCGCAGGATTTTATGGTGAGTCCGTATGGGGATGTACGGAATAACAGTTGGTGCCATGCTTGGAGCTGTACGCCGACATATCTGCTGAGGACAACGCTGCGGGAGACGGTCAAGGCGAGAGGATTGGGTAAGGTCACGATGGATGAGCTAGACCAAAGGTGGATTAAGAGGTCTTTGGGTGACCCTGTAGAATAATATCTCGCAATCTGGAACTCAACATTGCGCTTGTTGTAAATTGTCAGTGATTTGTCACTGATGTTAAGTGATCCGAATCGGGCTTGAAAGAATCTTCGTGTGACATGCCCATTATTTTCTAAATCAAGAAAGCCTCGTGAGTAATGATGAGTAACTAGAGAGTCTTCCTGCATAGCTCAATAAAGACAGGTAATAAGTAATCGCGAATTTCCAAGGAAAGCGTTGGATCAAGTATCTCCACGGACATCTCAACTCGGGATATCTAGGGTAGGCAATTTCTCGGTAAGAAATGAATGACATCCACTAACTTAAACTTCCAGCGCTAGGCCGCACTGGGCTAGCATGCCCCAGCTTTTCACTCCGCTAGTTTTATTCATAAACCCTGCACATGGTCGGGGAGCATCCGAGCCTTCTACTCTGCTTGTTACCCTCTCATCTTTCCCCCACGATGCAGTCCCAATCTCCCACTCAAAATGATGCTTCATCAGAGACCATCCGACCGAAAAAACGAGCTCGTACCGATCCACAGCTGAATGGAACAGGCAGAGACCGATCCTCAGGCGCCCAGCCAACCCGAAGACGTGTTGCCGTAGCATGTAAAGTGTGTCGCTCCAGGAAGACGAAGTGCGACAGTCGCTGGCCTATCTGCAGCTACTGTGAAAGGAGCAACTCGGAGTGTCGGTACGACACTGTTGATTCGGCAGATCGGCCTTTGTACGTCTTCGTTTCCTTTTCTTGACTCCATGAACTGACCAAGATCTCTTACGACTGAAGAAGTCATGATTTGGGCATGCAGATTTTGCAGGCCGTCCAAAATTTGGCTCAAGATGTAAAGGAGCAACGTTCATCGGGCGTAGCCGAAACACCTTCTCATACCCACCAGTCAACAAGGCACCGTGAAGCTGACACCTTGGTCAACTTAACCGCTACACCGCAGTCCATCTCAGCTCCCGAGGCTCACGTCGAAAGATTCTCCGAAGGCCTCGACAGCATCTTGACATGGAACGTGTTCCCTTCAGATATCGACCCTATCCCCGTCGACAATGGGAGCCTGATGGCCATGCCCGACGAGCTCCCCCCAATAAGTTTCCCAGAGCTAAAGAGGTTGCAGAAATGCTATCTCAGTACTGTCCACAGCGTCAATCCTATTCTAGACGTCACAGTTCTCGACCAGTATGTTACGAAAGTCTCGGAAAATGGCTTGGATTGGACGACGCAGACATGTCTTGTTGCCCTTGTATGTGCAATCGGCGCATTGTGTCAGGACCCGCATGTCGAAACACCGAAGAGCCATAATAGTTGGGATCTTGAGCATACTGCAGATATTGCTTATAGATATTGGAGCGTCGCGTGTAAAAGGCTTGGGCGGGCCATGAGTCACAATACATTGGAATCAGCCCAGTGTTTGTGTTTAGCAGGGTAAGACTCTTTGGTGAAGAGGATATACCTCTTGTAGTTCTCGCATCTATACGGAGGCAAGCTTACTGACATAAGTTGCAGAATCTGGTTCATGTGCAATTTACAACCACTCGAGGCCTGGAGGTATTTCACCATGGCGGGAAATTCCTGCTATTCTGCAATATGGGCTAGGTAAGACATACACAGACGATCAACGATGATGTCAACACTCATACAGCTCATAGGGAACCCACTATACCTGCTGGGCCACAGAATTCTCCTTCCAGCCCACAAGCAATCAAGCAAAGCATTTTCTACACCGCATACAAATCAGAAGTGTACGTGAGAAGCTGTGTCTGTATGTCCTATTACTGACATAGGTGGTCGCACATAGCGAGATTCGTTACGAGATACCCAGCCTGCCTGGCTCAATGCTGGAACACATCGAGGATCGCCTCACGTTTCCGTCCCCGCCAGCAGCGAATTGCCTGTTCGACGAGACTATAGCTTGGTATTACTTCCTCGCAGACATCGCTGCCAGGCATTTGATAAACCGCATCGTCGACTCCAAGGTCGAGATCTCTGCGTGCCCCAGTGAAGTGCAAGCCAGGTCTTTACTCCGATCACACGAGGTTTTCGGCTCACAGCTGCAAGACTGGTATCTGTCCCTACCGCCAGAGATATCGTTTCCTCCACCAGATTCAACTATCTCCCCGGAGTCGAATATCTATAAGAGAATACTTCGTTCGCGGTATCTTTTTATCAAGGAGCTTCTGTGTCGGCCGTTTGTACGACTATGTCTTAACTACGATCTTGAACTCCCCAGCGCTCTGGATGATGAGATACGCAGTATAGCCTCCATGGGATTGCAGTATTGTTCCTGGAGACTAAAGGCTGTGGATCGAATGAATAAGCTTGATCATGGACTCTGGATATGGATTCGTAATAGTACAGCTTGTTCCATGATACTCATTGGTGCTGCTCGGAGCCTCCAGTTCCAGTCCGCAACTGCATCTGGGCGACTGGTTCTTCCTCAAGATTGGCGTGAGACTGTTGTTGGTTTCTTGCATGGACTTGAAGAGTATTCCCACGAAACGAGAGGTGGAGTAGCTTCATGCTATCGACTTGTGGCATGGGGTCTTGACTGGTTTCAGCCAAGCTCACAAGATATCATTTAAGAGTTATAATAGACCTTATAGTACTTCATTCTTGTAACATTAGGCATCTTAGCCTAGCTGATACTTTGCTCCTGTTCTTAGGCGTTCCCCATATTTGTAGGATATAACAATCATAGTAATCATGGCTAACGATACACCCGCAAGCAGTGTATTCCCCCATCCCTGGCCGATGGCATCAAACATCTTTGGACCAGCAAGAGGTAAAAGCGCACCTCCAATACTCCTCAGTACAGTATTCGCCGCAGTAGCACTAGCAGCATAAGTCGGGAAAGCGTCTACCAGATAAGTGCTCACAGATGTAAACACTGTGATCATCCCAAACCCAATCATAAACGTGCCCATGACAGGCACAAACCAAAATACTCCATACTCTGTTGTCCATCCGTATACCAAAAGCCCGGTTGGAATTATGGCGCTGCACGGTATCATGAGGGGGAGGCGGTACTCGGGTTTGAGTTCACCGCCTCGGGCCATTCTTCTCAGAATTGGATCTGACACCATGCCGAAGAGTACAAGTCCCACAATCTGACCGCATCCGAAGCCGAGATAGATAAGGCCGACGTTTGTGACTATGCCATATTTCGTTCGGAAAGTTTCGGAGACCGTCGTGAATAGAAGATATAGAGTTCCATAGGCGATTGCGGTCAGGAATGAGAGGCCGAAGATAATCGGTGACAAAAAAAGCATCTTCAATGGGCGGGCCAGGCTTCTCTTGATGAGTTGCCTGCGTGGTGTGGTGGGCGATAAGCCTTCAGTGTCACGCTCCGTTCGTAGTGTCTTGAGTTTCTTTCTCTGAAGGGTTGGAGGATGCGTCTCTTTTTGGACGACGGCGCAGACAAGAAGCACAGCTCCAGTCTGTAACAACATATCAGTACACCCGGATATAAAACCATCAAGAACGAATTCCCCTACCATTATGATAAGCAGCCAAAAGTTCCATCTCCATCCCAGACCTCGCGAGACATACGCACCAACAGCAGGCCCAAGGCTCGGGCCCAGCAAAACAGGCATATTCCAAATAGCCATAGCTCGACCACGCTCCTTCTGAGAGAAACAGTCTGCAACGCTCGCAGGTCCAATAGTCAAAGGACACGCGCCCGCCAAGCCGGTTAGGAGACGGAAGATTATAAGCATAGGCATGTTGATCGACAGAGCGCATGCTATGTTTGTAAGTAGGAAAGTGACCATGCAGATGCGGTATATGGGGAGTCGGCCGTAGATCTCGCTGAGCGGGGCGAGGAAGAGAGGACCGAAGGCGTAGCCGAGGAGGTAGATTGATACCATGAATGAACCTATGTTGGGATTCGTTTCGTGCATTTCGTCCATGATGGGCTGGATTGCTGGTGCGATCATGGATGATGCAAAGGGGCTGTTGTGATGGGCATGCGTCAACGAACTGGAGTAGACTGGAGCGCTTTAATGAGAGCACGTACGTTAAGAGTGTCAGAATAGATACGATCATGATATTAGTCCATTTTTTGGATTTTGGCCAGTTCAATGGTCTGTCTGGGTCATTTGGACCATCCGGATCGAGGTAATGACTGAGAGTCTGAGACGAGCCCTCGCGTTTATCATTTTCTGCCATGGTTGATGTAGGAGGGGGTGTATCCTGCGAGGTTGATTCGATGTCGTTGGCCATGTCAACATAGAGCGTGATGTAGATGGTCAGGGCATAGGCAATGGTAGTCGATGGATAAGAGTTATATATATATAATCACTCACTGATATCAATCGGTTCTTCAACAGCCCTTGGAAGCAAGCTAAATCAGGGATATGGATGAAATAAAAAGGCGAGGCCGTTTACTTTAGATGCGTCCATAGAATCGCCGTCGGAATCATGGTGTTTAAACCCGTCGGCGGAGCTCCCCGATATAGACCCACTCAGGTACTGTTACGCCACCTGTCAGCAGGTTGCATACGCTAACAAGGGTTATCCCAGAACCGAGGCTGAATGTCGTGTAGCTTTCCGGAGTGCTCCCCTAGTGGCTCGTTTCTACGATGTTAGAAGTTGAGAGCTTATAGGATCAAGTCACTCGCCATGACCCTTGCGAGTATCTCCTGGTATTCTGAAGAATAAGAGTAACTGATAAACACAATTTAATGCCAGTCTGAGATTCAAGATCAAAGAATGAATGCTTCCATGTGCTGAGAGCTCAGCCAATGTGACGGCTTGTATGAATTCCTTCTCACATTATTTAATATACTCCTCAAAGCCCAGTCCATCTAGTGGTTGCCTCCACATGCAGATCCCCCTCAAGCAAAATCCTGTTACTGCTCGATCCAACCAGTACTCTGTACACACCTCTCTCACTCACCCAGCAATGTACTTCTTCATCCCAAAATGAGGTAGTGAATTTATCCAAAGGAATCTCCACTCTCTTCATCTCACCAGGTTGTAGGTGTGTTTTCTTGAAACCCTTCAGCTCTTTTCTAGGTCTTTGAATAGAAGACGTAGCCTCGTTAGCAGCGATGTAAAGCTGAGATACTTCTGCTCCAGCCACGAAACCAGAGTTGGTAATCTCGAAGCTCACGTGTGAGGATTCCACATGCAGCTTGTCGTAGGTAAACGTGGTATAAGATAGACCGTGGCTGCGAATATCATGTTAGTCTGTCCTAAGCAAAGTTTTGTCCTGTTCACTCACCCAAAAGGATAAAGCACGTCGCGCTCGACCTTTTCATAGTACCGATATCCAACATAAATATCTTCACCATAGATAACACGACCCCTTTCACTACCAAAGTTCAGAAACGTGGGCGTGTCTTGTATGCGGCGTGGAAATGAAAGCGGGAGTTTCCCACTCGGGCAGGTTGTGCCAAACAAAACATCAGCAATGCCGTTTCCAGTCTCGTTTCCAGCTAACCAAGCATGTACGTGTGTCTTTGCACTTTCGGCCCAGAGCATATTGAAAGGAGTACCGCTCTGCGTCACGACGATGGCGTTTGGAACCGCTGCTAATACGGCTGATGCAAGCCGAGGAAGCGATCCAGGAAGATCCATGTGAGGCCTATCGAAGCCCTCAGATTCTTGATCCTTCGTCATCCCGACGCATAGAATGGTCACATCTGACTGTAGCGCTGCAGAGACGGCTTTCTGGATTCCGACCTCAGGGTCAACTGCACTCGCTAGACCAACTCTTCCAGCTCCACCGCCAAAATTGACCACGCCTGGTTTGACGAGCTTGGAAGATGGTGCGCTCTCATACTCGACTGTGATGCGATACTTCCGGCCTTGGACAAGATGCATCTGAGCCTTTTCCTCAACGGTCCCTTTGCCGAAGAAGAATGTCCCGCCCCGCTGGACGAGACTATTGTCGATCAAAAGCTGACCATCGACGAAGAGTCGCGCAGAGCCATATACTGCGAGCCCAAACTCAAAAAGTCCTGATTCTTGAATGGTAAGATCTCCTTCTACAGTTGCGTAGAAGAGCTTGTCTAGTTTCGGATGCGAGTAGCCCATAAGTTGCCAAGATGAGTCGGGCAGATGGCTCTCGTCAACGATCTCACGGTCAAGTACACTGGGCGCCTGACTGTAGAAGCGTATTCGCATACCTGGTGAACCCTCTTGGGTAGTGATCATATCCTCCTGTAGGAGAGGATTCCACCCACTTGCCGAAGCACCAATTTCGTATCGTACCTCGACATCAGGCGGTAGTTGGGCTACAATCCCCTCGTACGGAGAAACAGTGTAGTAAGGCTGGAGGTAAGCAGAACCGCCTCCACAGAACGAAGTGGTCTTCAAATTCGGTCCTATCAAAGCAATACTTTTGAAGGGTCGTTTGAGGGGAAGTTGGTTACCTTCATTCTTTAGTAAGACAACGCTGTCACCGGCGAGCTTTCGGTTGAGCTGCCTGTCTTCAGGAAAATTGCGTCCACCTTCTTCGGCCGCAACAGGAGTATTTGTGCATCTTTGGACGAACTCGAGGACGTTTCGGGCTCGAGTGTCTATCGTTGATCGGGATACCTTTCGGGTTGATACAGCAAGGTCGAGAAGTAAGCCCCGTTGCCTCGTTGGTCCTGGCATCTCGAGATCCAGTCCTGCATTGACGGCTTCGGTAGTAGAATAGGTTCCGAACCTGAAACGAGAAAATTAATGTTAGAATCGGCTATATCTAGAGGAGGCGGGCTTTGCTGCGTACCAATCGCTCATGATAAGGCCCTTCCACTGCCACTCCTCGCGGAGCAAAGAGTCAAGGAAATCCCGGTTTTCCGAAACGTGTTTGCCATTGACTTTATTATAACAAGCCATGACACCGCCCGGCGCCGCATCACTAAGCGCAATCTGGAAAGGAAGCATATGAATCTCCCTCAACGCGCGCTCACTAGCAACAACATTGACGCCAACCCTCTCATGTTCCTGATCATTCGCCAGCCAGTGCTTAATAACCGACACAACGCCCGTAGACTGTACGCCTTTGATGTAAGCAGCAGCTAGCTTGCCTGTCGCATAAGGGTCTTCTGCCATTGACTCGAAGCCACGGCCACCGAGAGGAGAGCGCTGGATGCACACGGTAGGACCGAGCCAGCAATGGGCGCCCTTTGCTATACACTCGTCACCTATGAGTGTGCCTGCTTTGTATAGGAGGTCCTGATCCCAGGTGGCTGCCAGACCGGTACCGCAGGGCAAGCAAGCTGCAGGTACGCCGTCGACGAATTTGGTTCCTCGCACACCATTTGGTCCATCGCTGACACGCACGGATGGAACGTTGAATGCTGGGAGGGGGTTCGTGTGCCAAAAGTCTCGGCCTGAGGAAAATACGAGGCAAGTTAGCAAGTACTGTCTCGAGTCGTCTAGGGCCGGGGAAGAGAATGTTAGACTGTTACTCACCAGAGAGCAGAGATATTTTGTCAGAGACAGATGCGTTTTGGATGACATGTTCGACATCAAAACCGTTAGGCGCGTCATCATGGGTCATTCTTTTCAAAACCATGGCTGTATAAAGATTTGCGTGTTGGGACGATAGAATAACTAAAGGATAAACAATGCCCAAAACGGGCTAAGGCAGTTAGTTACTGAACTTATATATCCTGTGAAGGATAAACCTTAATGGGATAATGCGTGCAAGACCTCGGGGATGACCCCGATGGAGTCGAGTCAGTGGGGAACTATCGGGGAGTCTCCCCGATCAGCCAAGAGACATATGGTAAACATGATTAACCGAGAAAAGACCCTCGCACTACCCCTTCTAACAACTTTTTCAAGTTAGAACAACCCCCATTCGGCTCATCAAGATACTGCTGTACCGACGCTGCACCCCGCGCGACCGCACCCTTCCAAGTTTCAGGCAGCGTCACACTCTGCACAAGACGAATAGCTTCATCCTCCTTTGCCAGACGCTGCGCCTTGTCAACAGATGCCAACACCAACGCAGCGCTTGTCGCCACTCGAATACCGTACCAAGTACCCTGATGCCGATGCCCCGCGACTTGATCGAGTTTCAAGATGCAGAACCGTACACATTGCGATGCGTACGAGCTGATTATGCCATGTAGCGAAGCGTCCATCTCGTCTGCCAACTGGTCCACGCAGAGTCTTATGAAAGGTCGTGAAACTAACTCGCAGAGGGATATGTACCTGTGCCGCAGAATAAAGACCATGGGGTCGGCAACAGAATCCGCCGTGTAGCCTTGAGGAGTGTCGAAGTGGAAGATGGGCGGGAGTGATGAGTGCCAGTCTGATATTTGCGACTGCATCATCTCGGCCTGAGAAATCATGCGGCGCACGTGTCTCTCACTAGGAGCCTCGGGCGCTTCAGAGTTCATCTGCGCAAGGCGATTGATAACGTGTCGGGCGGCGATTTCGCTGAGGTAGTAGTACCAGCTTCGTTCCCTGTCGTTGGCATGAGGATGAGACCCGAAATCCGGAGGCTGGGGAAACGCCAGGGGCACATAGGCATTTTCGAGGATCGGTGGAGTCGGCAGTGGGAGTTCTAGCCTCAGCTCGCATTCAGACTTCCAGATTGTAAAGCACAGAGCCTGCATAAGGGTGAACTCGTTGGAGCATTCATCATGGCTCGACAGTTCCCCGTGTGTTAAGCTAAGGGTATGCCAGGCCGCACCGGCTAGATTGAAGTGCTTCCAGGCTTCGAGGGGCTCTAGGCGATGCATGTGCCATATTCCAGCGAGGCATAAGCACTGAACAGCCTGCACGGTGTTCTGAGCCGACACATAGCCAAGACGCTTCACAGCCACGCTCCAGAACTGCATCGATAGTTCTATCTCGGCCTTCTTTTCAGGCGTCACATCAGGGCTGCTGGACAGTTCTGTATGCGAGTCTGTTATGGCCGCGTTAGCACATACCAAAGCCACAAGGCATGCGCTGGTTGACCAGTCGAAACCGTGTTCAGCAACATGTATCATCATATGATGCAGCTCTTCAAGATCTATAATGGGATTCTTGGTGTGCAGAGCTTCGATGTACTTAGTCTCCAGCCATGCGAGCTGAGGATAGCTTGTGTCTGGAACAGGGTAATTGCCTAAACCCGAGGGAGTGTTATGGGCGAACAGACAGGAGTTTGGCCGATCTCCAGCGAATATCTTCCAGCTGAGTATCGACTCGACGCCCTGTGGTCGCACAACAACATTCTGCGGTACCACCCAGCTGTCAGAACTCGGCTGATGCACCGACGATGAGAGAGAGTCGTCGGTTTGCGCATGCGATGGGTGAGGCGAGTGCTGATTCTCGACTATTTGGGTCAAGTGGTGAATAGCCTGTAGGATCTCCGCTCCACTGACCGAGCTGCTTAAGTTAGTAAGACCAGGTCAAGAGAGACACTTGCACACATCACTCCTACCCTGTATCCTCGTCTGCTGGATAGACGCAGGCCAAACGGCGCTTGAGGCAGAAGCCACATGTTGGCCTCCGATTGTCGCATCTGGTCTTTCTGGTCCGGCACTTCTGACATGCCGTGACGCCCCGGGATTTGGGGAAGGGGAAGGGTACGGGAGCTGCCCCGGATGAGGAACCGTCCACCATTGCCATTGATTGCAGGCGACTGCGGCAGTATTGACGGTGGAGATGGGTAGGTAACTAGTGTTGAATGTGAGTGTAGGGTCGGGGAGGGCCGATTGTGATGATTTATCATCTTGGGGCCAGGGCTGGAAATTCATCGGAGTGGGGCCCCGACAGCGGCATTACAGCACACACAGCACAGTCATAGTAGGTTAGGTTAGTGAGTCTAGACCATTCACACTTGGTCTCCCTACCCACAGCTGAACTGTGTTCCCCTCCAACTAAGCTTGAATAATGCTAGATCTGGGGACTACAACATCGACCAATCCCCAGATTCTCGGACAGCCCATCTAACGTTAAACCCCATGGGGGACCCCAGTGATCCAATCATGACCCGGCCTCACCATCAAACTCTGCTCACCCACGAGGCACCTTGGCCGTCTCATGCCAACAACAAGAAGATCATTCTCACATAAATGCTTCGTGTCCGAATGACTATAAGTATGCGCTGACCAGCTTGCGATTTCTCAAGACTATAATAAGCCAGCACAATCATCACTACCTCCTCTGTCTCAACTGCATCGCCATACTTGCTCATCATGGGCTGTTTCAAGAATAAACCGGAGAACAAAGATACCGCAGAGAATACTGTCGGGCCTGAGCTCTTAAAGGTACCCTCTCATTATTTCTACTCCCTTGCTTCTACAACGTGACAAGTACTGACTGGCCCAAGGTCCTTCCACAGACAGAGCTTCCCTGGTATCGAACAAAGCATCTCGTTCTCCTTAATCTGATGCTTCTTATCCCTCTACTCAGTTCTTCGGCTGTAGGATACGACGGTGAGTTCTGTAGCCACTCGTCCATATATACGCCAACTAACAGCATCTCAGGGTCTATGATGAACGGTCTCCAGACACTCCCGCAGTGGCGAAACTTCTTCAACAACCCGCCCCCTCCCCTCCTCGGCGCCATCAACGCAGTCTACCCCGTCTGCAAGATTCTCGGCTTGGTGCCAGCAAGTACTATCTCGGACAGATTTGGACGAAAGGTGCCCATCTACATTGGCCTCGTGTCCCTTGTGGTTGGGCCGGCTATTCAAGCAGCGTCGATCAATCTTCCCATGTTTATCGTGTCAAGAGGTCTTATAGGCTTTGCTACTGTCTTTCCTCAGGTCGCGTGCCCAATTCTCGTTTCCGAGCTGTCCTACCCTACCCACCGGGGCAAGATGACTGCATTGTACAATACCTTCTTCTACTTTGGTGCTATCGCGGCTGCTTGGATCACCTATGGAACTTTCAAGATGCAGTCCACCTGGGCTTGGCGATGTCCCTCAGCTCTGCAGGCAGCTACTCCGTTTCTTCAACTTATGTTCATCTATTGGGTTCCAGAATCTCCTCGGTAAGTATCAGCCCCAGAACCATCTGCAGGCTACTAACAGATTTTCTTTACAGATGGCTCGTTGCCAATGGTAAAAAGGACCAAGCCATCGCGATTCTTACCAAATTTCATGCAGGTGGACAAGAAAACTCTCCACTTGTTGAGTTCGAGATCACCGAGATCGAGAATGCCTTGGCGCTTGAAAGGAGTCAAGAGTTGTCAGCCTCGTGGAAGACGCTCGTCAAAACGGCCCCCATGCGCAGACGTACTCTTATTGCAGCCATCCTGGGCTTTTTCAGTCAGTGGAACGGCATTGGCGTTGTCACGTATTATTTGTCTCTGGTCCTCAACACGATCGGGATCACGGCCGCCAAAGACCAGGTTCTGATCAATGGCCTGCTTCAGCTCTACAACTTTGCCGCTGCTGTCTTTGCTGGTGCTCTGATGGTTGACAGGTTTGGGCGGCGAAGGCTCTTCTTACTTGCTACATCAGGGCTTTGTCTCAGTTACGTAGCTTGGACAGCACTCACGAGCTATTTTATCAGGAGCCACGACGAAGCAGCCGGTCGAGCCGTGGTAGCATTCATCTTCATCGCCTTTTTCTTCTATGATGTGGCTTGGACACCACTTCCTCAAGCATACACCATCGAGATCTTCCCTTTCTTGACTCGCAGCCGAGGTTTGACCACTGTACTCACGTCTTCGTACATTGGCCTTATTAGCGCTCAGCTGATCAACCCTGTCGGCTTGGCTGCTCTTGGCTGGAGGTATTACATCGTTTTTTGCTGCATCCTGGCTTGTCTTATTGTCGTTATTTACTTCCTGTTCCCTGAGACCAAGGGCCGCAGCCTAGAACAGATCACGGAGCTTTTTGAGGGCAGAAGTGTCATTGTAGATGCCGAGGAAATTATTAGTAAAGGAAAGGTTGGGGTTGTGTATGAGATTGAGACGCCGAGTAAGGTCTAGGATCAAAGGCTTACGGAGCTTTATTTACTTCTATGTAGGCTTTGACATTTGGCTGAAGAAGATATAGCCTTATAGTATTCATCAAGGGTTCCTTACAGGACATAACCTCGCTAGTCTATGCCTTTAACTTCTTGTGGGATGAACTTCCGAGTCGCAGACATCACATCTCCAGCGCCTCTCAGTCCAGATCTCTAGCCAAAGACGCGGCACCATTCAAACCATGTCCGACAAAGACAAGCCGTACACATTCTCATACTGACACCTCCTAAGTCTCTCTGCTGATTTAAGCTCTCAGCCACAAGTCTCAACTGCAAATAACACATCTGGCGTTGCCTAAGCAGTCGCTAGTCTGAGCTCGTGCAATCAAGTCACGGGCGCCATGGTGACCAAGGATCATAAGATCACGCCAGGCAAGTGGCGCGTTTCAACCGAGGGTCACCTCCCCACTGTGGTGCTGGTTGGTGGTGCACCTGGCAATCCGAAATAGCAAAGCGCAGACTCGGACTTCTGCGTGCAGACCAATGCAGGCGATGCTGCGTTTGAACGTTTTGTTGGAGAGGTTGAACGGAGATGCCCTATCACGCAGCTTTTTAAACGCAGTGGTGTGGCGTATAGGAGCAAGTGGATTAACGAGCCGCTCTGAGAGCCAGCTTGCGCTGTTTATGCACTGAAACGTCCTTCAAGAAGGGCAGGGGGAGAAGTTCAGGGACGAAGCAGAGGGTCAAAGCCATACACTGAGGGATTACAACCTTTCTTGGCTGCTCAACCTCGCACAACTTGTCGAGCGCCACAATGCGTATCATCTTTCGGTAATAATTATAAACTGCCTAGATCATGCCCTTGCCAATCCTCTTAATCCAAGTTTGCCAGAGTTGGAAACCTTTGCTAGTTTCACTCCTTCAACTACCGGCCCCACAATGCCGGAGCGTTCACCCACATCACGGCGTTTATACCAAACTGCCGCGCAATTAGGCCGCGTCTTTTCGACCAAACAGACGCAAAGATCTTCACGTAAATGGCACGTAGACCACGATGTGTAGTAGTCGTAGTGGATTGAATCGGGAACCCCAGTTGTCTTGGCAGAATAAACACTCGATCGATGCCAGAGTATATTCCCCATCATATCTCACAGCTTCCGAGCCAGCACAAATGTTGCCAAGAAATCTATTTCCTCTCCTCGCCGTTTCGGCTATCGCTGAAGTCCATTACCTGTTTTCGGGTTTCTTCTCTGGCTCCATAATTGCTGGCATCGAGTTCGATGATGAAGCCTTATCCTTGACCTTGGTGAAGAATATCTCATCTGCGTCTAATGATGGATCGAAGTGGATAGCACTAGACGTAAGTCCTGTTCAGATATCATGCCGAAGTTGGATCTAAGCAGGACTTTTAGGCTCGCAAACAGAACTTATATGTTGGCACCACTGGTTTCTTTCAAAGCTACAAGATAACCAAGGATCTTGATTTGACCTACAAGAACAACGTCAGTTTGTCTTCGGATTGTAAGTCGCCCTTCAAAATATCAGAATATGAAATTATCCTTCTAACCACTTTCACACAGGCAATAACGCAAACTTCATCACCGCATCATCCAAGTCTCCTTTCGCAGTATTCGGCACCCCCTACGGTGGCGGCTGTCCGACAGTCGCCATATCCGTGGATAAGACCGGCACTCTCCAGAAAGTCTTTGCAAATGCGACTTACAACACTAAAGGCGGAGTTCACGGAACCGCATTGAGTCCCAAGAATGATTTCCTGTATTCTGCCGATGACATGGGGAACGCAGTTTGGGTTCACTCTTATGATCGCAAAAGTGGCAAGATTGAAGAGGTGCAGTATCTTGCAGCCGACGAAGGATCGAACCCGAGACATTTAACGGTCCACCCCAATGGGAAATGGGTGTATGTTGTTTACGAAGAGGCGAATTCCATCGCGGTATACAAGCGGGATACAAAGACCGGAAAACTGTTGTTTCGCAACGAGACCTACAGTTTACTTCCTTCCGGTAGGACCAAGACGCTCTCCCTATATCCCGCTGACCTAAATATTTCTCTAGGATTCACCAACTCTTATTCTTACTGGGCTGACGAGGTACTGCTCTCCACGCCTGCCGAAGGATCTTCCCCCGAATACCTGCTCGCCGCCACGAGGTCTCGCAAGACTGGAGTTCCCGGATACGTCTCTGCGTTTAGTCTGGATGCTAAAACTGGAGGAATCAAAGAACAGCTGTTTCTGCAAGAAACCACGAACAGCGGAGGATCAGCGAATGCCGTATCGCCGGCTTCATTCAGTGAGGATTTCTTTGCAATCACTGATAGTGGTTCGAATTTTATTGAGGTTTGGAAGATCAAAGGCAAGAGTGCGTCGGTAGTTGCTCACCTGGATCTTGAGAATGGGCCGGCCAATGTTGCATGGTATGACTAAGTGGTACAGATGTTGAACAGATTGTTGTATTCAGTTGGGACTGGTCTCATAGCTAAGACAACTCAATCCTGCTAAATCTGCTCTCAGCCAGCCTCAAAGTCTTTCTTAGAACAGCTGAAAGTCTTTGTCTTACTTTTTAACCTTGAGTAAAACTTCTATGCAAAATAGGTCTCAGTTCATCCAAACCCCCTCATAATGATTGGAATGTGTGAAATCTCGATCATACTAACCAAGCGAGGTACAAGCACTGGTATTCCAGCTACTTCCTCCCTCGCTGAATAGAGGCTTGCTGAAATTCCCCAGGCACGGGCTGAAAAGCTGAATTGAGCTTGATAGTATATCTAATATCACCTTTTCCTCTCTCCAAACGTGTGAAGCTCAATCAATTAGCTATATCGGAGCTCATGGGATAGGTTTTGATCGGAGCGGTTAAACGCCTCCATCTCTGCATTGGGACATAATCTCCGCCAATAAATACGTAGAGGCAATAAGGGAGTCGGCACTCGTAAACTGAGCACCAAAAATGGAAAAGGATACAATTTTCTGAGGTAATAGACCAACAAGGATACTCTGATAAAAGGCTCTGCATTTCCCCGGTAAAAGAAGAGTTTTCTCTACTTTACCAGCTTCATATATCCATCTCACCTTTATTCTTGCTTCTACTACACCTCCAGTCTCAATCAATATGCCTCACGCCACCAATCCTGACGTCAAGGAGGCTATTCATGCCGATGAGCACGTCAAACTCATTCTTTGCTTCGATGGTACCGGCAATACCTTCAGCGGAACCAATGCCGACACCAACGTGGTTAAGATTCTTCGAAAGCTTGACCGCAACCACAAGAGGCAATATCATTATTACCAAAGTATGTAACTTATCTCATTAATCTGGACGCCGCTAAATCTTTCCAAGCCGGTATCGGTACTTATGACGTGAACGAAAACTCCATCTACAAGACACCAATTGGTGAAGTGCGCAGCAGGGTTTCGAAGGCAATTGACTCAGGATTCGGGACGACCTTCGACGCCCATATTATGGCAGGATATCGTTTCCTGATGCGATACTATGAGCCTGTCAGTGACGTTTGACCACAATCATGTACGTCTTACGCTAACCAACAACCTTTTGAAGGAAGCAAAGATTTATATCTTTGGGTTCAGTCGAGGCGCTTTTACCGCCAAATACTTGTCACGCATGGTCAATGAGGTCGGACTGCTTTGCAAAGGTAACGAAGAAATGGTACCTTTCGCATATCAGCTCTACCAACGCTCTCTCCAGTGTAAAAGTGACGATCGCACCAAGGCCATGGGCATTTTCGCCCGCAAAGGTGCCTCTGATAAGAAGGTTCCCGAGGCCGAGGTTTCTAGATCGGGCCAGGCCGACAGAGTTCCACTAGCACAAAATGGCGGACCTAATGGCGCGACGTCCGATGCGCCGAAACATGGAGAAGGCAACGATGGACCTGTTGAGGACAATTACCTTGCCGGTAATCCTGTCATCACGCCAAGCAAAAAGACCATCGCTGCTGAAAAGGAGGTCAAGGCATTTGGTGAGACCTTCTGCCGAACCGAAGGTACTGATCCCGCGGAGCACAGGAACATCAAAGTCTTCTTCCTTGGTCTCTGGGACTGCGTCAACTCTGTCGCCATGGTTGAACGAAGTGCCCCTGCCCCAGTGGAAATAACAGGAACAGCACATCACATCCGTCACGCTGTGGCTGTAGACGAGCACCGTGTCAAGTTCAAGCCTGCCCTCCTTGCCCAAGACATAAAGACCGTGATCAAAAAAGCCCAGACACCGAGCACCGACGACAAACGTGTCAAATCTGCCATCAAGGATCCTAAGAAGGAGGATGCCGAGAATAGGCATACGAAAGCTTTGATCAAAGATTCCAAGAAAGATGATTCCGAGAAAGAAGATATCAGAGAGGTTTGGTTTCCTGGTAACCACGGTGACGTTGGCGGAGGATGGCCGGCTATACCAACAGGATTGAAAGTCTGGCGGCTCTGGAAGTACATTTTCAGAGGAACTAAGGTCGATAATCTAGACGAGCCTCCTCAAGATGATGCCTTGCAGATGAGCGACATGGCCCTCGAATGGATGATCCGCGAGGTTGATATCGTCGGGAAACAGCATCCTGGCTGCCAAGTGAACTGGTGCCATACACTCGACGCTTTCAAGGCTACCATGCAGATAACTGAAAAGGTAGAGGATCGGATCATCAAAGGATTCATGCATGACACCCTCAGGTTTGGCTACGGCTCATCATTTCTCAAGGTCTTTATGTGGAATCTCATTGGTATGTTTTCCTCCATCTCTCTTTGCAAGAGACCATGTGACTAACTCCATGCTAGAAACACTCCCGGGCATTCCTCGCTGGGAACTCAACGACCCAGAGAAAGAAGAGGACAGAGGATGGGAGTTGTACAGAGGCATGCCCAACTGGTGGGGTCGTCGCGATATTCCTAGAGGAGCCGTGCTGCATAACTCTCTGAGGGAGCGGCTCGAGAAGGTTGAAAGCTACAAGCCTCTGAACAACCACGGTTCAGGCGAACCGTGCTTGCGAAATTCAAAGGGTATTGCTGAAATGAGAGATGTTACGTATAAGCGTCTCGATCAGAGTGGTAAGGAAATCAAGGCTGCTGAGTGGGATTCTAGGCATAGGATTTGGCAGTTTGAGGACTTTCACGCCCAGCTTGCTCAACCTCGCGTTTACTAAGACACTGCGGCTTTATTGGATCGAGAAGGGTTGTTGTTGTAATCATTTTCTTACCTATGTCACGATAAGTCAGGTCAGTTCAACTCTGATATACAACAGTCTTATATATATATCCTTGAATCATGGGGTCTTATTTTACTACTTCCGGTCACCTATGCTCCTCTGTGCTTAGCATTTATATATTCTCTGGCTCTGACACCATCCACCTGCTTACTCAATTGCGCTTATGTCTTCGTTTACTCGCTGCTACTGCTGACCGTGCTCTCGACTCCATGCAAAGAACAAGCTCATCGTGGAGCGGCCGGCAAATCTCTTTAGTTTTAGTGGGACTAATAACAAGGACCGTAATATTTGCGCTGGTGCTCTGCTCCTTTTCAACCCCTAAAAACCTTAGAGGGATGAAAGATAATATACCTATAAGAAAGTAATATATTTATTATTTAATACTAAACGCTAAGTAATAATGCTATCTTTATAGTGGGTTTTTTTTTCTCTCATCAGGTTTATAAAGATTATAGTAATAAAGCTTAGCTGCCTTAATATTCAAGATCTTATTTAGCTATGGCATCTTAAGCTATTAATAGAGGCGCAGCAAATATGTAGGCAAAATAGAGGATTACAATC